>VZSF01007389.1:324492-405079 GCA_013398295.1 Chionis minor
GCAGTGCCTGCGGTGCAGGGCGCCGGGGGACGTGCTGCAGCCTCGCCAGCCCGCGGACGCCGCTGGGCTTTGCCTCTCCCGCTGCCAAGCCCGGTTCTACGTGGATGGCACCGGCGTCTGCAAACGTGAGTCGGGGATGGGAGCAGCTCCTCCAAGCTCTTCAGCGCGGGGCTGCGAGGCGTTTTGAGGTGTTCAGGGTGGTCTCGTGCGATGTTTGATGCTTCCCTGCTTGGAGCTTCTGTGTTTGCCTTGGGACAGTCCTGAACGGTTAAACTCGGTAACCTTCAGAATGGCATATACGAGTACTTTTGAAGGAAAATATACATATAATTTGTATACATATATAATAATAATAATATTATGTATATAATAATATGTATATAATAATAATAATAATACATCTATAATAATAATACCTATAATACTAATAATACCTCTAATACTCGGTGGATAAGGAACTGGCTGGATGGCCGCACTCAAAGGGTTGTGGTTAATGGGTCAATGTCCACGTGGCGGCCAGTGGCGAGTGGTGTCCCGCAAGGGTCAGTACTGGGACCAGTGCTATTTAACATCTTTGTTGGAGACATGGACAGTGGGATCGAGTGCACCCTCAGCAAGTTTGCCGATGACACCAAGCTCGGTGGCGCGGTTGACACACTGGAGGGAAGGGATGCCATCCAGAGGGACCTGGACAGGCTTGAGAGGTGGGCTAATGCAAATGGCATGAAGTTCAACCAAGCCAAGTGCAGAGTCCTACACCTGGGACGTGGCAATCCCAGGCATAAATACAGGCTGGGCAGAGAATGGCTGGAGAGCAGCCCTGAGGAGAAGGACTTGGGAGTGCTCATGGATGAGAAGCTCAACATGAGCCGGCAGTGCGCGCTGGCAGCCCAGAAAGCCAACCGTATCCTGGGTTGCATCAAAAGAAGCGTGGCCAGCAGGGCACGGGAGGTGATTCTCCCCCTCTACTCTGCGCTTGTGAGACCCCACCTGGAGTACTGTGTCCAGCTCTGGAGTCCTCAACATAGAAAGGACATGGAACTGTTGGAACAGGTCCAGCGAAGGGCCACGAAGATGATTAGAGGGATGGAGCACCTCTCCTATGAGGACAGGCTGAGAGAGCTGGGGCTGTTCAGCCTGGAGAAGAGAAGGCTCCGGGGAGACCTGAGAGCAGCCTTTCCGTATCTGAAGGGAGCCCACAGGAGACCTGGAGAGGGACTCTTGGTCAGGAAGTCTAGTGATAGGACAAGGGGTAATGGTTTTAAATTGGAAGAGGGGAGATTTAGATTAGATATTAGGAAGAAGTTCTTTACCGTGAGGGTGGTGAGGCACTGGAACGGGTTACCCAGGGAAGTTGTGGAGGCCCCATCCCTGGAAGTGTTTAAGGCCAGGCTGGACGTGGCCTTGGGCAACCTGCTGTAGTCAGAGGTGTCCCTGCCCATGGCAGGGGGGTTGGAACTTGATGATCTTTAAGGTCCCTTCCAACTCTAACCGTTCTATGATTCTACTAAAGAATTCAAGTACTTTTTTAAAAGCTGCTGTGTTCGAGTCCGCACAGCTTAGCTTTCTTTTCACTGAAATGGAGAATGTGATTTTTTACCACTTATTTTGAAGCAAGATCAATCTTTAAATCCTTTTCAGAGAAGGCTGAGCTGTCGTCTTATCAGCCTTTGGAGTGGGTCAAGGCATCCCACAGCAGTCTTGTCTTTTGAGGAAGTTCTTCTGGTAGGTGCCCTGCAGCGCTGGCGCTGTCACTCCTCCTGAAATGCCAAGTAGGAAGCATTTGCCTGAAGACTGGAGTTTGGAAAAGAGGCTAATGTTGCGGATACACGTAGTTTCACACCGCTTTCAGGGAAAACTGTTGTGGAGTTCAGCGGAGAACGCTTACTGGGTGGATCAGCAGGCTGGTCTGGCTGGCTGTGAGGAGCTTGTGGCAGCTGGTGGGGACGTCTGTGTGGTGGAACATTGCAGGGTCTTGAAAATAACCCAGACAGAAGCAGGCTGAGAGGTTGGACAGAATGTCTTGGGCCAGCACAGCCCACCCTAAGCCTACGGAGGAACGATGCTCTCAGAAACGGCCGTGATTTCCCCGTGTGGGAAGACCAGTCATGGAGACAGTGACTCTACAGTGCTTAAGTAAAGTAATAGTAGTAACGATAGCAACAGTGCTGCTGATGGCTCGCTCTTCCTGTTGAAAAAACACTTTCTAAAAGTGGACATGATTAAAAAGCCATTTATTTTATCTCTTCCTCTCGACTTGGTGGAAAGAATCTGTCCAACTCATTTTTTTTGCCTCAGGCAATCTTAAAACAGGAAGAAGTGGTACATTTTCTTGGTGGAATGATTCTGTCTTTGGCAGTGACCTCCACAGACCGTAAGGTTATCCAGTGCTTTGGGTTGATTCCCGCAGGCAGTAGTGTAGAGTCTCCAATCCATGCAGTGGGTTTCCTTGGCAGGTGATGGGTTTTCTTGGCCGAAAGGAAAGAAGAAGTTTTCTTCTTTCCAGGTTCTGGGGTAGAAACCGAGTGAAGAAATCCATATACCGCCGCCTCAGCTGGGTGAACAGACCCGTGCAAACAGACTGGAGCAGAACACGGTGACAGCGCTGAGTTATGTCACTGGGCAAGAATCCCGGCACAGCCCTCCGTGTGACCAGCTATTCGTAGCGGCATTAGAACAGTGGTTTGATTTATTGCAGAAGGGTGTGAAGATTCAAGGTCTCAAACTTCGAGCTGCCCCTGTACAATAACTCATGCCAAGTTTGTAGATGCGCCTTTTTGAAAAACTAAACCCTCCAGGCGCGTGTAACCGTGCCTCCACTGTCCGCGCAGAACGGGAGCACGTTCCTATGTTGGGCAAAACGTTTTTTACCTGTGTGGTTGTGAACTTCTCCCCAAACCACAGAAATATCTCTGTGTTTTTCTAGTGCTTGAGATTTCCCCAGTGAAACTGTAAGAATTTTCTCTCTGATACGCTGTGAGTCACTTGAGCCAAAGATAGTCCTGGGGACGTTGCTTTTGTGACGGGAATCCCCGACTTCTCTCCCTGGCTCTCTGGCAGACAGCTAAGTGTACTTGTATAAATGATTTTATTTATTTCATTTCATTTCTTCTCTGCTGCCGTGTGTCCGTCCTGTCTCCTGCGCGGGCAGGACATCTCTCTTTGTGTTCAACCGCAACTGGAACCTGTGGCCTCAAGTCACTGCTCTAATAAACACTAGGGTTTTAACTAATGAATTTATAGAGCTATTTAGTTGGATCGCTTAGTTTAAGATGGCTTGTTGTAGGGTCAGTACCAGTAAAGGTGAAGTCTGACTCTTCATTCTTGCGGAGCGATCCGTGTCATGAGCGTTCGCTTCTCGAGCTGTAGCGCCAGTTGGGGCCACCCCACCTCTGCGTGTCTTTGCTTTTACTGCTCCGGAATGGCTGGCGATGACCGCGCAGTGACGCTGGATAGAAAATCCCTCCCGGAGTCGCTGTAGGGCGACAGCAAAAGACGATTTCGGAACCCGGCAAGTCTGCAGAACCCCAAAGCTCTTTGAGGGCGGGGAGCGGTATTTCACAGCGTCGTGCATCTCGGTTTTCCATTTCAGTAATGAATTGTGTGGGTGAGAAAAAGGATGAAATACGCAGCGCTCCATGGGTATTTTCCCTTTTCTTCAAGAAGTGTGCTCTACGGCTTTTGTGCTCCCTCCCTTTCTACCTTCCACAAGCATCCTGTGAAGGAAATACCTTCCTGTCGGCATCAGCGCGAAAGCAATCTCAGCCTACTCCAAGGCAGTAACAACTACGATAAGCTGGAACTAATTTAGCGCTCTCTGTCTTGTTGTTTTTCCCTTCCTTGCAGGGTGCCACTCGTCCTGCGCGGGCTGCCTGGGGAACACTTCCCGGGACTGTACGGCGTGCCTGGCTTCCCACGTCCTGCTGGAGGGCAGGTGCCTCTCCGCGTGCCCGGAGGGGCTCTTCAGCCACCAGGATCACTGCTACTGTGAGTGCGTGGTGCAGCCACCTGCAGCTTGTAGCCCCCAATTTCGTGGCGTCCACGTTTTATAAGGCCTTCCTCAATGGCATCTTGGCCTGTGTCAAGAATGGTGTGACCAGCAGGAGCAGGGCAGTGATGGTGCCCCTGTGCTCAGCACTGGTGAGGCCGCAGCTCGAGTGCTGTGTTCAGTTTCGGGCACCGCAGTGTAGGAGAGACATTGAGGTGCTGGAGCGTGTCCAGAGAAGGGCAACGGAGCTGGTGAGGGGTCTGGAGAGCAAGTCTCGTGAGGAGCGGCTGAGGGAGTTGGGATTGTTCAGCCTGGAGAAGAGAAGGTTGAGGGGGGACCTTCTCACGCTCTACAACTCCCTGAAAGGAGGTTACAGCCAGGTGGGGTCAGTCTCTTCTCCCAAGGAACAAGCGACAGGACAAGAGGAAATGGCCTCAAGTTGTGCCAGGGGAGGTTTAGGTTGGATATTAGGAAAAACTTCTTTAGGGAAAGGGCTATCAGGCATTGGAAGAGGCTGCCCAGGGAGGTGGTGGAATGGCCGTCCCTGGAGGTATTTCAAAGCCGGGCAGACGTGGTGCTGAGGGACATGGGTTAGGGGTGGTTTTGGCAGTGTAGGTTTATGGTTGGACTCGATGATCTTGAAGGTCTCTTCCAACCCAAGTGATTCTGTGATTCTATGATATCATTAGAGATGCTGTCGGATTTATAGCCGGCTATTTAAGTATTTTCAGGGGAGAATAGGCTAGTCCGATTTCAGGAAATGGGATCTCCTCCTAATGGGAGAGAGGCGTACGCATCGAATCATAAATTATAATCAGTTTTGCTCCTCTGGACTGTTTCCCCGAAGGTATTTTTGCGTTTCGTTTCAGTAGGCTTGGATGATGCTCTTAGCCAGCACGCGGTGGCAAAAGAGGCCTTTCCTGGACCACGCTGAAAAATGGTCTGCTTTTATTCGGCTTGATAAGCATATTGTCCATACGAGTTAGCTTTATTTGTAATCCACTCCTGGCTACAGGGCTGGGTTCAGCAGGAAGGAAGAAAATACAGGAAAAAAGCCATTACATCTATGAATACGCCCGATCGGTAGTGGAGACAGCATTATTTATTTGTGTCTCAGCCTTGCCCACCGGTGAGCACGCAGCCTTCGTTCAGCCTATTTGATCTCCCCTAAGCAATTGACTGTGCTGACCTTCTGAGGCACCGCGGCGATTAAATTCTGTTTGCCGCTTGCAGAAAACGGTGGCTCTTTGGGGTACGCCGTTCATTTTGAGCTGCTGAGTGCAATGGGTGAGGAAACGCAGGCGTTTGAAATCTGATTAGTCCTTTCAAGGTCATCTGAAAGCTTTCTGCTGTGTTAGAATAGATTCCTTGGGTCGGGCATCCATACATCTGCTCTGACAGTAGGAGAAATTTACCGCTCGCTTCCCTGGGAGGCCTCAAGTTTAGAGAGAAAAACCTCTGCTCAAGTCCATTGCTCTATTTATTCCGTTTATTCACCCAAGGAACGACTCTATAAATACATTTATTTGGCAGGCCATTGTAAAGATTCATCAATTCTGAGGTTGTGCGCTGCCACCTCAGAGCGGAGGTAGCTGCCGAACGTGGCTGCATTATGCAGTTTCAGGCTTATGCAAATGTCTCGGAGACAAAATTTCAGCGTCAGGAAAGTGGCATCTTTCCGTATGCCGCCGGCTTAGATCTCCTGCCGGTTTTGAACAGCGCAGCTCAGCTAATATCGGTGCGTCTAGAAAATGGATTTTTCCTTTCGGACACCGAATTCGCGGCCGATTTTTCCCTTCGGACACCAAATTCACGGCCGTGAGTGCCGAGGAGGTGGCGGGAGGTGCCGCGTTCGGTCTCAAACGCCGGAGCCTTTTGCAGCTGCGAGACGCAGCTCCCGTGGGGGGCGCGAGCGATCGGCTGTAGCCTGGGGGAGTCCTGAGGTGGGAGGTTTTTGAAGCTGTGGGCTTTTATTCATAGAAGAGCTTTAAAAGGAGTCTGTATGATGTTTTTTTACAGCTCATTAGCCGCAGTATTTCTGTCGCCCTCAGATCTGTAGCCTGGAAATCCTGGAAATACGGCATGTGTCTTTAAAGGTGGAAGGCGACAAAAGCAGCCCGAGTGAAGTATTTTTGAGCAACGTTAACCACTTTCTCTGCAAATCTTTTTGTCGAGCTTTTAGCAGAGAGAATAGCTAACGAGCTGGCATGGCACTGAGGTTTTGCAGGTTTCAGTTTGGGAGGGCTTTGTGCAGAAATCGGTCCTGGATTTGCCACGCTTAATATCAAGCTCATGCCACTCTGATGTTCGTACAATGCCAAGATGTCTAATTTATCTCCCCTGTGCATCCCAGTCTCCTTATGTGCACGGGCATGTGCTAGAGGGAGGAATAAAAGGGCCAATCTCTTCATATTTTATATTTTGTATGGATCTATACCTTGATTAACGCAGAGAACAAATCGTTTTTAAATTGCCGGCTCGTTCCTCAGCTTGTTTATTCCAAATGACAATGTAAGAGCCTTCCAAACCACAACTCCGCAGTCACAGGTGCCATTAGGTCATTTTACATCCATGTTTTGTAGGAGTAAATGATTATTATAGGGACTGGCTTTCTGGGGAGGGGGAAGCGTAGGGCGGACTGTACCAGGAGCCTAACAACAAGTGCTGATTTCCTTATCCAGCCTGTCACCCATCCTGCAAGACGTGCCGTGGCCCTTCGGATTCGGAATGCTTATCCTGCCATCCCCATGCGACTCGAGCCGGCGGGAAGTGCAGGACGAGCTGCCAGGAAGAGCAGTACCTCAACCTGGTGGGATATTGTGTGGGTAAGTGAGAGGAGATGGCGTGGGACGTACAGCGTGGTGACCGTTCTCGGGCATTAACCGGGTACTCGAGCGCACACCGGGAAGAAATCAAAATTCCTGGCTTGATGAGATGTCACCCAGGTGAAAACACCCCGCGGAAGCTCCCTGGTGTGCGGAGCATAGAGCCGAGCCGCTCGCCGCCCCCGCTCTATGTGTCTTCACCAGACGTGAAGGTGTTGGCTAGGCGTGAAGTCGGGTGCAAGCTGTGTAGGGCGGGGGGTAGTAGGGGGAGACAAGGCTCTCCTCGGCCAGAATTCCTGCTGCACCCTTCGGCGAGAAGGCTTGGGATCGCGCGGATGGGCCAGTACGTCTGGGAACCATCAGAGCATTCATATCTTTATTAGTATCATAACGAGCGTGCTTCTAACGGCAGGATGGGCTCTGCTCTGTTGAGTGGCGACGTGCTTGGCTTTGCCTGGCCCAGCGCTGGTCCGCGCCGCGCTCCGGTCTGGGCTTTAGAGCTGCCTGTCACCGCGGAGCCAAGCCTGGCGGACCCGGAGCTGGGAAAGCTGCTGGAGTCCTGCACAGAGCTTCAGGAAAGCGAGCCAAGGAAACATTTGTGCTTCGGAGAAGCAGTTTACGGGGCCCTAAAGAGAAGCTGGCACAGCTAGCGTTGCTGTGTGCGTTTCTGGGAGGCAATAGGATTTCTGTGTCGGGGTTGGGCTTTGTGGGTGCTGGGTGCTTGCGCTTAAGCCGGTCGTCAGAAACCACTGATTGCGTTTATCTGTTTAAAAAGAAAAATCGCTTTAAACCCATCACGCAGACACGTACAAGCGTATCCTGGGAACCGCTCCAACGCTCTCCGAGCTTTATCAAGCCATTTTTTTCTTTATCAAAAAAAAGATACGGTGTGTGGGGCTTAATCTGGGCTGAACAGTTCCAAATGAGATAAGGAATGTGAAGAAGATGGAAAAATGCATTAGCTGTTATAAACATACCCATTGAGAATCTGTTTTCTCAGTATAGATGATTCCCCTTCACAGAGGCTTTTTGTTTACATATATATGGAGGGTTTTTTTAATGAAAGACTTGTTTCTTTGCTCCCCACAGATGAATTTTATGAACCATTTCTTCATCTCCCTTTTAAATAACAGTTACTCTTTTGTCTGCAGAGACAAAGAGAGAAGGGAAACAAAGCATCCGAGGAGGAGGAAAATATCCTAAAAGTATTCCACAGCTCCTTAGGTACACGAGAAATCAGGTTGGGGAATCAAGATGTTTCGTGCGGTCAAGTAATTACAATGTGGAAATAATTGAGCATTTCAGTGTAAAGAGCTGTCTTTGCCCTGTAAAATTTCAGGGGCTCCAACGATACTTATTAGTGTCGCATCACATCATAGCTGTGTGCTCTTTATTTCTTCCACCTTATTTTCCCATTACTTTGCATTATGCTTCCTATGAAAAAAGGCCTTCCAGCTCTTAAGTTTCGTTGGAAAAAACTTAGTACTGTTTGTCATAAACCAGGATTCTTTCTGAGGAGGGTTTGCTTGCTGTGTGCTACGTGCTTTAATGGTCCCGTTTAGACTGGTGTTACCTGTAAGTTTGGCGAGGTGTCACGGAGCACTAAGTGTCTTCCCGGAAGCCCAGGAGATTTGGTAGACATCACAGTGCCTGGCCATGATGAGGAGCAGAATTTGGGAACAGCGGGCTCCCTCGGGCAAAGTGGAGGGACTGCGCAGACCTGCAGACACGCTACGCTGACAGCGCTGAATCGTCTGCGAAGGACCTTGCCTGGCTTCCTGTGTGTGCTCCAAAGCAGTCTGGTGGTCTTGCCAGTCTTTCCTTGGTTTGCAAGTCTTTCCTTGCAAACCAGCAGCCTTTATTTGGAAGCCCTGAGGGTCGTGAACATGGTCCGCTCTTTGGCGACCTGTCTTCTCCAAGTAGAAAGGTGTTTTCAAGGCTTGGCTCTCAGCTCCTGGTGTCACCGAGTGTCAGTAGCCTTTGGGTCTGTGCCCCCAAAAGAGGAGAGAAGGTTTTCCAGGTGCAGTATAGCAAGAGCGTCAGGAGACACCTTTCCTCCCCCAGCGCTGACCTTAGTCTTGCTCTGTGACTCGCTCGTGCCAGTCCTGCCTTCCCGAGGCCGGTGCTGATATTCCGTGTGACACAGGAAACCTTAACGTTCACATGGTCCTGCACGTAAATGCATTGATGTTTCTTCGTCTAACTGAAGTTTTGAAAATCCTTGTAGAGGAACATCGTTATTTGTTGCCTTTTAAAAAGAAAAAAAAAAGAAAAAAAGTTGTGCTTTGCTCTCAGCTGTGCAGTCTGAAGCGTGTTGCTCTTTGTGCCAAATTTATGCCTGATGTTTAAGCAAAGGATGCGTGTTGCCGGTTCTGCTGGAGGTAAAGAGCTCCACATCCAGGTTGTTCGATTTCCCTCGTGCTTCTCATTCAGCGCCGACTGAAATGGTGAATTTGCCCTTGCAAGGTATTAATTACCAGTTAAAGAGCAGCTGTCCCATAAAAGAGAACATTAAAATCCCCAACACTTGCGTAAAATACGATTTGCATCAGAATCTAACAAAGCTTTTTCCCTCGCTTCCCAAAGCAATATTTTTTTACAATTATCTTCCCATTTATCTCTAATTCCCAACCCTCCAGGCAGAACTGGGTTAGGGCGTACGGGGACTGCCGTGCGTTACAGCCACCTCTCATACTTTATGGACCTGCAGGGGAAGATCTTTCATACAGGATGGAGAAAACCGACTGTCACTTGAAACCATTGCGGGTGAATTAGTGTTGTTATTGTACCAGTCACCTGAATGAGGATTGGAACATTTGCCTTGTTAATAGAAAAAAAGATCTTGTTTTCAGCAGTTTATCAAACAAGCATTTCAAATGTAAGCAGAGGAGAGACAAAATGGCCTCGAGTTTCAAAAGATTAATGAGTTTCTAAGCTCGGGTTTGGGCACGCTGAATCTGTGCCGTTCTTCTTTGCGAGTACTCGACTGATGAATTTTATCTTATAGCTGAAATGTAGGTAGAGGAATGTGTTTGTGGCTTTAGCAGTCCCCTTGCTGAGTCTCAGGGCTTTTGTGGCTTTTTGTTTTCCCAGTTTGAAAACACTCTGATTTCCCTCTCCCTCTTAGGCGAGACAGCTTCCGAGGCGTGAAATGACCTCGGAACACCCCCCTGATACAGTAGCCCCCATGGTCCCCTCTTAAATTCCAGCTGCGTCTTCCTTGAAAGGGAACCCCCAGTCCCCACGTCCAGCTGCTCTGACCTTTCCTTTCTTAGGCTGCCTGCGGTTGGGAAAATGTTCCAAGGGAAAGCGTAAGAGGAGGATGCCTGCGACAAGCCTTTCTGCCTTGCTCTTAAAATTCCAGAAGGGATGCTCTGACAACAAGAAATACATTCAGCTCCTTGTAAAATGAATGAGCTGTTGCCGTACTCTTGGAGAGACGTTGCTGTCGTCACAAGGAGCTGGAGTTGGGGCTGAGCGGAGCCAGAGGGGGATTGGGAGTTTAGCTCCGCTTCGTCGCCGGCGCGTGACCTCCTGCAGACGCTAACGGCCGCGCTGCCAGGGGAGGAAAATGGAAGATCATTTCCCTGCCTGTGGGGGCCAGGCACCATCCGGCTGGATTTCCCACCGCACGCTGCCTGGAGAAGCTCCCACCCTCTCCCGAAGATGCAGGCAGATCCCTGCAAACGCGGCTGCGCTTCACCTGCCGTTCACCTCGCTTGTGTGTGTGACAAAGTCCCTTCCAGGCTTTTTAAAGGAGAGGCAAAAAAAAAACCCCTTCCGACAACCAAATCAACCCAAAGCTCCCAGTCGGCGCCGGGTGTCCTGAACCAACCATCCCGATTTTCCTCCCGGATTTACTGTAAGGTGCTAGAGAACATTTGCCTGCCGGCATGCCTGGAAATGGCGTGGTGGTGTAAGTACTGCTCTCTTGTAAACCTCATCCCTTGCCTTAGAGTAGCAAACTTGCATCAGGAAATTTTTTTCTGAAGAGCCCTTGAGAGAGGAGGTGTATTTAAACACCACAAGTGGTTGAGTGCTGAGCAAATGGGGGAGCTGAGAGGTAGAAATGCCTCTGGTTTCCTTTCTGAGCGTTCACAAACACTTTAGCGATAATTTTGTCTCCCTGAAAAGCCTTCCCTGTCTTGACAGGCAAGGGAACAGCCTATAATAGATACTGCCCGTATAGGAAGGGCAGTAATTTCTTTGTTTTCTTTGCTTGTTAAGAGAAAGCTAAAGGGCATGTGAAAATAAAGTGACTCTGGCAATGGAAACCTGTGTAAGTAATTATATTAGACTTTACAACGAAAGTCGCGTTATAGGAAGATGAGTGATGGGTAAGGTGAGGGGGTTTTTTTGGGTAGAGGCAAATTGGCAAGGAGGAGATCAGAGCCAGCTGAAAGAGTTGAGGGAAAACTTACTTTGGAGGGTGGGAGGCAAATCAGTAGCCTCAAGGAGACCAGTAGGGAGGCGCTGGTGGCAGCGCGAGCAAGGTGGTGACGCGCTGCCCTGCAGAATCCAGTTGGGATACTGGAAGAAGTCTGAGGGAATTAAGTAATGTTTTACACTGACCTGCATCAAACAACGGGATGTGAAGCCTCCGGAACCCCGAAGCACGCAGGCGGTAGCTGGCCTGCTGGCTGAGCTGGAGCGAGGATTGACTGGGAGAAGCTGGAAACACACACGGCTGTGCGGTATTCCTGAGAAGCATGGAGAAGACACTCCGCTTCTGTCAGTCCTCGCTTCAAAGGGAGCCTGCTGTGAAAAATTTAAATAATCTTTTCCAAAACAAAGCACTTGAGCTCTTCCTTGAGCTCTCTCACTGGTTCCCCGATGGCCCTGAGATGCACCGTGAGCGCGGTTGTGGTGTGCTGTTTGGTGGCGCGTGCTGTTTGATCTCCGGGCTGGCAGAGGAACGAGAGAGTGATGGGACTGATTGATCCTCAAACAGGAGCTGAGGAAAAGAACTCTTTCAATACCCAGGAGCAAACATAGAGCCTCTAAAGAGAAAACTACTGCAACAGCACCTAACTTTGTAGATACTTTGCTTTTTAAACGCTAGTTTGGGAGAGTGGAGTTATTTACAGTAGATGTTGGCTATTTGGACCCCCCTAAGTTTTCTCTGTCTCCTTTTTACGCTCTGTTTATGGAATTTATTGATGGTACACAGTGAGCTTGGTTACTTATTCTGTCTAGCCAAAGCTCCCTACTAGAGACCAGTGGCCCCAGCAAGAGATTAAACTGGAGGAGTATTATTTTAACAATAAAGGGAGTGGACGTATTGCCAGGGAAATGTGGAAGCATGAGAAACTAATTGGTTTTGTGTTAATTTTATTGAATATAAGTGCATAAAACTCTTCACCGCACCTCCAGCCCGGTGCACAGAAATTACACGTGGTCCTCAGGGGTTTTTTGGGTGATGTCTTAGTCCTCGCTGTCTACGGTGAGCCGCATGTGAGCCTTCAGGGGGAAGGCGGGTCTTTCCCCGCTGATGCCGGCACAGGTTGGGGATTTTTGGCTGCAAAGATTTGTGGGGTGAGGCCTTGAGTATTGAGTTGTTCTCCTGTGCCGTCGGAAGCCGCAGGAGGGTGACCACCTAAGGAGGTTTTGAGGTTTGTCGCCTAGGAGCTGTGACCCCTCTAAGGAGGTTTTGAGGTTTATGGCCAGGTGTGGGAGCACGACCTCATGGGCTGCTTTGCTTTTCTTACCGCTGTCCTGGCAGTGAGCGATCGAGACCCTACGGGGTCCCTGTCCTAAGCGTGATGTTTCTCCTTGCACGCCTTTACCTCCCCTCTGGCAGTTAATTTGCCATCTGCAAGGCTGAGAGCGTGGGGCCGAAACTAGGGAGATGATACACCCTTGTCAAGCCAGGAGGTGACAAAGGCAGCTGCTTTAAGGACCTTGAATCCCGGCGGTTCTGAGCTGCATCTGAGCTTTTCCACCAGCGTTTGGGAAGGCTGCTCCAGGTGTAACGTATGGAAGCGAAGCTGGGGTTAGACTCCAGTCTGCTGTTGTGTTCTTGCAGGTGTGGACGCAGAATTCTCCGGGGCTCCAGCGCGAGCCTGTCTGCAGCTTGTAAAATTAGATTGCCTGACAATCTGTAGTAATGCCGTCACAAGGGACAAAAGACAGAAAGTTGAACCTTCAGTAGGAATCTGACAAGAGGCCAGGTACTCACATCAAGCCTCATTATTACATTTCTTTCAAGACGGTCGTCATTTCCTTTATAATTTTCTGAATTAACGTGATGAGGATTAATTTGGCTTCCAGGTTGCCTTACAGTGCGCTGTTGTGCACACAAAAGGCTCGTTGTAAGAGCTTTTGCGGCGCCTCAGTTCAGGCAGAGGTCAGGAGACACAAGCTCCTGCGCTGCTGGGGAAAAAATGACAAAAGGCAAAGGTTCCGAGGCGCTCGCACAACTCTAAATGCCGCTCTTGGCTTGGCTTTGGGGTCTGCAGTGCCTCTCCAGGGTATGGATGTCTCGTTAGTGTGGGAAAATCCCAACGGTGGGAACTACGGGAGAAGGTCGTACAGCTGCACGGGTTGTGCTCTTCATTTTTCAGCGGTGGGAGAGGAGGGAGGTGAACGCCTACAGCTGCCAGCGCAGTTTGTTATTAAAGAGAAACCTATAGGTAGAAGCACCTAAAATCAGAGAAGGGTTTGGGGAAGGTGAAGACCTTCGAACTGGCTTTGTGCAAAGCTTTCCCAAGCTCACTTAAGGGTGGGAAAGGAGAGGCTTGAACTGGGGAGGAGGGATGCGGAGAATGTGGGTGCTGAGGAGCAGGGAGAACGTCGTGGTGCTCAGGAGGAGCACAAAGTGGGGATGAGGGCAAGAGGAAAGGAACGCATCTTCAACTCGGTAGTTTCTGGTCATCTCTTTTGCAGACATCTGGAAGTGCAGTGCTTGGGGCTGATCCCAGCCCTTGTGCGCCAGGCAGCAGAAGAGGGATCTGAAAGTTGTGTCCCTGTTACCTTCCTGGAGTTCTCAGTAGTGCGTTTTCCCTTCGCAGTCCTGTTTTGTCCACCTGCGATGACGGTGTCCGTTATTCCCTGCTTCCTTTAGACTGCCACCCTTTGTGCCGTCAGTGTGTGGCCAACCTGCGGGACACCGGCAGCATCTGCCTGAAGTGCCAGAACGCCCGTCACCTGCTCCTGGGGGATCACTGCCTTCCTGACTGTCCAGCGGGATACTACGCGGAGAACGGCGCCTGCAAAAGTGAGTATTCCCGACAGACGCCTTAAGGAGCCGCGAGGAACAGCCTGGATCCTTGTGAGATGTGCCTTCACCTCTCCCCGGATCCCCTCCGGTTTTTCTTGTTGATGTGGCTTCGTATTCCAATCGTTTTCCGAGCTGCTTTATATTTCTTGGACTCTTAGAGGGAAGTAGGTTGCTTTTCTCGTTACGTGGCTGAGAGAGACGTGTTAAAACCCCGTGTCTTAGGCTGAGCAAAGGGCCTTGTGGTTTATTTTAAGAGAAAGCAAGCAAGACAGAAATTACACGTATTAGAATTAAGACGTAGATGCTCCTTTTGCAGGAAGTGGCATTTCCTAACCCAGTCTGACAACTGATGGCCAATGTTTGAAAGCTTCTCTGAAACACTGCAGAAGCGGTGTGTTTATTTACCTCTTTTTGACAAATGAAATGGCAGAGATGTATGAAATAACTGAATAAATGAAATAACTCTGTGTTATTTAATTGCAAAGAGCCCTGAAAGAGGTATTTTGTCTTCCCGGAAATGTAAGCCTAGGGCTAACATTTCTTCCCTTTGTTAGAAAGGTTTCATTTGAAGGGACTTTTGCATTATTCGGACCGTGTCAAAGCTCATGTTACATTTTGTGTTGGCCGTGAAGATCTCCAGCACAGCGCAATGCAGGCGCTTCTCCCATTTCTTTGCCCACTTGAACTCATGATTAATTTGCCCTGGTGGGTGTAATGATGGCATCAATCTTGAGGTAAAGGCCTAGCAAGAGATAAAACAGACTAATGATTTTGTGAGCGTGTACGCCCTTTGGAGGAATTAATAGGATACATCGGCCTCGTCCACTGTGGTGTTTTAAATCTCTTCAGTCAGACTAAGGAGTGCAAGAAGTGGGAGCCAAAGGGATGCAAAGGAAACGGAGCAAGAAAACAAGAGGGGTGGCTTAAAAATATCTCTTAAAAAATGAGGGGAGAGAAAAAACAAAGTAATGTACTTCCTTACTGGAGGCAGTCAGTGGGATTGCTGGCTACGAGGAATTGCAGAAGGATTTTGTGAGTGTCCGGGCGGCAAAGCAAGAGGCACAGGGTTGGTGTAGGCAGATGTAGGGATGCACGCGGGGATACCCGGATCAAACCCCGCGTTCAGAATGACGGCATCTGTGCCCTGATGTGGAAGTAATGATCCATCAGCCTGTGAAAACAGCGTGGCAGTGTTGAGCCGCGTTGAAAAGGCAAGTCAAATGTTTGGTGCTGGTCCAGAGAGGAAGGAGGACTCGCTCTGCCGGCCGTTGTCTAAGGGAGCTGTGTGCTGCCAGCAGTTCTGCCCATCTCGCAAGGGAAGACTGAAAGGAAGTCTGGGAAAGGCCGGACTGAATGTGGGGGATGAACGGCTTCTGTCCAGCGAGCAACCGAGTAGACCCCAGTGCTTCCACCTGAAAACCAGGAGAGCTTGGGAGTGGGGGAAAATATGAGAGAGGCCTACAAAGTAACGAGTAAAACGGAGAGGGGGCGCGTAGGGATCGCCTGCTCGCTCTCGGTGTTGCTTTTTGCAGC
This sequence comes from Chionis minor, assembly GCA_013398295.1. Taxonomy (NCBI): domain Eukaryota; kingdom Metazoa; phylum Chordata; class Aves; order Charadriiformes; family Chionidae; genus Chionis; species Chionis minor. The sequence goes on from VZSF01007389.1 coordinate 340,058, forward strand.
AGGTAGCGGCTGTGCAAGTCCTGCCGAAGGGCTGGGTGTCAGTCTGCAGGGAGGTGTGGAGCTGTCAGAAGAGCGCTAGGTGGTTCCTAAATAGACGAAGAGCATCAGGCTCAGGAGGATCTGACATGAAACTAGTCGAGAGAAGGCATGAGAGGGAGGTGCTGATGCGTGCTCGCCCTTTTTTAACTCTTTTCTGATAGATGGGTCTTGTCCAGATCCTGTAGGGTTGTTCTTAAGGAGAAGGGAAGGTCCAAGAGAGGAGGAATGGGCAAAAAGAGAGAGAAAAAAGAGGAGGGGAGAGCGCTAGTGTGCACGGCGCATGGAGCCCAAATAAACCCATTGAATGTTTGTCACAAGCTGGGTTGTCTGCGCTTCCGCTCCTGAGCGCTGCGCACCGAAAGGGCTCCGACTCAGCGGGAAGTTTCGGTGCTCCGTGTCCCCGTGCTCAGTCTCTGAACCCTGGGAGCCTTGCTCAGAGGTTCGCCTTCCCTTCCACAGACACGCTTGTTCTTGCTGTCCCTGCAGGGTGTCACCCCTCCTGTAAAACCTGCGCCGGCGGGGGCCCGTTTGCCTGCTCGTCCTGCAACACCAGCCTGGTTCTCTCCCACACCGGCACGTGCGCGCCGCTCTGTTCCCTGGGATACTACAAGGATGACAGGCAGACCTGCAAACGTGAGTGTTTCCGAGCCATCTCTCCTTTCCACAATGTACTCACTGACATGTCTTTTCTTGTTCCTCCGCTTACTGTTCCTCTTGCCAGGCGAAGAAAGATTTCAAGTGCCTCAGAATTCAATGGGAGTTGACAGAGGTGATTAGCTGCCTTAGAAACAGAGCCTACAGCATGGTTTAAATGTGAACACAGTTGCAGATTTGTTGTTGACTTCAAAGACAAGAGGCTTCGGGTCCTGTAGTTAAAATCTGCAGGAGAGTCTGTGCAGGCTTCCTTGTTGAGTTGGCTGGGTGGCGCACGGAGAAGTGGCCAAAAGTACTGGTGGGTTCTGGGCTTCGTGAAAACTTGGCAAGTTCAGACCAGTTTAAATGAATTCTTACTGAGGCAGACCCTCTCCCCGCTGCACAACCTGCCAGTACCTGCCGCGGAGGCTGTTTTAAAACAGATGTAGCATTTACGCTACCTTTTTCCACATGTGAAACCTCAGTAGAAACAAGGTAGGCACAGCCCCGGCTGAATCGAGCTGCGGTATTTTTACCCTCTCACGATCTGATGCAATTGATCTGGTGTTAAGTCCAGTAATGTTTTATCCTATTCCTGCTACCCCTCGGGAATCTCTCGGGGCCTCTCTTTCCCTTTAGTATTCCGTGTTCTCTCTGGCCCTGACATCAGCTGGGTTATTACTCACATAATGATTGGGCTTGGTGTTCCAAAATGCAAAATTATATGGCCCGGAGACATAAAAAATACGAAAAAAACCCCTGCTTGAATTGAGCCACTGTAACACACACACCTTCAAATGAGTCAGTGCTTAAGTGGTTTGGTTGCTGTGAACCCGAGCGCACAGATCTGCCAAGTCCTGCATTACCCTGATTTAAATTATCCTGATTTACGCTGAAGTAACTCTGCTGCACTGCACTAAGTATAGGTATCGTTGTCATCCTATCTAGATCCAATTTCTTTACTGATGAGGTCCCGCAGGAGGAAGCTGATACGGTTGTCAGCTTTACCTGCCTTTTGCTGAAATATATAGTTCTCCTGAAACTATTGTTTCCATCTTATCAGCAGAAATGGAGACACCTTGCATAAGTTCGAGGAAACAGGTGGAAGACTTTGTACCGTTCTTCCGTTGACAGGAAAAAAAAGGCTACTCCATAATAATGAAAAAAGGAAGGTAATAGAAAAGATGATTAAAAAAGAAAAGGAATTGTGGGATTCGCACTGTCCTGGCTAGTTTTGTACAGGCTTTGCAAGATACTCACCGTTCTCTCCTGCAGTATGGATTCTCCTGCTGCTGACTGCACCACAATACCTCCCTTCCTAATTAAAATGGCCTTTTTTAATGAAAACTTCCCTACTGAGAGGTTCTTCCTCAGGACGTCACGGTAGAAGTTCCCGAGGACTGTACCCTTCCTGAATTTGATTCAGTAGCTCAGACGCAAATAGGTTTCTGCAAGCAAATTCAACTTATCTAATCTCCTTATGGCAAACGGCTTTTTGCGAAGCGTGTGTAATCCTTGTGGCAGGAGGCTCAGGCAGAGTATGTCGGTGCGTTGGATTTTTGTCATTCCAAGCGTCACTTGTGCCTTTTCAAGTGAAGCACTGCCGATAAGCCGTGGAGATATAAAACGTCCTGGGCTGCTGGAAAACTACCACTTAGAGGTAATGCAAATTGTTTAAACAGAGGTCGGCTGTTAGGCTGAGAAGATTTGGTCGCTCCTCAACGTTTATTTTAGTTGCGTTGCGCTTTTGAGGAACTCGGGTTTGGAATGAAGTTCGGAGAGATGCTGAGGGCACGTATGGGCTCTCGGAGATATTTTGAAACTCAGTTGCGCGCTGGCCGAGGAACAGTGCAAAGCTTAACAAGTTCTTCATGGGCTTAAAAATGCAGATATGGAGCCCTGCTGCTGGAACAAGGCGGTTTTTGCTTACTGTTCTGGCACACCTCCGTGGGTGACCTGATTTCTGTAGATTTAGACCTCCTGTGGAATGCTGTACCGTACTTTTAATAGTTGGCTTTTCCTGGCGCTTACAAATATTACTTTTTCCATGTGGTATTCTTCAGTTCAGAGAAATCAGGCCAGCACCAGAGCGCATAAAACCAGCTGCTAGATTCCTTAGGTAAATATTTTGTTAGAAATCACTTGTACCTCCATAAAATACAGACCTTCAGTGACATTTTTGAGCTGAGCTAAACAAGTAACTGTTTTGAAGGGCGCTGGGTTCTTGCTTCAATGAGAGCAGCGCGGATATTCTCGCGTTTACTGCGGTGTTTTGAGGTTTTGTGGATATAAGGCCCCGTCTGGAATTAAAAGCAAATTGAAGTGGATTTCCACAATTGGCATATCGCTAAATTAGCATTCCACCATTAGCATGTCACCAACGTGTTACTGCAAGTCACGCTGGTGTTTAGCACCTGAACTATAGTTGCGCTAAATCCCATGAGAGGTTTTGATTGGCTTTTTTTTTTCCCATTAAAAATGGCCAGCTGTTCTTTATTCTTTAATTTAAACAACTTGGGGCTGCGTTTTCGGAGCTTTTTCTGATTTATCGTAAGTACAGAGTTGAGCTTGGCCGAAGATTCTGACTCCACGTGGATTTAGCAACACTCTGGGGTAGGTGGCCGGGAATTTAGCGGTCCCTTTTACATACACCATCGTCAAACTTAGTAGCCCAGCAGTCACAATTGCTTGTAGACAGCAGGCGTGTGACCCTCCTTGAGCTTCCTGCATATTCTTTTTGTAAAATTTTGTCTCACCAGAATCAAAGCGAGCTTTTCAGTGCCTAGGCAAAGGGCTGGCAAATATTTTTTGGTCTTTCGTAGCACGTTGCTATTACATGGTCTGCTGTGAATTAGCCAAGAGCTCTGACATCAGCTCTGAGTACGCTCGGCTGCTAGTACAGCCTCCCGAGAAGTCAGAAATCCCTGAATTGTTTTTTCCTGGCCTCTTTTTTTGCTCTCTACGGCTCCAGAATTTCCCGCTGCGTGCGAATGAAAAGGCGGAGACACCAAGTGAAATTAAACGGGCCTTTGATCCCACCGAGGTTTGCTAAAGCGGGTCGCAGCAGAACGCTACGGTCGGCAAACTGCGCGTTTACGAGTCAAGTTTGGGGTCATATGCAATGTGGGTTACGTAAAGAAAATAAGAAAAAAAAGAGGCGGTGAAAGCTCTTATTTGGGGATTTGAATTCAAGATCAATGTTTTGCCTGACCTGTCCAGCGGAGAGTAAGAAGCAGTGCGAGGAGACGTGACTGCATTCCAAACGGAAGAAGGTTTTTTACATTTTGGAGGCTGTGAAAAGGGAACGCGAGAAGCAAAAACTCCCAAATCTCCACAGGTGGCTCTCAAAGAGGACGCGAAGAGTAGCGAGGCTACAGGATAATACCATCAGGACAAGGGGAAATGGCCTCGAGTTGTGCCAGGGGAGGTTTAGGTTGGATGTTAGGAAAAACTTCTTTAGGGAAAGGGTTCTCCGGCATTGGAAGAGGCTGCCCAGGGAGGGGGTGGAATCGCCGTCCCTGGAGGTATTTCAAAGCCGGGCGGACGTGGTGCTGAGGGACATGGGTTAGGGGTGGTTTTGGCAGTGTAGGTTTATGGTTGGGCTCGATGATCTTGAAGGTCTCTTCCAACCCAAGTGATTCTATGATTCTATTCTATGATTTTTCACTTGTACAGTTGGCTGGTGCCTCAGTAATTACAGTTATTTTCTTTGTCTTTGTCTTTCCACAGCTTGCAACAGCCAGTGCCTGAGCTGTGAGTCAGCCGCCGGCTGCACGTCTTGCAGGGATCCCGCTCGGGTCCTGTTGTTTGGAGAGTGCCAGTACGAGACCTGCGCTCAGCAGTATTATCTGGATTTTTCCAGCAAGACTTGCAGAGGTGAAAAACACTTTGTTGGTTTAAAGAGAAAAGAAAAAAACAAATTGCAAGTGGCTTGGCTGAGAATCTGTTACGTTGCAGCATGATCCGTGCGGATGGCCTGCTTCAAAACGTGTGTTTGAAACGTGTTGTTCCGTGACAGCCTGCTTGCGAGGCTTTTAAGGGTTTTTTTTTTCCCCTCTTTTTCAGCAGTTTGCTGTCACATACATCAGCCTTTCAGCGAAACAAGATTATTGCAAATCCTTCCCTTGTAAACGATTTAGTAAGTGAGCCAGCAAACTTTTCAAGGGTCAGGTCCAGCAATTCGTTTAGTCATGGGTCAGCTGAATAACGAGTGAGCTTACCAGGCTAAATCTTTTTCAGAGTGCTTATAGGGCCTCGTGTGCTTACCTGCCTCTCTCTCCCTTGTTAAATACTGCATTGCTGGATGACTGCAGAAACAAGCGTTCGGAGCGATTTAGAAGACGCGTGACTTGAAAGATTTCCCGAACTCCCAAGGAGAGTGTTCCATAATGGGAATAAAGGAGGATAACCTGGCTTTATTGCAGCTGACGCCGCTAAGATCGGGATATAATGCAAAGGACTTGTTGTTCAGTGGTTGTTTCTGGCTGGCGCTCTCGGTACCTGAACCTGACTGAACTGAGCGGCGTCTGCCCCTCCAACATTGGGGTTCTTCAGAGAGGTGACCTTATGTGGTGTTTAGGGTGCTGGAAGGAGGCAGGACTCTTGTCCTGGCTTTGCCTGGGACATGCTGCGTGGACTGGAGTAGTTCCGCTCGCTTCCAGGAGTCCTTGTTTCCCTCCCTCTTGCTCTTGCCTGTTTGCCTGTCTCATCAGCCAAGTGGGTCTGTCATTAATTGCTCATGTGGACCCTCTTGGTGCCACCAAGAAGCAAACCGCGGCGTTGGCAGCCTGAGTTGTCCTCGGGCACGTGTGCACGGTTGGGGCTCTGCTGGAGACTGGAGGGCAGAGAGGACAAGGGCACGCGAGCGCAGATCTGGTCCCAGCCTGACCCAGTATGTTTCTGGACTTTCCAGAGGGGCATTTGGACTGTGAGGGACAAGAGTTTCGTTTCCTTTTGGTCAGAGTCGTTTGAAAGCACGGGGTTGGTGAAGTTGAGTGGATAATTGCTAACGAGCAGCGAGCTCAGTGTTGGCAGAAAAGGAGCATCGCTACTTACGGGGTAAACTCGGGCTTTATGGGCAACAAAACTGTGGCAGGTCTGAACGCTGAGCAAGAGCCGGGCCTGCTCGCCTTTGACATGCTTAGAACATATTAAGTCCACGAGAGGAAAAAACCCCGTCGTATCTTGAGTTGTAATAAGTCGCTCTGTACACGTAATGCTTGCTTCTTTTTTTTTTAGTATCTCTTGAGCATTTTTTGACTGCGCTCTTTGCTTCTAGGGCTTCCCAGGGCTTGTAGACCCCGAGTGCGAAGCACTTGTACAGGGTGAGCACCCCAGGAAGGGCTGCCCACCATTGACCTTCTTTTTCTTCCAGAGTGTGACTGGAGCTGTAACGCTTGTAAAGGTCCCCAGAGGAGCGACTGCCTGCAGTGTATGGAGGGCTATGTTCTCCATGAGGGAGCTTGTGTGGAAGAGTGCCCTGCAGCTTTCTACGAGGAATCGGACACGTGCCAGAGTGAGTTCTTCTTGAGCGTTACCTCTAAGCGCTGCTGCCGACGCGTTCCTCCACCGCGTGCGCGTCTTGCCTTCGGAAGGCACGCTCCGGCTTCAGATCCCTCCGGCACACGCACGGGTGTTACAGCGCAGGGCAGGAAGCAGTTGAAAGCCGTGTCGAGCTGAACTCTGTATGTATGACTTCCAGGGTGTGATGAACACTGCCTTCAGTGCGGCCAACCCGATGAGTGCCGCCTTTGCGAAGCCCCGTTTTTCCTCTTGGACGGTCACTGCGTTCCCAAATGCGGGAAGCGGTATTACGCGGACCAGGCGCAGCGGAAGTGCTCGGGTAAGCAGAGCGAGCGTGACGTGCTGGAGAGGGACCAGGGTTGTGCTCTGTGTTCTCCACACGCTGCTTTTCCTCCGCAAGGCTGAGGTGAAGAGGCAGAGCCCGGACGCGGTGCTAAACTTGCCCTTGAGGTGATGCGGTCGCCTGAGAATCAGACAAGGGGCTGTATCTGTATTTCGACGTGCCTGATTCGGGAGGAATGAGAGCCAGTGTAGGTGGCTGCTGGTGTGTGTGTATATGTGTACACACTGTGTTTAGAAAAACAGGCATTAAACCCACATCTCAGAAAGGTTTCAGTTGGATTTGTGGGTTAACAAGCCGCGTAGGACTTGAACGTGTGTTTGGAGTATTTTTTTTCAAATTGGTTACTTCCATTTGAAAGATCGTCACGGGTTCTCTGTAGTCAATGGGAAGGAGTGGTTGAATGAGGAAGGAACTTCTTTTTTACCTCAACTCTTTGCCCCCTTCTTTCTGATAATTTTTGTCGGGTAGGTAAGACACAAATAGCCGTGGTGGTTCTGTTCTGCCCCCCGGGGACAGCCCTGCGCACCAGTAGCTGCGTTGGTTTTGCAGAGTCTCAATGGGGTTGTGCTTTCCATCCGATGCAGCTTGTCCTCCTGGATGCTTGGAGTGTGACAGTGACAGCCTGTGCCACCTCTGCGACAGCACCACGTTTCTGAAGCATAAGATTTGTGTTTCCGCCTGTGGCCAGGGTTTCTATGGCAATACGTGGACCAGGGAGTGTGAAGAAGGTGAGTGTCTCTCACGATAAAGCAGCTGAGCTGGCAGACTAGCAGCAGATTTTAAGGCCAGAAATAATTCAGCGGCACTTTTGGAATTCAGTTTTGGGCAGTTCTGTGTTGACTGTTAAAAATTGGCAGCTATTTTTCTTCAACTTTATTTCGGCGCTCCCCCCCCCCCCCCCCCCCAAAATGTGCACGTACGTGATTTTCTAAGTGAAGTTACCTAGTGAGGTGTAGAGGCACATCTTTCCAGTCGCAGCGTCATTTATCATCGGTGTAGAACAAATGACAAAATATCTTGGGGGAAATATCTTACTAAATCAGCCGCGGTACTCACTTAATCTTTTCTTTGTTTAAAATGAAGATTTACTAGTCCACCTGCAGGGCAGGCCAGCGTATGTTGGCTTTGAGTTGTGTGACGGGGAACTCGAGATGGGAAGTGACTTGCCCGAGCCTCTCTAAACCATAGCGGGCATTGGGATGGATTGCAGTTCTTCTTGAGATGGTCCACCTAGGTCAGCAGTGAACGGGGCGTTGCAAGAGTCTGGTCTGTTAGCCAAAAGGTGGTAGTGACAGCAAGGTGCTAGCACAGCCCATGGCTGTAATTCACTCACTAATACTTTCCCCGTCTTTCTTTTTAGCCAGCCAGCATCCCTTGAGCTTCCAAGTGAACAGTACCCTCACAGTGGGGATTGGTGGGGTGAAGCCCTTAGACCTCTCCCTGCTGGGTGTGTGTGACCGGGATGGTGACACGGGACAGCTCTTGTTCCATGTGGACAACGCTCCCTCCAACGGCAGGCTGGTGGTGGTGGTGGATGGCAAAGAGGTGGAGCTGAGCAAAGGTGACGGCTTCGGCTGCAAGGATGTGAGGGAGAAGAGAGTCCGCTTCGTGCACAGCAAAGAGAAATCCAGGTGACTGTGGTGAAACTTTGCTCAGAGCTCTGGCCTTAAAAAAAACACTGCGTACCTTAGAATCATAGGATTGTTTAGGTCGGAAAAGACCTTTATGGCCCAACTGTTGATCTAACACTGCTGAGTCCTCCACTAAACCATGTCCGTAAGCACATCTACACATCTTTTACGTCCCTCCAGGGATGGTGACTCAACCACTTCTCTGGGCAGCCTGTTCCAACGCTTGACAACCCTGAAGCAATTTTTCCTAACCCCCAATCTAAACCTCCCTGGGCACGATTGGAACCCATTTCCTCTTGTCCTATCGCTTGTTACTTGCGAGAAGAAACAGCACCCACCTGGCTACACCCTCCTCTCGGGTAGCTGTAGGGAACACGTATTCCCTTGTTCCTTGGAAACGCTCCTACAGCGAAGCACGCTCCTCGCTGCTGTTAAATAAATGACCAATGTGCTTACGCTGTACCATAGTATAAATGACGGTGCAAAACTTCTCCGTTTATGGCCACTGTGATCCAGCTGTGTTGTGCTTTGGGGCTGCAGGAGTCTGTCTCATCTTCGGGACGCTCTGCTGTGGGTTTAAAACTGCCATATTAGTGGTTCTTACCACGGCTTCTTGACGCTGCCAGCAAGATGCTCAAGTGATGTCACCGCTATGCTTTGCGGCGTAATCTGCGTTCCGCCATTGCTTCTTTGTCTGCCGTAGCAGCTCTGTTAGTGTTTTGGGATAATTAGCGGCGATTAGTAGCTGGCAACGCTCACACTGGCAAGGGTGCCACAGGGAAAGCAGATTTTTCCCGCTGCCAGGCAAAAAGCCGGCCATCCTGCCAAATTTCACGCTTGGTTTACATCACCGTAAAGCCTGGGGACTACTGATAGCAGTGGAACTGTTCTGAATTTTTGCCTGTATATATTAGGGGGTTCTTTGATCCGTTGTTCTCAGTAAGACTTTCAGGGTATCCTTCTGACCGCAAGGATTACCTCGTGTTCACTAGGCTGAGGGCTCGTGGTTCTGTATCATGCTTTATTTTTGCTGTCTGCCCCAGAGAAATATGAGGATCTTGTCTTGAGAAACATACCTACATAATGCTCGAGGTTATGGCGTGGCATTATTGAAAAGTAAATAGGAAGCAAAAATGCTGAAAAGTGAGAGCTTCTGTTCCGAAGCCAGATAAGTGACATTTTTCTTCAGCAGCGAATAGCTGACATTTAGAATCGCTGCTTTATCTCGGAGACGCCATCCTGCGTGGGTAACGTTAGCTAAAGGGAAATAAGGCTATGTTATTGCATAGTTAAAGGTATTTTATTACACGTTGTGACTGTTGTGAATCTTCAGAAAAAATACTATAAAAACGTAATGGAAAAAACTTGAACTAAAGGTTCTGTCACTAAACTAGTCGTTTTTACCGAATATATAATATTGTTATCATTACTGAGTCCTGCAAGAGCACTTCATTAATTTCTTTTATCCTGTATTTTGGCTTGTTGGGGACTTGTTTAGGAAAGGACAATTTTCCTTGAAGGTCGGCGATCAACAGTTCATCTCCCATCCTGAGGTGGTCAACGTTCAAGCGTTCTCAACACAGGTAACGTGACAAAGCTTGGCAACAACCGCCAGTGTTTCTACCATTTGGAGCCCTGGTTTCTTGCAGCCGTGAGAAAGGAGCTGGGCAGAACTTGAACGGGAGTTTAGGTCAGGCAAATTAAACTCAAGTCTCACTTGTTGAGAGGCAGCCAAGAGTCATACGGAAGAGCTGGACTTGGGGTAAGTGACTGAAGAAGGTGGCGCGTGTAATTGTACTGGTGTGGGGAATTGCAGCTGTGCAGTCATAAGGCAATTATCAATGAGGGCTACGGAGTCCCTGCTGTTTAAATTCCTCTTTGGATCCGCGCGTGGTCTAGTTCAGTCTCTTACGGCGGGGCGATTGAGCCGTGATTGATCCCTGCGGTAGGGAGGCTTTGACAGTCAAGAGCATTTACTTAAATTAAATGTGCTAGGACGGTCGGGAATTAAATCAGCGTGAGCCGTTTGAAGTGTGTCTCTCACACTGCTCGCCACTTCTAGGCAAGCTGATGGTACCCTCAAGTGTCCCTGTCTCGTATTATTGTTATTTAGAGGCCGTAGCATGACACCGTGGAGGGGCTTCACCCGGGGGATGGCGTACAGGCGTACTCACACCATGGACTCAACAGCGTGCAGGTTTCCAAGGAGTCTCTGCAGCTTGCACTGAGCTTTTCCCATCATCATCGTCAAACTGTCTAGCTGAAAGCTCGCTCAGATGGGATAGCTTTGCTTGAAGGGAAGTAGTTGTGGCTGCTCGGCGTATGCCAGCAGTGTAAAGAGGCTTCACAGTGCAAATGAGAGTCTGCTGCTCTTAAGGCCCATTTATATCCTCAGAGGGGCGTTAACTGGCTCGATAAAACTGCGGCTGGAAGTCTGGCTGTCATCCTTTCTCCTGGAGCGCCGACTCCTTCCTGCCTCCAGGCCTGATTCCGCGTCCATCCTCACAATGAGGAATTTAAGAAATGAGTTTCTTTGAGCCGTGGCAGCGGTGGGCGGGTTTGTGTCTGGCGGTGCCGGTGCTATTCCGTGCTCCGCGTCGCAGGAGTGGAGCCAGCAGCTCAAAAACATGGTGAGCTGCGGACTTGCTCGCTACGATAACATGCTGGGGGCCTGCGGGCGGGTCTCCAGTTTAATATATTTAACGTTCCTTATAGGAAGCAGCTCCTCCCGAGATGCATAATTTTTGTGGTTCTCTGACAATCTTGACACTTTCCACTGCTTGGGGTTTTTTTTCCCCGGTTTGGGGTCCTGTGGTAGCTTCAGGATTAGGAATTACGATTTTTTTTTAATTGCAGTTTGTTGCTTTTAATCATTGTATTCCATCTTAGTCATTCTGTAACTTCTGGAAATGAGAAGTATTCTAGTTTGTCCTTTAGTGTAAGAAAAACGGTGGATTTTAATCCTGTCGTGTGCCTATTGATTCTGGCTGGTGCTGAAATCTTGGCTTAGTCTAATCTCGTGTTTACCTCAGTAGGACGTTCACCTAAGTGAGAGCTGCAGTCGCTGCCCCAGAATACATAAGTGGGGTTTAATCATAGGAATTCTGCCTGCCGATGCTTAATGACCCTGGTTAAATTGTAGGCAGGCGGGGCGGCAGCGGTCGGTTCCCTACTGAATGTTCCCAGGGCTTTGCCTTTGTCTCTGCGGGATCACCCCCGACCCGAGGGAAGGTATTGCAGGTGATCTTTTTTGGGATCAATAGAGACTGCAGATTTAAACTTCCTTGACAGCGAAGAACTAGGGAGCTAATTTAAACCGGTGCAAGCGTGGACTCTAGCTGATCGTGGTTCTAGGATGAATAGGGCTGTGTGGAGCCTCAGAAAATCAATAAATAGCGCTGCTGGCGACACTCAGTTTTGCTGTCTTTGAGATGAACTTTGAATTCGAGACAAGCAAAAGCACATCCTTCACTGTTAGCTGATTGACTCATTCCTACTCGGAAGCATTATTTCAAGCTTCTGCCTCTCCGTTTGGCTCACTACTATTCGTATCCTGCGTAGGTTATTCTCCCTCTCCCGGCGTTCCTCCTTGCTTCCTTTTTTTCCCCTCTCTGCAACTCATTTTAAATAGATAACCTGGGCACGCGGGTTGTCTGGGGTCTTAATTCGCAAGCATCAGCGCGCTGGAAGATGCCTGGGTTCGGGAAGCTGTAGGTTGTACGCGGGGAGCGCGTGGTGGGTCTCCATCCCCAGCCCACCCTGAGCTGATTATTCAGACATAAATCTCCAGCGCCTGACGTGCCTGCGTTGCCGCAGCTGGGCCCGCGGACATGCCTGGAACGTGTAGACATCCCAGAACAGTTGGAATCTGCCTTTCCGTTTGAATTTCCGTGATTGGTGATAGGGCAAAGCTGTGTCCTCTTATCCATGCAGAGAGCAATGGGAATACAGGCTCTGGATGATAACTAAATTGCTTTCTGTGTAAATGTCCCAAGTTTTTTTTTCCTTCCCCAAGCTTGCTGCGGTATGAGAATCTTATTTTAATGTAACTAAATCAGTCTAAATGGCTAGATACTCTTAGATCTGCCCCCTGGGGGGCAAAGCGTGGAGAGTGCTTATCTGCTGCTTAGAAATAGGAGGTTTCCAGGGATGAAAAAAGCTAATTTCCTTAACATTTTTCATTCCAAACTATGATCATGATCAAATTGCTAAGGTTTAGCAAACACCTAAGAGCTGCTTTTGTGTTTCAGGCGCCGTACGTGTTCAGAAATGAGGCTCTCCTTGTCGGCAGAGGGAAAATTGGAGCTATAACAGAACGGTCGCTCGGTATAAGGGACCCCGACAATCCTCAGGACGTCGTGCTGATGGTTTTAGAGCCTCCACGTCACGGGCGGCTGCTCAAACCTCCTGGGGACTCGGCTCCTGCAGTCCACGTGTTCCACCTGGATGACCTTGCTGATGGACTACTGCGTTACGCTCATGACGGCTCTGACACCCAGGATGACGCGGTTCTTCTGCAAGTGAACGACGGGCACCACTTCCAGAATGTCCTGTTCCACATGAAGATTGCTCCCAAGGTACGTGCTGGGACATACACCCTCTCAGGCAAGGTAGAGGTCTGGAGGAGTATCGCCGTGTCCCGGAGGTGTCGCTAATCCCGCGTTACCGCCAGGCTGCGGCCAGAGACGGGAGGAAGCAGTGGATCCATTGAGTTTTGGAGGTCACCCGAATTTTTGGTTTGCGACAGGAGTGGTTCAGCTCAAATTGTGCAGCTTTGACAATTCGAGGCCCATAGTTATTTGACAAAACGGTTTGCTGGGGCTGCAGGGGAGAGTTGCACCTCCTATCCCACCGGTAAGGGTCAGAGGATGAGTGGGTGGTGGAGAGAGGGCTGAGGAGCCAGGAGACCCGTCGCTGGGCTGATGGGGAGTGCGATGGGAGACGGAAAGGGATCGCACACGAGCCAAACAACTTGGCTAAGCAGCCAAATCACTGGTGCTTTGGTGGTGGTGGTGTCTCCTGCTCTTCACTCAGCATCGCCCCACTGAAATCTCACTTGATGCACCTTTCTGTTTGCTAGCTTGCCAAAGGAGAGGGCACAGACACCTACGTTCAGAAATTATTTTAATTTTTGTTTCTTGCATTTATGGCAGTTCATAATTAAGTAATGCTTGTTCGTTTCTTCTGTATTTGAGGTGAAGTTGCGCTTCGTGCTAAATTTTATAGAGATTACAGCAGTCAAATTAGAAGCAGCAGTGCTTTTCCGTTTGTTTATGAAGTAAACCCCAGCCAACGAGGCGTGAAATACGTATGGTGTGCGTTGGGGAGCCCTGAAAAAAAATCAAGTTGCTGAAGTGCTTGCAAGGATTTCAGTTCTGGTGTTGTGGTATTGTAGTAAAACAGAAGGAAAAAAAGCTGAAAATTTCCTTATCCCTTAGTTAATGTGAAACAGTAATGAAAAATAGAGCTGTCGGAGAAGTAGTCCACTGTTTGCAGTCTTTTTGTGTATGGATCTGAGACTTCCACATTGTCTGAGTGCTTCCAGTCTGTGAAATGGAGTTAGGAGCGGGTGATATTATCCCTCTTTTGTCCTCTTCTCTGCTGTATTCGGCGCCTTTCACAGCGAGCTGGGCATGAAAATTTTAAGTAAGGTTTACAAGCGCGACGTGCCTCCCTGTAGTTAGCACAAGGAGGGACTGATCCCATTCGGACCCTGCGGGCGCTCCTAAAGCTGCGGTAGTAATTAATGATAATTAGCGGCATGACTCACGCGCCAGTCTGGGAGCGAAAAAGGGGTTGCTTTCAAGGCTGGAGTTATTTGTCTCCTGGAATAAAAGCAGCCCTGCCTGGGGGTTCCTTACCCGGATGACTTAGGTGGCCCCAAGGAGCCTGTATACCGTGAGGACACCGTGGAAGTGCTTGGGCACCACTCCACGTGGTTTGTAACGCCTTTTATCTATTTTGCTATTGATGAAACAGGTTCTTGTTAATTCCAGGGAGGGTGAATTGCTGAGCACAGATCCTTTATGGGCCGATTTTGCGCTCCCTTGTCTCTCATTCTCTTTCCGAGTGTCTCTGTGCAGCGCTGGGCTAGGGAGAAGAACGCGGGTGGTGACAGAGGTGAGAGCTTTTAGGAGGAGGGTAAAGCTGGCAGAGACCCAGCTCCTGCCTCATCCTAATTATCGGCTTTGTGGAGCAGCCTTGGGAGCTGAAACGCACGCAGGGTTTCTTTCTGAAAAGGTGCTGTTGAGACAGACGCGCGGAAAAGGACACTTGGGTTTTTTCCCCCGTGGCGCGCATCCAAAGATGGCTAAAGAGCCTGGGAGGACCCTGGCTGGAGCTGTGGGAATTCGAGGTGTGTTTTTTTCCATCCGCGTTACCACACGGAGCTTGTTACAACGTGCTGATATAGTTTTACGCAGTAAGTCCTGGTGTGAAAGGCCATTTCTAGGTTTCCTCATTCAATGGGCTCAGGCAGGATAATTCTCCGACATTAATCCGTAGGAGCGCTGTGGTGAAAGTGTGAGAACAGCAATGAAGGACAACATAACCTTCCAAATATTACGAATTCGAGGCCTTGCTTTCTGCAGCCCAGGTTTGCCTTGTTTTCTGCAAGGTGCTTTTTTTGGTCCCTTTGGTTGCTAGCAGCCTCCTTCCCCCTCTTTGCCCCCAGCTGGACGCTTTGGTTGACCTGCTGCAATCTGAGCAGCCCGCCTCTATTTTGGGAGCTCTTCATAACGTTTTGAACTGCCGTGTATTTTTGGTGACGTTCTCCAACAATTACAGCTTCTGTGAAGTTAATTGGAGACCTGCCGGCGCTTCATTTTTGGCCGAGCACCACCAGTGGTGCTCCGATGGGGACTAAGGAGCCCGTGTCCTAGAAAATACGACCGCGGGCTTCGGACTGTAAGTCGTAGGCGGTCAGACCTGCCCACGTGTGATCTGCCCGTCACTGATGGGATATGGAAGCCTTCCTTTTCTGAGAGGCATGGGGAAATGCAGGAAAAAGACAAAAAGACGTTTATTTTAGGGGTGTGTTGGACCTCTAGAGGAGCTCCAGCTAAGGGAGGTCTCCAAGATCTTTGCAAGGCACTGCATCTCGCCCTGCCTGGGAGCAGGTAGGTGAAGCATGGACCAGGGAGCACGGTAGCCTTCCCCGGGCTCTCTGAAAACGCTTTTCCCGTGCTGTGAATTCATTCCCACAGTTTGCTAACTATGCGCTCAGCTGTCAGTTAAAAAAAAAAATAACATAAAAAAAATTCTACTCTGATTCCAGCTGTTTTGCTGACCCCAGGGTGAGCGCTCGGATCAGACAATAGCTTGTCGCTAAATATATATTTATTTTTTTTTAAGATTACCGGGTAAAAAGAGCTGCCTCATGAATGTGTTCTCATTAACAAGTTTGTGGTTGGACTGGATGATCTTGAAGGTCGCTTCCAGCCCAAGTGATTCTATGATGATTCCATGATCAAAGCCAGGTGGAAATGATATTACAAAATGCCAGACTGGTTTATCGTGGCCAGTAAAGGAATATTCGATCATTTAGTTACCGAAAAGCCGACGGCTTCCGTGTTGATAGCAAAACCGCAGCTTTGTCTTTAATTAGCAGCCACTTAGAAATAGTTTATTTTCAAACAGGGCATTTTGCCTGTTATTCTTGGAAGTGTGGCCAAGTCTCTCTTTTCAGTAAATCCTTTCTGATCTTTTTGTTTTCCCTGTTCCAGAGTTATGCTTTGCTAGGCCTATATGTGTCATGACGTGGTCAAATCGATAAGGTCAGAGGAGAGTTATCATATATATCGGCAGGGTTCTCTTGGCTGGCACAGGGTCTGTTTTTCTTCTTCACTCTTCTTTTAAAAAAATAAAGCAACCATTGTGCTGGGAAACTCTTGACCTGGCCCAGTCTAAGATCACACGGCATTTAAATATTAAAACTCTGCAAAATAAGTGCCGTACAAATTATCTGGGTGAAAGTTGCTCAGCAGAGACGTCAAAACGGAGGTGGGAACTCATCCTTTAGTGTGATTTTTTTTTTTTCACAAGCATCTTTTCAGCTCTTTCTACTGTCTCTGTTGCAGATTCAGAAGAACGTGAGTCGTTTATCAGGTATGGGGGGGACACATAATTACGCAGAGTAATAAATGAGGAGGAAGGTGAGCAGTCAGGATGTTGACTGATGGTGCAGTTCACCACAGCCAGTTTCAAGGTCAATCTGCAGAAATCAAGAAGAGGAGTCACATTGACAGAAACTGGGTTTATAAGAAAGAACCGTGACGGGGATTTTGGTGGCCTGTCCAACATAGCGTGAGCTAACAAAGTAACTTAGAGCCAAAAAGGGCTAATATAATCTCTGAATGCCAGAGTAGTGTTGCTGAAGTGTATGAAAATGGAAGTGCAACCATTACTGCATCCAGTCCTGACATCCACATTTCAAGAAGCTTGAATGATTATTCGATAAATACTCATTTAGGAAAAAAAAGTCACAGGCATAATTGGAAGGTTGGAAAACCCACCAAAGTAGCAAAAGACTTTGGTGGATGCTCAGGCAGACTTCAGTTTTACAAAAATGGCTTAAAAGGTGACTTGGCCACGGGTGTAAGTCCCCACACGGAGAGGAGATACTTGGTCTAGAAGTCATCCTACAAGTATGTCCTAACTTAGCAAAAAAAAGCGATGTGGATTTGGGGCAGTAGTTACTAAGCAAAATTTGTACATCTCATTTCTGAATGTTAAACTGCTTCTGTTCAAGCAGAGGATGAAAAACCGTCATAGCTCGTGTTTCTGCCAGAATTCATCATGAGTATTTGGACCCCCTCAGTTCAGTTTTCCCCCGTTTTGTAGAAGAGCATGAGGTTGGTCTCGAAGCTGGGTTTGCTCATGAAGAGGTGGTAATAGTTACAGATGTGCATAAAGGTAGTGGAGGTGCCATCGAGAGAGAGTTCTGAATGGGTAAGAAGCTGTTGTTCCATCAGAACCCTTGAAAGGTTTGTGTTTTTAGAAACAAAACGAAGAGATGTGAGAGGAAAATGTGGATCCAATCAAACTAGTGGAGTAGACCAGATACTTTTTTTTCAGATGTTGATAGTAGTGAATTTTCCACCATGCCGTGGAGGTCGATTCTGTCACGACGTGCCAAAAAGTCAAGCGGAGAAAGAATGAGGATGGTGGTGTAAGACAGAATTACGGAGGGAGGCTGAGTTCAAGAAGGTTTAGGGTCAGTGGCAGGAAATTGGAAATGTTGGAGGACAAGGTCTGTTCTGCTGGGTGAGAATTGGGCCTGAGGGGTATAGGTGGAGGATGCACAACCGTTTCTTGAAGTAGTCAACCAGGGTTGAACGCGTAGGAAATTCCAAAATACTCTGCTTGATCCTTTTCACTTGAAAATCTTCTTCCGTTAGCTCAGCGTTGCTGACATTCAGTTAAGCCTTTTCCTGCTGTCCCCCTGCACGCAGGATGACAGGAGCCCTCGGCTGGTGACGAATTCCCTGGTCTGGGTGCCCCAGGGAGGCATGCTACAGATCTCCAAGACCATTCTGCAAGCCGAGCTGCCCGGTGCCCGTGACTCTGAGATAACCTACACCATCAGCAAGGACCAGCCAAGACACGGTAAATATCTTTGGAGTTTTGTTGTAAAAAAAACCGGCTGTAGGGCGCAAGGTTCTGGTTACTTCTGGGGAAAAGGGTGTTCTTCACAGACCTATGGGAATATGATTCTTCCGTGGTACTCTGCCCACCATAAATAGCGTTCGAGGGAATATTTCCTTATTGGACTATGCTGAACAAGTGCTGCAAACCTCGTCTTTTTCCGACTCAAAAGGGCATGCAAAGTAATGAAGCGCTGGAGTCTTGCTGAGTAATCTGAATTTCTGCAAGTGTGTTTCCCCCGCGGTAGCTTAACGCTGGTGGATTTACAGCCTTGTGAGGGCCGATTCTTACTCGCTGCCGAAAGATCAAACTCTACAATGAATATCCGGTTTAAGAGCAGCGTAGAGTAATACCTACCTCTAGAAAAGTTTACCATTAAAAACTGGAGAGCTCCCTAAATTCCATGACATTTAATTTAACTGGCATAGGTTTATGGTTGGACTCNCTTTTGAGAGGCTCTGACACCATCTCTCAGAGTAACAGCTTTCGTAAGCGACCCCGTACGTAGGGCTGCAGCTTATAGAACATCTTCTGGAGCCAGGCCAAGGAGGAGTGTGGAAGGTACTGGGATTTGTGACCGGGAATCAAACGGAGAGGAGCTGGATGGAAACGAGAGGATGCCATATGCGGAGGGAAAGGATATATGGGCAGAAAAGAAATAGGTTATTTTCCCACTCAGCGTCGCCATTTTCTTCCCTAGAACCATGTCTTTCGATAATATATTTTGCAGTTTGTCGTGGGTTTGGGCCAGATTGGCCCAAGCAAGCCCAAGCAGTTGCAAAATGGTAGCCCTGCTTTCAGTTGTCGGAGCCGGATAAAATTAGAGGATCCCTTTGGCAACATCAGTGCTGGTTTTTTGCCTTTTGCTGTAAGGACAGGCTGGTTTCCGTAGCAGCTGCCAGTGCCTGATGGAAACAGAGATTATGTTGGTTTTCCAGTTTAGAAGAGAAGTAATTAATTTGTATTCCCCCTTTAGCTTTCTGCAAATGAAGGAGCGTCTTCTCATTTTTAATAAGCATTTACACGAAAACAAGAATTTTTCCCTGAGGAGCTTGTCTCCTGCTGCCTAACCCTCACCAAAATTTATAATCCTGTATTTGTATCACCATAATTATCTCTACTGTAATTAATCGCAGTAACACAAATGGGTTTGTAGCTGCAGGTGAGGAATAAGCAGTAGAAATCAATGAACATCNTGGTTGGACTCGATCATCTTGAAGGTCTCTTCCAACCCAAGTGATTCTATGACTCTATGATTCTACTAATGGAAGGAGTTGTTGACTCAAACAGAGATTGGTGAGGTTTGCATTCATATATAATTCTTGTTATATATATAAAAATACATATTTTNTGGAAACGAGAGGATGCCATATGCGGAGGGAAAGGATATATGGGCAGAAAAGAAATAGGTTATTTTCCCACTCAGCGTCGCCATTTTCTTCCCTAGAACCATGTCTTTCGATAATATATTTTGCAGTTTGTCGTGGGTTTGGGCCAGATTGGCCCAAGCAAGCCCAAGCAGTTGCAAAATGGTAGCCCTGCTTTCAGTTGTCGGAGCCGGATAAAATTAGAGGATCCCTTTGGCAACATCAGTGCTGGTTTTTTGCCTTTTGCTGTAAGGACAGGCTGGTTTCCGTAGCAGCTGCCAGTGCCTGATGGAAACAGAGATTATGTTGGTTTTCCAGTTTAGAAGAGAAGTAATTAATTTGTATTCCCCCTTTAGCTTTCTGCAAATGAAGGAGCGTCTTCTCATTTTTAATAAGCATTTACACGAAAACAAGAATTTTTCCCTGAGGAGCTTGTCTCCTGCTGCCTAACCCTCACCAAAATTTATAATCCTGTATTTGTATCACCGTAATTATCTCTACTGTAATTAATCGCAGTAACACAAATGGGTTTGTAGCTGCAGGTGAGGAATAAGCAGTAGAAATCAATGAACATCCAACGTTTTATCTAAAATACTGTTTCACAGAAAGTGGGGGGGGGGGGGGAAGAGAAATGTAGAAAAATGAGTCCTTAATCAAGGAGGTCTTATCTGCCTATCTTAGTATTTGAGTAATGGGAAAGATATTCCTACCTGCAGAAAATAATATAATTTGATCTTTAGAACGGAAAGAAAACCACTTTAGAATTATCTGCTACATTTCCGTAGCGCAGGCGTGCGGACCGACAAGGCTTCTTGCCCTTTATTTCAAGGCTCTGAACCCAAACAAAAAGGATATAATTAGGGAAGGAGGATCTTTGTCCAGATCCCCTCCTTCTGCAGGGCTTGATTTGGTCCTGTGCGGCTGGGCACCAGGGCCTCTCTTTGTACTGGACCTCCTGTTTCGTGCCCAGAAATAGAGCCGCTCCCTTACCTGACTCTCCTCCCAGCGCGCAGGATGCCTCAACACTGCTCCGTTATGCGGCAAAAATACTCGTTTTTTACTGCTATTTCTGTTCGTCACGCTAGATGGAAAAAACCTAAGGCTGGATGGACATTTGTCTGGGATGCTCATTAGGTGGTGGACAGGCATCCATTCCTTCGTGTTTCCTCACAAGTTGTGCCCTGGCTGTTCGTCCCTGCTTTTCCCAGGTGAAGTGGTGCTTCTGGTCCCAATGCCGGCGGACGGCCCGGCAGACTCCTGGCAGCTTTTGCCTGATGGAAGAGCAGCCTCGCCTACAACCTCTTTTACCCAGCAGGACATCAACGAAGGCGTCGTGTGGTACAGGCACTCTGGATCCGAAGTGGAGAGCGACTCCTTCCAATTCCAGGTACTCCTCCTCGAATTCCCAGGGGGCGGGTCACGCAGCAGTTCTGCTGGCGTTTTCCTCTGAGATCGCTCAGTCTGGCGTTCCCGGTATCTTGTGACCCGAACTTTTAATAGATACTCATACACGAAGACGCACACGCATGCAGAAATATGTGTGTAAATGTATATTTGTGTTTACATGCAGGCTTAGGTGTATATAGGTGCGTCATATATATGTATATTCCTGCCTGTAGATGAATATGCGTGCGCTCGTGTGTCAGGGTGGGTGCAACCCACCCTGGTGTTCGCGGGAGGCTCTTGCTCGTGCACCAGAGAGCTTTTGCTGCAGGCGGATCCTCAGGTTTTAGTCTGTGGCAGCGGAGCCAGCCAGCTGCTCCGAGCTGAGCCACATGCCCTGGCGTTAACCTTCTGGATGCCAAATCACAGGCCACATTGCAAATCTGGAGAAAAATTGTCTTTCAAATAGCACGTGACGTTTAAGCTATTAAACCAATAGCTGATTTTCTGTAGAACGGTTCCACCTCAGGGAGGAAAGGGGTTTGTAGAAAAGCAGTAACGTTCTCCTCCTGCCTGCTCGCTTGGCTAAGCAGGAAAAGTCTGAGATTGAGCCCCCGGAGTGAATGGGCAACCAGATCTGCGCTTACAGCTTCCACAGGAGACACCCCACTGATGTCCTTGGCGTTGATTTTTGGGAAGAAATAGAAACAGGGAAGGTTTTTTGCCTGGCAATCCTTAGAAGAGGTAACAGAGCGGGTAGCAGAGAGGGGGACTCACACCCTTCTTGGACCCTGCTGCCTCCTTTCCCCCACCATTCCTTGAGATGAGGCAGGTCCCGGGGGACGAGGGGAAAGCGGGGAGGTGGGTCCAGGTAACCACGCGCCTGGCTGTGCTGGAGATCCTCCAGCTGGGTGCCGCATCTGCCTGAGGAGACCCGTACCCAGGTCCCGTGGCCCACGCTTTCCGAAGGCATCCCAGCTTTCCAGACCTGTGTGCCAGGTGAGGTCCTGCAGCTCCTGTCCTGGCCGTTTTGACGCCCCGTTTGCATTTCAGGCAGCGGGTTTGACCCCGTGGTCCTGCATGGCAAAACATTGCCCCCTCATAAAACCCGTAATATCCACTCCAAGTGCAAACTGTTCCAAGTGCCTTGTTTTAAATTGGTTGCTTTCCAAGCCCCGAAACCAAGCGACCCTCCTGCTTCCTGCAGTCCCTACGCTAGTAATTTAATTTTTGCTACAGAGTACTGCTTCTTGCAAACAGGCAAAAAGGTCCAAATACTCCCCAGCAGATGTCATACCAAAATAAATCCCACCTCCCCACGGGTTTAGCGGCCCTAAAATTCCTCCGACAGGTCCTTGCTGTTTGCTTGGAAGGTTTAACAGCCTCCCATAATAGTAAGCCTACGTGAACGCTCGCGTGCAGTGTTTGTTACATCTGGTTTACAAGTCAGAAGCTGTTACTGTAGCGCTGGAGAGGCAATTAAGGTAATTTCTAAAGTAATTAACATAAGCGATAATGAGGAATTTGTGAGTGTCAGTGTTGAACAAGCTAATCTTTGGCTTAATTGCTGCATTCCTCTTATAGAGCATGCATTTTGCATGAGTTAAATGTGTGGGTTTAGTACCTTGGAGCGGGAGCAATCATTGTAGGGAGAGCCCCCCTGAGGAAGGAAAACGCGAGCGCCGGGGTCGCATCAGGAGACCGTAACGCGTCTGTCCGAGCGTCTCAGAAAGGGCCCAGACGTCGTTTTTGTCGGTATTTTGGCAGTTACCGCTCAGACGATGGCTACTCAGAACAGGTCCAGCCAACGGCTGTAATAAGTCCGTTCGTTTCAGCAGAGCGTGCATTTTTATGCATTTATACACATTTTCTTGAAACGAAGCTTCTGCTGAAGTCCGTTGTCGCTCACAAAGTGCTCTGTTGAATTCAAGCGCAGGCTTCTATCCCTGCTGAAAGATAAAGACAAAACTGAGGAAGTTATGAGGAAGGAAGGAACCTAACGAGGAAGGTGCTTGCCGTATCTCAGGATTTCTGTGGGCATTTGCAGGCTTCTCTCTAGGGCCTGGGTTTGGTCCTTTGGATTTTTACAAATTGAATATAATTTGCTTTATATGTCGTTATGGCAGGTTTGCTGTTATGAGTTTAGATACCATCGGCTTAACTTCGGTGTTATAGTGGCATGTGGAACATTTTTGTGGATCTCTGTGAAACACGAGCGCAGCCTGTCTTTGGGAGGAGTTGGGATCACAGGGAGTCGCTCTCGAGGCAGCGCCATTATTAAAAGCCCAGTTATTTTCACCTTGTTGGCACGACCGCTGGTCATTTTGAGGGTGGGAGGAAGGTTTAAAAACCCGTTATTTTTTCTCTTCCCGTGATGAAAAATCCCACCGAGCTGTACAGACAGTTGGAGTAAAATTCAGCAAAACTCTGGGAGTGACTGGGGGAAGCAGGAATGAGCAGCAGGTGGAGAATTTGCAAACGGCTATCTTTCTAAATGTTAATAAGTAAACCATTTGTAGGTTATACAGGCAATAATGGAGAAACTGGTTGCTATTTAAAGGCCTTAGTTGCCATCAGCTACCATTCATGTACGCTTTGGGTTGGTATCTGCTGGAAAAGTGTGTCGCTGCCTTCCCAGACCAGGAGGAGAGGAGAGGGGGAGTATGAAACCGGAGACCTCTCCAGTGGTGTCCTCTCTTGGGTATCCATTCACGCGGTCCTTCCTTCCCAGGTGTCCAGCTCTGCCAGTCCCCAGGCCGGCTTGGAAAGCCACGTGTTCAACGTTGCTGTTCTCCCGCAGACACCCCGAGCTCCTCAGCTTTCCCTCGGCTCCTCTTTGCACATGGCTGTAAGTGTGAACCCACGCCGCTCACCGAGGGGTTCCGTATTCCCAACTCTCCATGCGGCGGCGACCGGAGCCTCCCGTAGAGCAGTAACCACTGAGCGTTGACTCCTGTGCTTGCTATTGTCCGTGCTGTTGTGCTGGATGTACCTGTAGGTAACTGGGGTGGAAGTGGAGAAAAAGATAGGTTAGAAGAGTGGTGGCGTGGGGAACGTAAAAAGTTGAAAAACTCAGTGTTAAAAGAGATGACTGTGTAGACTGGAAGGGAGAGGGAGAAGAAAAAAAACCACATTTAACGTCATTTTAGTGGAATTCTTAGCATTTTGAAAACACCTTTTCCCGAGAAGCCATTAGGAATGCCAAGAGTGAAAAACTGCGGGTTAGAGAGACTATAATGACTAGATCTCGCCAGTCATTCCACTGTAAACTTTATCTATCAGAACTGCAGCCCACCCACATTAGAAAGTTTTCATCCCTCATTCTGACATCGGGAACGCGGACTAATGTATGTGGAAAACATTCAGACAAGCCCATTATATCTGCATCCGCGGAACGGGATTACCTTTTCTTGCAGCATCAACTCTGGGAATGACCACTGTGGGAGAGAGGTCTCTCCGATGTAGTTATTCCCCTGGCTGTTAATTGAAAAGATGCCCTCCAAGTTCAAAGCTGGTTTTGAGAGCTCTCTGACATCCGTGCGGACCTTCTCCATGTGTCCCCATCACGTATGTGGGTGAAGTCCAGCTTTCCTCTCCACTTCTCCTGCCCTCTCCTGCTCCTGGATTGTGCAGGGAGGGATCCCGAGCGCACGAGCTCGAGGAGAGCTCTGGGGCTCAGCACCCAGGTCACCCCTTGGGACGCAGAGAGCCAGGACCCTGGAGGGCAGGGAGTTTGATTTAGATGTCACCTCGGCCCTTGGGCGCTCGCAGACAGACAAAAGCACACAGGGAGCCCCATGCGGTGCGGGAGAGCGGACGCAGCGGACCTCCCCGGGGCGGTGGGTCCCGGCAGGACCCTCCTAATGGGAGGTGAAGGACTTCTAAGCCAGCACAGCCTACCAGGCATGGGACCAGGAAAGGCCAAAGGAAGCTGTGGAAGGAGGGGTTAGTGAAAAGTCCATCACACCACGGCCTTGTCAGGGTTTAAAATAGTGCTGACCTTTCGCGGGCCACAATAAAACATGCCCAGACTGCTACGTGGAGCAATAGCCGGCAATGTATCTTCCTGCTCTTGACTTTTTGTTGTTGCCGTTATTGACAAAATTGATGGGCTAGATGTCTGGCTGAGCCATGCAGCGCTGGGTTTTATAGCTAATTACACACCACAAAATTCAATAGTGCCATAAAACACGTTTTCCTGAGGGCCGCCTCGCAACCTGCAAGTCCTACCTTTGGGAGAGACAAATAGGCCTTGGAGGCAACTGTGAAGCAACCATAACCTTAAATCTTTTCATCATAAAACTGCGCTTCCTTGCATCGACGTGATTGAGTTCTGCTCATCCGTCTTCAAACTCCTTCAGGACTAGGCTGGCTTCTTGGCTGAAGGGCAAGCGCCAAAAGTTTAGTCTTCCCATACCTCTAGCCTTGTCTTTAGGTGTCCCACTGAGAAAGGTCACAGCAAGGTTGGTCCTCCAAGTTTTACCTCAAACCAGGCCAGCATCCCTTTGGCAGTTAAGCCGGACGTGACGTGCGTACCGTCTGTCCTTCAGTCGTGTTGCCCGTTTCCCCCATGTTGGTAGAAGGAGCCTGAGCTTTTCTCCAGCTGAATGCAAACTGAGATTTGTTTTGTGAAGGAGAGAGCATTTTGCGAGCGTAGAGAGTTGCCCTTTGTTGTATTCCTTTCCCCAGAGCGGAAATATTTTATACTTTTATTTGGTTGATGGAATTACAGAAATTTGCTTAAAGCAGTAGAACTACCTTCCGGTATGGGCAGCTTCCCGAGCGGCTGTATGAAAGGGACACCGGTGTTAATTTTAAGCCTGTCCTTTTTGTGCAGAGCTGTATATAGCTGATAACACAAGCTGTGTGAATTTTGGTCCCAGTTGGATACGTGACACTGTCACGTCCAAGAAGGACTGACATGGTTTCGTGTGCTGCTTCACGACAGTCCTTCGTAGGCTGTGGTTTCTCCGCTGGTGTGTTTGGGTGAGAAGCACCGGAGAGAGACGAACTGGGGGTTCGGTGGGGTTTGCGGCGCACTGAGCTGCTGTCGGGAAAGCTCGCCCTGCCAGTCTGTGACCCCGGGGCAGCAGAGGACCACGGGTTTGACAAGGTGGCCACAACAGAGGTGTAACCACAACAGAGGTGTAACCACCACGATTCGCTGGGCTGCACCTGATGCGGCCGGCGGAAGCCTGCAATTTGTTCCTGAACCTGCTCGTTTCGTGTTCAGAAGCAGATGAATTAATTGCCCGTATCCTTAATTTAGCTCGTTCCATCCCTATTTTGTTCATGATTATGAAATGAGCTGGATGCTTTTCATCCCCAGCTGAACTGTTTAATTCAGTGACTTCTCGTAGCTGTTAATTCCGCAGGATTAAGGTTCGTGAACACGTGCAAGTTAAAAGCTTTTGTGCACTTAAGTCTGTTCATGCAGCCCTGTAACTCCTGTAGAGCGCTGCCCGCCTTCGGCTAATGATAATCTTGTAATGGAAGGACCAGAACATTTTTAGACAGATTTAAAACAAAAGGGAAAGCTTTGGTTCCTTTATACTCCAGTGGAAACGGCCGAGTCGTTTTCAGGATTTCTTTTAAAAGCAAGTCCAGTCCAGCCACATCAGACTCTACCAGAAAACTGTGTAGGCAATGCGTTGCATCTTCATCCAGGGAGTTTTTGATTAAATTAGATTTTCCTTTCTCTCTTCTTAGTTGCCGTAGGGCAGAAAAGAAACTCCTCCACCCGTGAGCGGGAGGTTGGGCATCTGTTGGGGACAGAGTGCACTAAAAACGCTGCCACTCTCCTGGGCAGCCTGAGAGTGGGGATCAGCTCGTAGTTTTATGAAGGAGGAGGTGTTTGTCTCTTTTTCATAGGGTTGTAAGCCCCTTTCTGATTCTCCAGAAAGGACTTAGCAGAGGTGGACCTGTACGGGGCTCTCTTCTGTTGAACATGATAGAACTCAGCTCCTGCGTTATACGTTTGGTTTGGTTGTCAGATGAGCTGAAAGTGAGCTCAGGTGAGTCCGTAAATGGGACTCGAGCAAATTTTACTCATTATCAGGCTTTACTGTCCTCTCTAATGTCCTCCTAAATAGCCCCTGTTCTGTGCAAGTTTGAGAGACTTGGTAAAGGTTCAGCCCATCTATCCCTCGTCAGTTTGGGGTCTAAGAACTAGGCCTTTACATTCAAAGACTCTCTTATATTTAACCATAGCAAAGCAAATTCTCTTTCAAATGCATTTTCGGGTGAATCTTCCCATGTCTCTGGCCTTGATGCTCATGGTCTAATGTGTTTATTGAGGTGCTGGAGGACCGTGTGACAGTGATTGAGCCCCATCACCTCTCCTTTGTAGACCCGGAGGTTCCCAGTGAGAAAATCCTGTTCAACGTGACTGTCCCTCTCCTTCCTGGCCAAGGCAAGTGCACCCGTTGAGAACACGGCAGCTCGCTGCTGAACTGATTGCCACGCTTTCTGAGCGCATCTCATTTTTTCCCTTCAGAGTGTCATTCGGTGGAGGCGTCTGCTAATCTGTTTGGTCTCCTTCATTAGCTTTCAAACCCCTTGCTTCTCAACCTGATTTCTTTGGCTCGTTTGGGAGTGAGCCGCAGAGCTCAGACAGTTTTCTTACTCTTGTCTGGAATATATTGAATGTTGTTCCCCACGGCTTTCTGGTTTCCACCCCTCTAGTGAGAGGTGCTTGAAGAAGTGACTGAGTGAGGAATCTCTGTTTAATTTCTCATGTCCCAAGAACCCATCCTCGATGCAGTTACGGCCGTCTGACTCGTACAGGAACCACTGAAGATGTAAAAAGAAGTACGTGGGGAGAGAAAAAGCAGCTGTGGACTTTGGTATCTCGTTAATACTGAGCTCTCTCCCTCCGTAGGTATCGTGGAGCATAGAGACAGGCCTCTCTCCCCGGTCAGATATTTCACCCAAGCGGATATAAACCGTGGCAAGATGGCTTATCGTCCGCCAACTGCGGCTCCTCACTTGAGAGAGATCGTTGCCTTCTCCTTTGCGGGTAAGGAACCCAATGTTCTTTGAAGTGCCACATCCCACTGGTAGAGGTAACTGGACGGTTGGTTTTACTCCAGTCCTGGAATGACTTCAGGGTTACGTCCTTACTCCTGAGGGCGCGAGGCTTGAACCGTACAAAGGCAGTAGGAATCTGCCTTGGCGGAGCGTACCGAGAGTTCATGGGTTTCTTGTGACTTCAGCAGGATGTTCCCCTGCGGTTTGGTGTTTTGGTGAATGACGGGGATATGGCGGTGTTCGCTGCAGCATTCGGCATCGCCAGCGCTGGATGCGGTGCTGGGCAAACTGCCGGGGGGTGCTGCGTGGTTAGCAACCGTTGCCCCTCCTGCACTTGCCATCTTCGATGCGCTGGGGGTTTAGTCCTTGAGGTTGAGACTAGAACTGATGAACTGAATCGATTTCAGTTCCTGGAGAAGAGAAGGTTGAGGGGAGACCTTCTCACTCTCTACAACTCCCTGGAAGGAGGTTATAGCCAGGGGGGGTCAATCTCTTCTCCCAGGGAACAAGCGACAGGACAAGAGGAAATGGCCTCGAGTTGTGCCAGGGGAGGTTTAGGTTGGAGATTAGGAAAAACTTCTTTACCGGAAGGGTTCTCAGGCATTGGCACAGGCTGCCCAGGGAGGGGGTGGAATCGCCGTCCCTGGAGGTATTTCAAAGCCGGGCAGACGTGGTGCTGAGGGACATGGGTTAGGGGGGGGTTTTGGCAGTGTAGGTTTATGGTTGGACTAGATCTTGAAGGTCTCTTCCAACCCAAGTGATTCTGTGATTCTATGATTTAGCCGGGATGTTAGAAGATTGCTACCATCAGAGGAGAAACAGTCTGGAGCAGGAGGTAGAGGGGCAAAAGCAGGACAAACTTGAAGCATGTTTGACCAGTTGACGCGCAGGATCGTGTGATGAAGTACATGGTTCTATGCATCACCGTGCCCGCCACAGGCATCAAGAGGGGTTTCACGGTTTGGAGGAGGGGGTAGCAAGTTATCGCTTCTTACACGAAGCAAAGGCAGGGAAAGAGTGCTTTCCTTGGTGAGGAGAGACTCCAGTCTGGTTGTATGTCAGCACTTGCTTTCTCCATAACTTGTTCAAACCCACATCGCTGTGTGCTTTCCTGCCCTGACCACGATCAACTCTGTGCTTGTCTTTATCCCGTCAGGTCTCCCCGAGTCAGTGACCTTCCGATTCACAGGTATGTGAACCGTTTGCTCTTGCGTGGCCAAAGCAGTTTTTATCCTTGTGCCCTTCATGGTGCCTGTCACTCCTTGGTCTTTCTTCTGCTGCGAGCACACATACGGGCGCTCCGTAGAATTTCTGGAAACGCACGTGCCTGGGGAATATTAATTCATCTGTGTCCCAACAGTGTTTTGTAGAGACACTTTTTTTCCAGTAGTTGCCTGGAATCTCCTGAAAGCCTGATTCATTCCTGTTTTATCCCGATGTGAACAAGGACATCAGAGTTTTAGGCTGTTGGGTTTTTTTTTTTTAATACAGCATGGAAACATTTCCACAATTAAATTGCTACTGAGCAGCTGCTTGCTTGTTTTACGCATCTTTCCCTTTCCGTGTGCTTTCCAGCACAGGTAGGCAAAGTGATCCACCAGCAAGGAGAAGTCCATGTTCTGACTTCCAAGCACACCTGGTAGATATATGGAAGATGGCATATGCGCACGCACGCACGCAGACTTTCAGAAGTTACGTTTGTCTTGCTAGGAGTTGAGTTAGGGGCCAAGATAAATACTCTTTGCAGGTGTGCATTGTGTGTGCATGTCCACACATGACAAAGGGGAGAGAGAAGTCAGCGATGGGCGGTGGGAATTTTGTCCAGAATTTTGTGTATTTCCCAGGTGAGTCCCTGAAAACACAACCCTACACTCAGGTGTGGTTTTTGTCTGTGCCTAGTGTCCGATGGAGAGCACACAACCCCGGAGATGGTGTTTGTCATTCATTTGCTCTCTGCGGAGCAGCAGCCTCCGGTCTTCCAGATGCCGGCTCCGTTCCTGGAGGTCAGCCAGGGGGGCAGAGCCACCATAGGTGAGTAGGGTGCCAGGGACGGGGTGCAGAGCTCAGCCTGAGGCACCGTGTTTGTTGCCAGGAGGCCACATGGGTGGAGAGTTTGGTGTCGCTCACCTCTCTCCATTTAGCTAAGGAGCTGTGCTTCTGCAGGTGTTCATCCCGAAAAGTGCCTGGCGTGATGGCAGTACTCCTCCAGCCTTTGGCAGGTCCGTTCCTGGGCTGAGGCAGGAGAGAGCAGGATCAGGGACCTGCTGCTCCTCTTCTTTTTCCCTCTTAGGCCGCTCTGCGATTGCTGAACTGTTGCTTAGAGGTGTGATCCGGTACGCTGGGTTGTTTGGGATAAGCCACTTGCTGCTTGTGTCAGGACGTTCTCTGGGTTTTTTGTAGATACTGGTTTTTTTGTAGGTACTGGGGTTTTTGTAGATACTCTCCCCTGCTGAATGAACACGTCATAAGCTGCGGGTTTGCATAGCTGTCATTCCTGAGCTACACTGGCAATAAATTCTCCGATACAAGCTCTGATCTGAGCATCATGAGGGGACTCGTTGTTTCCGTGAAAGCAGCCAGCCCGTGGGCCGGTGCATCTCCAGAATCATTGTACTTTTCACACAGTGACTGAATTACAGTTTTTTGACGCCGTTCACAAGCGCACATCACAAAACCTAAAGGATATTCCCAGCGTAGTGTCTGAGGATGATGCCGCTGTGCTCTCTTTCCCCGGCACAGGGAACCAGTTGGCCGTGAGTGACACCGATACAGCTCCCGAGGGTCTTTTCTTTGAGCTGGTGAAACCCCCCCGTCGTGGCGTTGTGCTCAAGCAGAGCGCGAGCGTGCAGGAGCGCGTGAGAGCAGGTGAGTTGAGCAGAAGTCTTCCTCAGCGCGGGAGAGGGATCAGCACGTGCTTTTCCACGTAGCTGCTTTGGTTGACCGGGAGGAGCCCGATGCCTCTGGCAGAGGTGGCTGCATCCGCGAGTGCCTGAATTTTCTCCCTGGAAGTACGTGACTGCCCGAGAGAGCGCACAAAAGACATTTTCCCATTTGTTGTGTAGTTCCTTGCTGAGTCAACACCTTTCCTGTACCGAGTACGTGCGGGCTAGTGGAGAGTCACTCTATCGTGATACCTGTAACCAGGTGCTAATCCAAAGGGATGTTTTGGTTTGCGTGGTATGTTAGATCTGAAGTAATTCAGTGACGTAACATTTCTACTGAAGCCCGTGTAAACCTGTTGTGACCCAGCATTCAAAACCTCCTGTGGAGTTTTTACCGTTGGTTTTGGTGGCGGCGCGGTTCCCCGTGCGTGACTGGGTGAACAGGAATTTTCTGTAGGAGAGTAGTGCAAGCGGAAGACGTGGAGAGGGAAGCGTTAGCTGTGACAGCCCTGAGCTTACAAAGCAGCTGGGAAGAAAGCGGGATCTGTGGGCTCCCTGAGAGTCGTGAAGAATCGCTGTGTCTGTGAAACGGCGAAGGTTGCAGCTTCTCCTCCGCCCTGCGTATACACTAGCTCCTTAATAAATGTCTTCATAACTCACCGCGCTGTAAGGATGCTGCTAAATGCCAGTTTAGTAGATGATTAAGTCTTTTGCTAAATTGGGGCCCTAGGTCATTTGCACTGGATGGGGGCTTTGAGCAGCGTCTTTCTGACTTGCGCGTTTTCTTTTGGGGAAGGTGACACCTTCACCTACGAGGACGTTGCTGGAAATGCTCTGCAGTACGTGCACGATGGTTCAGCGGCAGCGGAGGACAGCATGGAAATCTCTGTCACCGACGGCGTCGCCACCGTCACCACGGTGCTGAGGGTGGCAGTGTCCCCGCTGGATACCAGCGGGCCGCAGCTGGCCCCAGGCTGCTTGTTGGCAGTCACCGTGGCTGGTAAAAGCTCTGTCACTCTCTCCCGGTTGCACCTCGCTTACACGGTAAGTTTTTATCTGCTCCTAAACCCAGCGGGTGCTGCCAGCTCCCTGTCCTTAGCCCCGCCACGGGCCCTCCACCGCACACCCCACTGCCATCAGTGTGGAGTCTCGGTAGAGATCTCCAGTTCTGGCTGTGTCCTGGCTGCTGCCAAAAAGGGGATAACGGGCCCTTTCATCCGGCAGGGCTTTAAGGCTATCCCCGTTTGACTGTGACAGAGGCGAACTGCCGTGCTAAACATGAGAACGGAGTTAATCCTAGATTGTAGTTTCAAACAGACTTGATAATAAAGCACGTCAATTTGCTAAGCGATAATCCCTTGGAAGTTTCATCCCCCTCAACTCCCCTTCCAAAACTGCCTGGTCCTTTTCCTGGATGTATTGGAAGGGAGGAAGTTTAAGCAACCCAAGATGCTGCACTCCTTGGTAGCCTGGAGTTATTCCCAGGGATTGTGTGTTGCACAGGAGTTACCCTGCTGGTGAAATTCAGGAGAGGGGTGGTTTGCTCCTGGCAGATGATGTAGCAGCAAACGCAGTAGCGGTGGATTTCAGGCATGCTCCCCCGAGGGAGGAGGGACCGCGGTGCACGTGTGAGGCTGCGGACACCTCAGGTAGTAGCTGGCAGCGGGGATTAGGGAACTGCAGGGGGTGAGGTAGGATAAGAAGGCAGATGAGTGATTTTTCCAAGGGATCAGGCTGGATACAAGTCTGGAGTCTGTCCTGTTTCCCTCTGAGGGAGCGGGGCTGACGGGGGAGATGTTCAGGTTTAATCCAAGCAAGAGAAGAGTTAGGGAAAAGCGGATTTCATTCCTGACCCGTGTGCTGAGGATGTGATGATTTCTGCTTTGGGTCTTATCTTCCAGGCAGCCAACAAAAACTTCTGGAAGAAAGATGACATCTGAGTTGTGATGTCACGGACATGACTTAATGTAGTCAAAAAGAGCCAAAATCAGCTTTTAGTTTAATTTTAATCCAGGTTTTGCAGCATTGCTGCACGTTAACCTTTGTCTTACTAAGAACTGAACTAAGCTCCGTGTCCCGGTCTGAAGCGCTGCTGAGCAACAGTTGCTCCCCGTGCCAGCTGTCCGCTAATTTTTGGCTCGCTTTACCTGGAGTTGGGAAAAGCACATTACGTAAATGGTCCGGTCCATTAGGAGTGTAAAGTAAGTGAAAAACAAAAATACCAGGTTTATGTCTGGCAGGTTGTGCTGGTGTCATGCAAGGGCACAAAGAAAAACTCTCTGAGCTGAGAGAAAATGAAAATACATTTTGTGGCAGATTCTGAGCGTGTCAACCCAATTGACTCTCTTCTCATCGATGGAGCTTCATTTCATATTCATCAGCCGAGGCTCTGACCCAGCCAGCTTGATGTATTTCCCTCTAAAACATTTTATTCCTCCTTCCGCTTTTAGCAGAGGGAAGCAAAAGCTATTCTTGTCTTGTTTTGATTGGGTTTGTTTCTCTGTGTTTAGGACAACAATTCTCCTGACTCGGAGATAAGAATCCAGTTAATATCTCTGCCTGCACATGGCACCCTCCTACGGATGTCTGGCTCTCGCGATGAAGAGCTTTCCAAGGTTTATAATTTCACCATGGAAGACATCAACAACCAGAGGATCAGGTATCAAAGAGCCATTCTCCTTCAAACCATGCCAGTTAAAAGCTCAGTGGGCTTTCCGCGGGGAAATCAGTCTATCAAATATATTTTTTTTCCTTTCTTGGCTCTTTTATTCTATGAGATTCTGAATGAGAGTGTTTCCTGTGTGCGGAATTAGGTGGTTAGGCAGGTCTGAAACGCCGGTAGTTGGCGCAGCTGCAAATAATGGGAATTTTTTTCTGTGTCCGCGATGTCGTGGTGATACCACTGCCTAAAAATGGTGGTCTGGGAGAACTCAGGGAACGACCTTGAAGGAGGGTTGGGAACTGAAGTACCACCTCTCTGTCCAGAGGTTTGCGTTAAGCTGTAAATGCAGGGATGAGCTGTATCTGCCTGACTGTCAGTGAGGTTCCCTGACCCTTCTGGGGTGTTCGGACTCCCTCAGCTACTCCACTGTGTTTGAGACCGGCAATGAGCCGCTTCTGGACGTCTTCCACTTCGCTGTTTCTGATGCCGATAACAACCTGCTGGACAGACAGACGTTCACCGTCACTATCGCGCCTGCCCGGACGGTGCCGTCGCTCCTGGCTTTCGCTGACCATATCGCTGTAAGTGGCCACCCGGGACGCTGGGAACAGTGACAAGAATGCCTTAGATGGGAGGAACTGAACAGCTTTCCTGAACCGAGGGGAAATGGCCCAAGAAACGTAGTGGTGTACGTGCAATCCCGTGAGTGCAAAGGGGTAACAGGTTACTTGGAGACCAGAGAAGGCTGACAATAAGGCTGCATCCCTGAGCCTCATCTGCTTCCATTTGCTCTAGCCAGGAGCCGGGTTCTCCCTGGGGTGTCCTGTTGACATGAGTGGAGCAAGACTGAGTTACCCCAGTTCAGTATTTATTTCAGCAACATCTGGTGCTTTGAACTGATACGCAGCATTTCAGAGTCCTTATCAAAGCCTTTTGAAGTTATTTCCCTCCTTTCCCTGCATTCCCCCTCCCTTGCCTTCAAAAGGCTCTCCTCAGCGAGAAATGCAGGTCTGGCTTTCCAAGAGGTCGGCACGACTCTGCCGGTTCTCCTCATGTCCTGATAAAGCGCGCCCAGGCTGCTCCCGGGGGCCAGGCAGGCTTTGTTCTTCCCGTCCCACCTCCCCTCCCAGCGGATTTCAATGCTTGGGGGATCTAGGGGAGGATGGGGCAGGACCTGGGAGACCGGGCGAGCCGCAGGGGCGCGCTTGGTGCGTACCGAGGGGTGCGTTGCGGTGCGTTGTGTGCCTTGGCGGCGGTTTTGTCCTGTGCTTTTTTTGGCTTTGCAGGTGGATGAGGGGGGCAGGGTCCCTCTGCTGGCTCATCACCACTCGGCTGCCGATTACGATACCGCTGCCAAGGAGGAGCTGAGGGTTACGGTTATCGCTCTGCCCATGTATGGCTGCATTGAAAACACGAAGACGGGTAAACTGCTCGGCGGTCTCTTCTTCCTCCCGGCTGGTGAGAGGGAACGTAGGGGTCTGTCTGGTCTGTCTCGTTGCACTTCCTCAGTGCGGTGCTGGTGGGCATCGGTTGACGGTGAAGAGCTCATGAGGTCAGCGCTGCGAGACAGACTGTCTCTGGCGACCGTTCCCTCCTCATTGTCGTTGGCTGGAGACCGGTCTGTGTTGTGAGATCGGGGCGTTAAGAGCCTCTTCGTGCGTTATTTTGACTGTCCTCGTTACAGCACAAACTTTGCTAAATCCCTCTAAATGTCCCAGCAAGCTTTAAGGCTGCGCGAGCGGTGGCAGAGGGTGACTGGTAACGTTCTGTTGCCTCATTGTGTGATCAAGAAGAGGTGGGATCTATACCATGTCGTCCAAAGATGTTCATCCAGGAGACTTTGCTTAATGTTGGGAACCCTTACACATCATCCCTCCTAACTGTGTACTGTGAACGACCTCCAGTTTGTGCCATGTTGGTAATGGTGAGCCTCTCTCCTTGAACAGGCAGCGGCTGG
This sequence comes from Chionis minor, assembly GCA_013398295.1. NCBI lineage: Eukaryota > Metazoa > Chordata > Aves > Charadriiformes > Chionidae > Chionis > Chionis minor. Next base: position 375,152 of record VZSF01007389.1, read on the forward strand.
GTGACTTTTTTGGGTGTGTGAGACTTGGTTATGCAAGGTGAGGCTTGATGTAGAGATCGCGTTGAGGCCAGATGGCGCATTAGCCGTTGTCTCATCTCTGAAGAAAGCCTACGTGATTCCGGGACGTGGGGTTGCTTGTGCTGCGCATGAAACCATGGCTTCCCTAATGCCTGCTCTGGTGCAGCAGATGTTGCTGTCTCCAGAGGTCACAAGATGTGTGAAAGCCATGTTGTAGGAATGAACATCCTTCCGCACCCTTCTCCTAATCCTGCTGCTTTTATTTTTAGTTTGTCAGTGAATTGAACATCCTTTCACTAGCGGTATTCTGGTTTGCAGGTGAGAGTTTTGGCCCGCGGAGCGAGTCTGCTGTGACCGCAGAGGCATCCTTTTCCCTTCAAGACCTTCTGGAGAACAGCATCTACTACTTCCAGAGCGTCCATGAAAGCGTCGAGCCAACAAGTGACGTTTTCAGCTTTTACGTGAGCGATGGCTTCAGCCACTCTGAGTTGCAGAGCATTAACATCACGATTCAGGTAGGAGCCTGCGCTCACTGACGGCCAGAGCCCTCTCCTTTCACACAGGCACGTGGCTTTTAAAGTGCAAGCTTTGCTCCCTGCTTTGTGAGGAATCCCCTTCGGGAAGGGTATTAAAGGGAGTTTCCTTCCTCCTATCTGCCTGCTTCCCCTGGTACAGACACGTAGTTCCCCTGTGATGCCACAACAGTTGTGCGTTGCGGCGTCTCCCCCAGGGCTTATTTCTCAGCTGTCTCCTCCCTCTTGGAAGCAGCCACGGCGCTGGATAGATTTGGAGAGGCTGGGGTAGCCCGTCCAATAATCTCAGTGCCAGTACTGTCCTTTGGGAGCTCGTGTCCCGTGGAGGTGGGCAGCGGTCTGTTCTCCCCCTCGGCCATTTCCCTGTTGTGACTGTGTGTTTTTGGGACCCGGGCAGCGGCAGAACGACGAGCCCCCAGAAATGGCGCTGGAGCCCGTCAGAGTGCGGGAGGGCTCAGGTGTGGTGGTTAGCAACGCCTCCCTCAGCCTGCAGGACTTGGACACCCGCAACGGCGAGCTCGTCATCACCGTTACCAAAACTCCTCGGCACGGTGAGTCCCGACAAGCTGCGGGGCTGAGAGAGGGAATGTCTTTGCGCGTCAATGTCTGCCCGTCTTTATATCCGTGCGTGTGTAATAGCCCCGATGTGAGAGAGGAGCCCCGTGTGCTTTTATAAAGTACATTTAGTCCGTGTTTGGACCAGCAGCCGCAGCAGGGTTGTGCTTCAGAACAGACCTGCTCTTCGGGAGTTGTCCCTCGCTGTTTGTGGGAGAGGAGAAAGGGGGACTGCGTGCACTTCCCCGGCAATCAGAGAATCACAGAATCACTTGGGTTGGAAGAGACCTTCAAGATCATCGAGTCCAACCATAAACCTCTGCCCAAACCACCCCTAACCCATCTCCCTCAGCACCACGTCTGCCCGGCTTTTAAATACCTCCAGGGACGGCCATTCCGCCACCTCCCTGGGCAGCCTCTTCCAATGCCTGAGAACCCTTTCGGTAAAGAAGTTCTTCCTAATATCCAACCTAAACCTCCCCTGGAACAAGCCTGGAAGTTCCCTTCTGTGCTACCCCATTTCCTGCTGGGGGCTTCACTTCCCAAGAGCAGAGCAAGTGACATCCGTGTGTGGGGAGAAAGCGAGGCAGGGTGTTGAGCCAGCGTCGCGTTCAGCTAGCGAGGGCTGGGCAGCCTTTTTCAGGTCTCGTGCGTGTAGCCAAGTTCTTACCGGTTTTGGTAATAAGCAGACAACCTACTTCAGTTTTGCTGGTAAGACTATGTCCACCTCTGCACATCCCACTGAGAGCTGGCACAGCAGAACTTTGTCTTCTCTCCATAATTTTCATCCGTCTCTTGTTTGCCAGGTCATCTCCGCCGGAGGCAGACAGCTGCGGAGCCCCCGGAGCGCGGACGGGTGCTCTCCACGGGCTCAGCCTTCACCTACCAGGACGTTTTGGATGAGCTGATCGTTTACACTCAGAGCGGTGCAGCGGCACAAACAGATGAGTTTGGCTTCTCCCTCACGGACGGTCTCTACACGCAGACGGGGAGGCTGGAGTTCTCCCTGGAGCTGCCGGAGAAGGGACCGCCGACGTTAGCTGTCAACAGGGACCTGCAGCTCCCAGCCGGTATGGGGAGAGGGATACGGTGGTATTGCTTGGTGTTGCTGTGCGGTCCAGTCTAAACCAGTCACTGAGTGGGAGTCGCTGGAGCTGATTGTGGACTTGCTTTCTCTGCTGCAGGCTCCGCCGCGCGCCTCACAGATCAGCACTTGAAAGCAGCAGCTGTTTATTCGGATGACACAACGGTCAGATTCGTCGTGAAGAGGGATCCCAGCGTGGGCCAGCTGCAGTTGACCAACGTTGGTCATCCAGTCCAGATTTCTGTCAAAGGGCCTGCCAAAAGTTTCACCCAGGCTGATATAAACAAAGGTGAGAGTGCTTGATTTTAGATCAGCACGGCAAGTAGTCCTGCAAGGCACAGGCAGTCGGACTCAATGAGCCCTACGGGTCCCTTCCAACTGGAGATGTTCCATGATTCTGTGATCTTTTTGAGAAGGGGGAGGATGACTTGAAGCAGGGAAGGGAGGGGGAAGAAAATAAGATAAGGTTGGTATGTCAGAGCGGAGGCACGTATCACTAAGCAAGTGTGTTAAAAAGAATCTTCCTCAGCAAGAGAAAAAGAATCAAGAGAAAAAGTAATGAAACGCAAATCCAGGAGCTCTGTCAAGCCCCACTTCCCTCTGCTTATGGTGGCAGCCTGGTTCCAAGCTAGGAATTAAATGATGCGGTCTGTAATAAGTCACCTACCTTCTCCTGTCCCTCTCTCCAGGACAAGTGGTGTACAGTCACAAGAAAGGGGATCCGGGTGGAAATTTTGCCTTCACCTTTGACGTGATCGATGCAGACGGCAACAAACTGACGGACCAGGTTTTTTCTATTAGTGTTTTAGGTAAAAGATGGTGCTGAAGTTGTTTGCTTTGCTGCGGAGCTGTGGCCTTCACAGATCCCCACCCCACGCGTACCGCAAGTTAAGATGTAGTTCTTGAGACGCAGTTTTTAGTCACTGTTCATTCAAAGGCCTCTGAAGTTTGGGGCGTGGGGAGAGTTCGTGGATGTAAGGATTAGTTCTTTGGCTTCTGGCAAACTCCCTGAAATAGGTAGAAAAATCGCCCTTAACACCTTCCTACTCTCTAGATTGTCTTTTAGACATTATAACGTTACCGTCCCCTCCACCAGGTCCAGAGTACTGGTTTGGGAATTACCACTCTGGGAGGTTGTTTGTGTGTATTTTGTCTTTCGCTTGAGCATAAGCACCCCATTTGAACAACCCATTTGAACAACCCATTTGAACAACCCATTTGAATAACCCATTTGAATACGGGGAGGAGGGTGACTGTCTCCTGACTCAGCTTTGTGTTGAACTCTTTCAGAGAACAGATTTCCCCCCTCCATCATCGCTAACAAAGGGCTGGTCTTGGACGAGAACTCGGCAAAGACGATCACGACCCTCCAGCTCTCTGCCAGCGACCAGGACACTGAGCCCACCCAGCTCCAGTACAAGCTCACCAGGCAGCCGCAGCTGGGGCACCTGGAGCACGTGGCCTCCCCAGGTCAGCAGGACGGGGTTTGGCTCCCTTGGGTGCCCCGGCAGCAAAGCACTTGGGGGGCTTTTGAGGTTCCAAAAGGTTCCCTGCCGGAGCAATGCTCTTGGAGGAATTGGGTTTCCCGATAGAAATGAAATGGTCGTTAGCCCGGAGAGGTGGAGGGTCGGGTGAGCGGGGGCGAGGCAGCCCGCTGATCACAGAGGAGGATTTCCTCGTCTTCTGCTGAGTTTAAGCCCGTGGTCACCCTGCCGGGTGGACTTGGCAGACGAGCCCAGCTTGCCGCTGTGGGAATCTCCTCTTTCAGGACCCATCGCTGCGTCCCCAAACCTTCAACCATTTCTGTGGCCACGTGGTACAACGCCCAGAGGAATCCAGCCCCTGTGTCCGTGGTATAGAGCCAACCTTGGTGAACAGTCAACTTGGCTTGCAGTCCCTCTCTTGGCCAGGATGTCCCTTCATCCCTGAACACCAGCCTCTTTTCCCAACTCTGCTTCAGGGGGAGGAAGGGAGCAAACTGCTGAGATAGTTTAAAAGGAAGCTGTGTTGTGGCGAGACGGATACGCTGGATGATGAATTCCGGTAGTTCGGAGAGGGGATATTGGTGAATCCCGCGAAACTCAGCAAATAATTACCTGCAAACGTGATCTGAATTTTAGATCGCTGTAGCCTTACCTACAGTATGAGCGTCCTACCCACCTCTGATGAATTTACCTAAATCTATGCTGTCATATAATATGCTCGTCTGATTTAGATGATGCTCACCTAAGATTATATTTCGTCTTGGAATTAGATTTCTCATTAACATGAGATTAAAGCGGACATATCTGCTGTGTGTTTTCAAGATGCAGGCGGTCCCTGTACAGCTCAATTTCAGTGTGTTGGTTTGCCTCATCTTCTCACAGTCCGCTGGCAAATACGTTGCAAGGGTAGGAATAATGAAGGAGAGTTAGAATCAGCAAGTGCCCTGCTGAGAGAAAATTAAAAACTTGCGCTATTTTTCACTAAACTGCTAACTAAACAGTGAATCTTGTACTTTGGAGACCTGAAAGAGCTTGATTAAGGATTTTATTCCTCCTGGTATGCGATGATTCTGATTTTTGCGCTTTTTCATGTCTGTGATGGACTAAGAAAGATACAGTCACACACTGTGAAAGGGTTTTCTCATGATTTAAATTGCCTAAACCTAAGGAAAGAGTACTGGCGTGTTCAAAAGAGAACACAGACTTTTAAAGCTAATGAGCTCTGAGGAAACCGTGACTAACCATCCAGTTTTGGCTCATTAATTTATATCAGATCCTGGTATCTTTTGTAGTGTGGCCAATACTTGTCGGTAGCCATTTAGCGTGATGAACTGGTGAGAAACTTTTTGTCAGGGTTTTTGTTGTTGCTAAGAGCAATAAAACTGTCAAACAGCAGTGAGATTTAAAGGCTCAAGTTCTTTTTAAAATGCCTGTCGGGTACCTTTCCGTGTCTGTGTCACACCTAATGACCTGTAAAGATGTCACTGTAAGTCAGCGTCGAAAGTGGGGCTTAGCCTTGTCTAAATGCCAGGGTACGAGGAGGGGAAAAAGAGAGCAGACTTTGAAGGCATTTTGGAAAACTGCAGTGAGGCCAGGAAACCTTTTGCCCGTACTCAGCGATGCCACGGTCAGTCCCGCGCAGGAGTGAAAATGGAAATGTTAAATCTACTGTTTTTCTCCCAGCTTCTTCCTTGCTGTCGGCCCGGAGAGATCCAGCCCCAACAGGGTGTCCTGGCCATTGGAAAATTGTAGGTCTGGGGAGAAGTCTGTGCTGCTTTTTGCAGAAAGGGGTGCCACTACGTTCATTTAAAAGTTGTTAAGTGGAGTTTTTAGGAGGCTTCGTGCCAGTTAAATCCCTGGCCAGGCTGAGTTTCATGGTACAGCCTGAACTGGAGCTGTACAAGCCAAGACTGAGTGCTTACGGCTGGGTATGTCCAGCTCCCTGTATTTCTCCCTGCCTTGCTCTTTCTGTCGCACATTTTCCCCTATTGTTCTTTTTCTAGGGACAAGAATTAGTTCTTTCAGCCAGGCAGACTTGGCCTCCCGCAGCATCCAGTACGTCCACACCAGTGACATCGAGAAGCACACGGACGCGTTCACCTTTTCCGTTTCTGATGGAACGAACGAGGTGAGTCTCAGCAGGGGTTTTTGCCGGAGTCAGAGCAGGATATTGCTTCTGTAGGGTGTGATGGTGCTCCATTTTCCTTCGGTGTGCTTGTGAGAGACAGTCACGCGTCGCCAAGGCGGCGAAACAAGCTGCACGTGGGCTTGTCGTTGGGCCACGGTGGGTGCTCCGGCTTCCCTGCTGTGGGAGAGTTTCGGGACAAAAAGAAGGGAGCGAGCCCTGGGGAGGGAAGGGCGAGCCACCTGAGGTGTAGCCTCGTGAGACTGGTTTAGCAAAATTTCAGTGTCGGGTTTTTATCCCGCGTACCAGTTGCTCCCGGAGCTCGGCTCTGATCCGGCGCGCTGACAGCAATACCCAGAAGCACAGTCAGACCCTTGAGAAGTGGCTCCTTCCTGCTGCGTGACAGCGAGAAGGCGTAGCTGCCAGCAGAGGGAGAGGGACAAAGTGGAATGAGGAAGAGAGCGGGCTGAAAGTGGGTGTCCAGAAATATCGGAGAAGGAGGAAGAATAAATTAGTGGGGAGGGATAGAAGAGATCATGTTCTTAAGGTCTGAGCTTGGAAGCTCCTGTTTACTCAGTAAGGCCAGAAAGAAGTGACCCAAACTCGGTGGATGACTGTCGCCTCCTAAAAGCGTTCCGGTTTCAATGGAGTTGGGCTCATGGAAGACTAAATTCCTCAAGAGAGGCTTTTCCTCCCGTTCCAGGTGAGCCAGACGTTTGACATCACCATCAACCCCGTGGATGACTCCTTACCCGTCGTGCAAAGCCTGGGGATGACGGTTCAGGAAGGTGTGAGGAAAACCATCACAGAGTTTGAGCTGAAAGCCACAGACGCTGACACGGAGGTAACGCGGGGCTCCCCCTTGCCGCCCCCCTCCCTGTTCTGCCGCACGTCTGGGCTATCACCGAATCGGGCTTGTGTTCAAAGGGAGATTTCGGCGAGTGTCGTCTCGCCCTGTGATCATACCCTGTCTGATCAAACACCTTGCGGGAGGCCCGGTTTGTATATAAATAGATGAACGTTTGAGCAAAGCAAAGCCTTGGCTTGAGACATGGCTTAATCTGGGATGTCTCTCAGGCACATAAGCAGCAAACCTGCGTGGAAAACATTTAGAAGTTGTGATAAGAGCTAATCCTTGCCCTTTCCCACCTTCTCTCTGAACATTGTGGGTTTGAACTGAGCTTATGCCTGGCCTTGAGACCGAGTTTATGCCTCGCACAGATGAAAATGACTTTTCCTTTTCCTGCTCCTGGGTCTGGCCGGAGGCAAAGCGGTGTCACGATGGCTCTGCCTCACTGGGCGGCAGTTTCCCTGCAGCAAGAGAGCTCCTGGCTGCCTGGCACTGCCCTGAGCCACAGGTCCTGCCCCAAAGGTTGTCGCTGCTTCCACCCCGACAGAGGTGACAGGGGGCGTATTGCTTAGAATGGCTGCAGAGTAGGGGACCGCTCTCGTGTTCGAGAAGCTGTCATGAAGGTGAGAGTGGGTGTAGAGTCCCTGTCCGGGTTTAGAGTCCCTCTCCAGGTATTTGGAGTCCCTGTCCGGGTTTAGAGTCCCTCTCCAGGTATTTCAAGCTGGAAGGATGTGCCTGCCCTGGTCCTGGCGTCATGTCATCACCTCTGCTGCTCGGTCTCCTTGGTGCAGGCTGAGTCGATCACGTTCACGGTGACGCAGCCCCCTCGGCATGGCCTGCTGGAACGCACCGGCGGCGGGCAGCGCTACCACCAAGCCACCACCTTCACCATGGACGACATCTACCAGAACCGCATCAGCTACAGCCATGACGGCAGCGACTCGCTGAAGGATCGCTTCACTTTCACTGTGTCTGATGGGACCAATCCCTTCTTCATTATGGAGGAGGGGGGGAGGAAGGTAAGGGGAGGAGAAGGAATGTGAGGGAGACTTTCCATAGCTAGTAGAAAGCTTCCTCCTCTTGGAGAAGGGGATACTTAGCTGCTGTCGCTCCACTGAAGATAAAGGCTGAGTATTCTCAGTTGCGCGATGGTGTATCTTCTTCCCTGGTGTACCAGCCCTTGTGTGTGCAGACTTGCCCCAGGACCTTGGTCCCAACAGAGCCGAAGGGAGCAAAGCTGGTAAAACACTGGATGAGGCTCCGACTCCCAGAGTAACAGCCGTCTGTCTGCCCTTTTGTCAGGTTGTGACCACAGCACCGCAGCGCTTCAAAGTGGACGTTCTCTCTGTGGACGATGGGACACCCAGGGTCGTCACCAACCTGGGCTTGCAGTGGCTGGAGTACACGGATGGCAAGGTAACTGCCTGCCTAGTTTGTTCCTCGGGCTGTTCCAGGAGAAGGAGCTTCATGGGAGAACCTCCTGATCCTTCAGCGTTTTTATTTTTGTGGTGGAGAAGAGGTGTGTCCCCCTGTGCACGTGAAGTGTCTTGGAAAAGGGATGCCTGCGCTGCAGCTCCGTCAGCTAAACTGGGCAAACGTGGCTCCAGGGCACTAAATCGCTCCCTGAACCCCCTCCTTCCTTTGTGTCAGAAGGTCCCAGCAGGGCCACCAAGCCTGGCTCTTCTTGGCTCCTGCAGCAGCTGTGGGGTGCCGTACAGCTCCTGCTCGCCTTCCGGGGGGGGACGTGTCCTGCCCCTGGTCCCTCCGTCCCAGGGTGGAATGTTTCCTGCTTTGCCGATGGCAGAGGACTCTTGCTGATGCGCCTCTGCAGTGGCAGAGATACACGGCTTTCCAAGGAACGTGGCGTGGGGATTTCTTGCTGTGACATTCCTTTGTTTTGCTGACATCCAGACAAGGCCCCCGGAAACTCTTGTGCTTGTTTTTGAGGACTCGGCATTAACTGCAAAGAAATACTTTGCGTCTTCCCAGGAAAAAGGGGTGGAAGACACCCCTGGTGTAATAAGAATAAGGTGGTGTAATAAGAAATTGTACTAAGAAGTGGCTATCTCAGCTCAAATTCCTGACTGGAGAAAAAGCACTCAGGCAGCTCAATTCTCTTTTCTCTCCTGCTGTTAAAGGTGTTTTCTTTTTAAAGAGAAAGCAAAACCTGGTGGAAGTGAGGCGCGTCCGCGTGAGGGCATTTGAAAGAGGGTTAGCGCAGGCTCGCTGCGGCAGCCTGAACTCTCCTGAGTGAATCCTTCAACTCCAGGCTGTTTGCACGTGTTTTGGGCAAAGCCCGGCCTCGCCTGAGCACCAGCAGAGTTCATGGAGCAGCGGTTTCCAGCTGAAACCAAAGGATTTGTTATAGTTTTTAGCCCCAGCTGGAGAGGGCTGGGCAGCTTGCTCTGAATTTGCTTTTCTTTGAGCCACAGTGGGTTTTTTAAATAAACAAGCCAGATGTAAGGCAGAACGTGAATCCTTCCTGTGCCATCAAACACTTTGTCCGTTCGAGGCCGCTCTGTGTGCTCTGTGCTTTTCCGTGCCCTGCAGAGGGATGGCTGGGTGTTTTGGGTGGACGGTCCATCGGACTTGCGCTGCTGGATCTCCAGAGCTTTACTCCTTTGGTTTGATTTTAATCCAGGCGACCAATCTCATCACTAAGAAGGAATTACTGACGACGGATCCTGACACAGATGACAACCAGCTGATCTACGAGATAACAGCTGGTCCCAGAAACGGTTACGTGGAGAACAAGCTGAAACCGGGGACGGCTGTGACCACCTTTACGCAGGGTATGGAAGTCGGGCTGTATAATGTTGCTTTTTTTTCCTTCAGCTGCTGCAGTTTGCCAAGGCAGCTCGTGTAGGGGGGGAAAAAGGTGGGAGGGGAGAAGACATGGGGCAGATCTCAGAGGTGTGTCAAAAATAGGGAATGAACTTTGCTCTCAGTTGCAGAAATCCTGTCATTTCTTATAGATACCAACCCGTGTCCTGTAGCACGCTCAGGTTCTCCGGCCTCGTTAGAGCTGGCCATTTGAGTGGGGACAGTAGAGAGCGGCTGCGGGTACCACGTGGGGACCTCGTCGTCCCAGGGGCTGGTGGATGTTCAACCAGCAGCGCAGAGTCAGCCACGGGGGCGGAACTTCACTGTGGCAGGACCGAAGGGCCCTCCACGAGGACGGGGAGGTGAGGGAGTAACGGCTTGTGCCGCTCCTGATGGCTGCTCCCCCGGGCAGGCGGAGAGGGAACTCGCAGCGCAGCCGTTTTTTAGCATTTCTGCTCCTGCAGTTGGCGGATCCTGCAGCGCCGCGCTGCATCAGGTCCCGCACAAATGCCTCTCCCTTCTCATCGGGCCCTGCCAGCCTCGCCTGGCTTCCCGTCTGCTCAGGGGAAGGAAAAGAAAAAAAAGAAAAAAAGAAGAGACCTACATTATTTTAGGCCTGAAGCTCGGGAAACTTATTTTATACTGCAGAAGGTCAGAGAAAGAGCCCTGTTAGGACATGCCAGCGTATAAAACAGAGATTAAATACGTGCTGCCCGGGCAAATTCATATTTCCTCCTACTTTAAATTCACCTTATTGTCAAGTATGAGCTATTATGGATAAAGAGTAGGCAAGGGAATGTCTTGTCGCAGCTGGTAGGCTGGCTTCTACCACAGCTGAGACAGGGGAAGTTAGAAGAACTGCAGCGTAAAGGCTGCGTGGAGAAGCCGATCCCTGCGGGTGCATGTCTCCACGCTGCTCGTCTATAAAACTGCCGTTGAATTGCTGGGTTGGCTCATGGGATGTCTCCTCCTGGCAGAGGATGTGAACCAGGGCCTCATTCGGTACGTGATGCACGAGGAGAAGGTTCAGGAGACCACGGACAGCTTCCAGTTCCTAGTGAGGGACAGCAAACCCAACGTGGTCGGTGGCAACATCTTCCATGTCCAGTGGTCCCTCCTCAGCTTTACATACACCAGGTAAATGGCAGGGGGTTTCCAGCACTCTTCTGACAGACGAGGTCTTGCCTGGACCGAGGCAGGTTGAGCTCTGTCATGTGTCATTGGACCTACAGCATGGAAATGAAATTCTGGGGCATTTACCGTCATTTCTGCCTCTGTTTCACTGGCACCTCGTCAGGACTGAGCTCTCACTGCTGTGCACCGCAGCGTCACACGTGGCGTTCCTGTTGCATCAGCGCTGCTGGTTTTGGGGAGGGGGCGGCAGCAGCCAGTGGGGAAGTGGGAACTCATGTGCGTGTCAGTGAGGAGAAGCGCTGGCTGGGTTAAACCGTGGAGCGGGGTTGCTGAAGAGCTGCCATCTGCCCAAGTCCCTGGTATTAGTGTCCCTGGGATTTCCCGCGGAGGCAGCAGCCTGAGCCTGTGGTGCTCCGTAGCAGCGTAAACGCAGAGGGTTTGCTCCCCAACCCCTCATTTGTATCTGCTTGCTGCGTTTCCAGCTACGACGTCCCAGAGAGCGCAGGCTCCGTCAGCGTCACCGTGCGGCGGATTGGCAACCTCAACCAGTACGCGATTGTCTTGTGCCGCACCGAGCAGGGAACGGCCACCGCCGGCTCCGGCTCACAGCCGGGAGAGCAGGACTACGTGGAGTACGCAGGGCAGGTGGGTTGGGGACACCAGGAAAGGGAAGGTCTGACCATAGAATCGTTCAGTCGTAGAATCGCCCAGGTTGGAAGGGACCTCAGGAGTGGCCTAGGCTGGAAGGATCTTTAAGATCATCGAGTCCAACCATTTACCAAACACTGCCAAGTCCACCACTAACCCATGTTCCTGAGCGTGACAACTCCCCGTCTTCCAAACACCTCCAGGGGGGGTGATTCCACCACTTCCCTGGCTGGCCTCTTCCAACGTTCTACAACCCTTTCAGGGAAGAAATTTTTCCTAGTATCCATCCTAAACCATGGATGCCATCAAGCGTGGATGAAAGAACTGATGGGAAATGATTTCCTTTGTGAAAACGTGTGGTTTCTTTGCTTTCAGAAGAGGGTCTCTTTTTTCATCAGTTTTTGATGTTGGCAGATAGGCTTTGTCGCAGTGTTGTGACAGACCACAAGCGGTACAGGCTTGTCTGAGTAGGAGTGTCATTCCTGATCGTGCAAAGGGCTAAAACCATGATGGAGATTGGAAGGGGTAGGGGTCTGCACACTGCGTTTGCTGCTGCCTTTCACCTCCACGAGCCCTTTATCCTTGGTGAGGGTTGGTCTCCGACGTCCCCCGTGCAGAGGGTACAGGAAGGCCAGGAAGAGGAAGGCAGGAAGGACAGCAAGGTTCAGAGCCCAGTCCAAAGAGAGCAGGTCACTTGCTGCCCTCCAGGTGCAGTTTGAGGAGCGGGAGGACACCAAGGCCTGCACCATCGTCATTAACGACGACGACGTCTTCGAGAGCGTGGAGAGCTTCGCCGTGGAGCTCAGCATGCCAGCCTACGCTCTGCTGGGGAACGTCACCCGGGCCACCGTCACCATCACGGACGCGGAGGACGAGCCCACCCTGCAGTTTGACAGGAAGACGTACCACGTCAGCGAGAGCGCCGGCTTTTTCTCCGCTCCCGTGGAAAGGCAAGGTGGGTCGAGCCGGGCGGGTTGACGTGCCGTGCTGCCCTGGGGCGCTGCGGCACCTGTGACTACGAACCTTGTGTGGCTGCTTGGATTTTAATTCTGCATTTCGCAGAAGCCGTTCGGTGCCTGTATCCTGCAGCCTTGTGTCACACCACTGGCATTCCTGCAGAGTTTGCCAGGCTCAGGAAAACCACTGTTTCCTTTCGGCAGGCGGGTGACAGTGACCCCCGAAACAAGCGGCGTTCCTCGGGGTTTGCCTGCATGTGAGATTGGGCTGATTCTTTGATTTTTTTTCGGAAGTACCTTTTGTGGCGCAACTGAAATGACAAGCTACAATGCAGGGCAGATGTTTGGGGTTTTTTTTTTTTAATCTTTTCCCAGCTCTGCTGTAACATGCACCAAGGCGGTTAAAGCTCCTCACTTTTGGATTCGTTTCTCCTCCCAGCGTGAGCAGGAGCAAACTCTTCTATTTATTTGCTGCTTCTCTGTGATCTGGACACTGTGTTTTATGTGGACCCTACCACTCTACTGCACGCTCTTTAATAGGCAACTGCCACCCATTTTCCCCATCACTGTAACCGACAGAGCAGATTTGGCGCGTGCCTGGAGGTCAGACCTCTTCTATACAAGTTTAGGAGCAGGGATGGTCTTTTTTCTCACTCCTCACCCTCTTTTCTGACTGCTGCTTTATTATGGGAGTGAAGGATGTCTCCACCAAATAGCGTGTAAATATTCCCGTAGCGTTATGGGGTTTTTTCTGTTGCGTCTTAGGGGATACCGGCAGCACCGTCTCTGCCGTCTGCTACACTGTTCCCAAATCCGCCAAGGGAAGCAGCCTTTACATGCTGGAATCCGGCTCCGACTTCAAGTCCCGGGGGATGGCGGATGACAGCCGCGTTGTTTTTGGCCCCGGTGTCACCGTGACGACATGCGACGTCATGCTGATCGATGACAGCGAATACGAAGGAGAGGAGGAATTCGAGATCGTGTTGGCCGATGCCTCGGCTAACGCACGCATTGGCGGCCGGGCCTCAGCCAGCGTCTTCATCGGTGGTCCCAACGATGCCTCCACAGTGTCCCTGGGGAACGCCACTTTCACCGTCAGCGAGGCTGCAGGTGAAGAGTGGCCGGGGGCTCCCCCAGGGCTGATCCACAGCACGCTTTCGCTGGGGCAAGGTGTTAGGTGGAGCGACGTAGGGCAGCGCGGCAGAGCCGTCAAAGACCTGCAGAGGGTTTCCGCTCTTCCTCTGCCCCTGCCCGGGGGAGCTGGGGGGGTCTCCGCAGCAGCCGGTCCTGGCTGCCGGGGCAGCGGCCAAGGGAGAAGAGCGTGCAGGATGGGAGAGGGTGGGTTTGTGGCATGTGGCTGCTTTCTCACCTTGGTTTTCTTTCGTGTGCCAACTGACTGGTGATGCAGGAAACGTTGAGATTCCAGTCCTGCGGCAGGGACCTGATCTCTCAACCCCCACCTCGGTGTGGTGTGCCACTCGGACGTCAGACCCTCCCTCTGCCAGCCCGGGAATCGATTACGTCCCCAGCTCCAGAAAAATAGAGTTCAGGCCGGGCAAGACGGAAGAGGTGAGGAGCCTGATGAGTCTGCTGTGTCTGCTGGCACTTCTCTCTTGTTGATGTGCGTACTCTAGATTTGCCATATGTTTGAAAATCCTCTCAGGGCCACTTGAGCATCGGTAATGAGTCTGCTAGGCAGAGACTCTCATCTGATCAGCGCTCCGGCCAGAGAAGGTTTGGTCAGGTCACCTTTCCCAGGATAAAGATGGCTGCCTGTTCTCTGAAATGACATGCCAGAGTTATCTAGAATATTGTTTCCATTGATCAATGACTTCAGAAAAGGCCTGATGTAATGACTTTACAAACGTGAGTGCCGGGAAGGGTGGAAGCTTTGCCTCTCTAAAAGCAAGACTTGGGCTTTCCTTCTAGTTCTGCACGCTGACAATCCTGGACGATGCGCAGTACCCGGTGATAGAGGGGCTGGAAACCTTCGTCGTTTATCTCAGCTCGCCCCATGGAGCTGAGCTGACAAAGCCATTCCAAGCGGTCGTGGCCATTAACGACATCTTCCAAGATGGTAAGTTACCCGTGGCAGCTCTCTCCGGTCCATCCTGGCCTCTTCCTTAACACTTCCACGCGGCAGCAGGCTGGTCCAGGTTAGGTTATTTCTAGGCTGGGTGTAGCCTGTTTTCCTGGGCTCGTCCCGTTCCGTTTGGCTGCGCTGTGTCTTTCCATGCTTCACTGTCCACAGGAGCTTGGAGTCTTCAGAAGCGCAGAAAGAATTCTCCCGTAGTGTTCCCTCACTTTGGGCCGCACTTTGCCTCCTCTGCGTAGAGCTGAGTCCTTGTTTTGTGCTTTCTGTGACCCAAAGTCCCCCTTACCACGTGAAAAAGTCTTCACTGCACGTTTCCTTTCTCTTGTGTTTTAACGTCTCTCGTGTTCACTCGCCTGAGGAAAAGCACACACTCGATAATCCTTGTAGCAGTCTATAATCGTTTCTGCTTTTATAGCTTTTGTTGAGGTCTGTCCTCTTTGCTGCGAGCCGTTTGTTCCGTGTCCGTTGCCAGCAGTAGGATAATGCCTAGGGACATGGCATCCCTGTCAGTACCAGGTCCTGGCACAATCCCACCCGGACACACCTCGCAAACACACCATCCCCGTCCCCTGCCTTGTTCTCCGGCGCGCTGCAGCAGCACCAAAACGATGGGCAAGGCACAAGTTTCATCGACTCCTGGAGTGAGGTGACCCAGAGGTGACAGGCAGAGAGGGCTGCTTTTGGAGCGCTGCAGGGCGTGCTGGTGCTGTGCTCTGCCCAGGGCTGATGGCAGCAGCGGGCACTTGTTTGTTTGAAAGCGAATCCTGTGTTGAGGCGCGGTAAAGCTGCCGTTTTGTCCTCTGGCTGCCCGTTCTCCCCGGGTGTACGTGCCCCGATTAGCTCCTGTGGAGTCTCTCTGTGGAGCTGCGGCGTTGCTTGACTCTGTCTCACCTCCTGCAGTGCCAAGCATGCAGTTCACCAAGGACACGTACACGGTGAAGGAGAAGGAGGGTACTCTGAACATCCCCATCTTCCGCACCGGAGACCTGAGCTACGAGTCGTCTGTCAGGTGCTACACCCAGAGCCAGACAGCAGAGGTCATGGAGGACTTTGCAGAGAGGAGAAATGCAGAGGAGTCGCGCATCACTTTCTTGAAAGGGGAGAAGGTGAGCTGAACTCGTAGGGAGAAGGAAGAACCGTTGATGAGAGAGGTCCAGATCTCCTCCCCGCCTCTGCGTTGTCAGAGGGAGCTGGCAGAGGCTGTGTCCAAACCGGTTTCACAGGTGCTTAAAGTCACAAGTTCTCACCTAGGAAATACGGCGTGACTCTGAAGGGGTTGTTTGTGTTACGATAAAACTGGTTGAAGGATGAAATGCCCGTCCTCTGTGTCGGTCGGACTCAGGATTGTCGTAGCAGAGGGCTGTCAGTTTGTGGCAGCAGATGTCTTCACGGCGGCATCTCATGGTGTAACTGTGGGATTTGACCACACTGATGCAGCAGCCTTAAAAATAGAACTGTGTTCTTCCAGGACTGACAGTACTTGGACGTTAAACCCTAGATAGTGAAGTACAGCGCGGCCTTTAAGTGACCTCATCCCATTTATGAATGTTCGCTGTTGTCTCCTGCTTACTTGGCTTTAGGTGAAGAACTGCAGCGTCTCCATCAGTGATGACTCCGCCTTTGAACCGGAAGAGCACTTCCAGGTTTATCTTGGTAGCCCACTTGGAAACCATTGGAGTGGAGCTAGGATTGGGAAGATGGACGTGGCAACCGTAACTGTCACCAACGATGAAGACGGTAAGCGAGGCCGCCCAACGAGGATGTAGTTGTCGGGTAGGGTGCAGTTCCAAGGAAGTCGGCACAGTCTCATCAACACTTTGCGGTGCAGTTCAGTGCAGGTGAATGCCTTCACTCGCAGGGTCGCCGCTCGCCATGCAGGTCACTGATGTGACAGCTTTGTGCACTGCACTGGTCTTAAGGGAGGGGTTGAATACCAGTGGCTTGAACCCGCCGTTTGTCCCATTCCCCATCCCCCTGCAGCTGCACCGGCAGTTGCTGTGCTTCCCCCGGGAGATGTTGCCTTCCCTCGGCAGTGTCGCAGCCTGGAGAGGTCTGTGGGGAAGAAGGGGGGATGCCAGGTCCCTCTGCTGCGACTGCCAATGGGGGCTGTAGCACCGTCATGTGGCGAGGATTTCGGAGAATCACTGGGTGGTTTGGGTTGGAAGGGACCTGTGAAGGCCATCTGGTCCCGCAGCAGCATCGTCAACTGGCCCAGGTTGCCCAGTGCACTGCCCAGCTCTGAATGTTTCCAGGGATGTGGCATCTCCCACGTTTCTGGGCGACCTGGGCCACTGTCTCACCACTCTCGGAGTAAAAAATGTCCTTTTACCTAGTCTTCATCTACCCTCTTTCAGTCAAAAACCGTTAACCCCTCATCCTGTCGCAACAGGCAGGGCACGGGGCAATCGCTTGCCATTTCTGTACGCCAGTACATGCGTTGGGTTTTGTTCCCACCCCTTGCCCTCGTTCACATCCGTCCCTTAGAGCTGCGGTTTTGGCTCCTGCTTTGAGGAGCCCGTTGCCCTGCAGATATGGAGACAGTCCGAGAGGAGCTGAGCTTCCTCCCCCCACTTGCCGAGTGCCCTTCACCCCCGAACGGTCAGCTGGTGCCCAAACCGGTGGCTTTTTCCTCTCTGCTCTTTCTTTAGCCCCCACCATTGAGTTTGAAGAAGCTGCCTACCAAGTGCGGGAGCCGCCCGGCCCGGAGGCTGTTGCTGTTATCAATGTCAAGGTGGTCCGGAGAGGGGATCAGAACAGGACCTCAAAAGTCCGCTGTAGCACCCGCGACGGCTCCGCTCAGGCTGGGGTGGATTACTATCCCAAGAGTCGAATGCTCAAATTCAGCCCAGGTAAAAGGGTCCTTGGAGGGAAGGGCGGAGGTGGTGGCACGACCAGGGACGTTGTGTGTGTATCGGAAAGAAGCACTGAAGGGAAATACTCAGGAGCTTTGGAAAAAGCCACTTTTTGCACGAGGTTCACAACGCAGCAGAGGTCTAACTGCTCCTGGTGAACTGCATCGGCTGTAAGAAGGTGGAATATACCCCTAGATTTGGGCGTTTAGGTTTGATTTGGGGTTTGATCTTGGGCTCGTTGCAGTCTTTGTGGGAGAAAACACCCATCCAGCTCTTCAGCGTGTTACAGGTGGGGTGTGAGACTTTTCCCCTTTCCTTGCATCAGACGTGTCCTTCCCCCTCTCTCCTTCTGGCTGCTCAGTCATTCTGGGTTCGAACACGCCAGTGTCCGGAGCAGCAGCCCTCTCCGCTGAGCCGCTCCCCACGGAGGAGGGAAGGAAAGCCCGGAGGCGGTGGGCTCTTCACTGAGCAGACTGTAAATGCCTAAGGAGACGGATGGCTGAGACTTTCTGTTCACTGGAATTAATGTCGCTTGGAGAAATGGGAAGGTCATCCCAAACCTTCCCGTGTTTTCCCTGGCGTGCAACATTTCATCCCTTTACAATGCCCCGCTGGATGAGAAGGATCTGGGGTTCGGTGTGTTTGGGGTTTGGTGTGTTTGGGGCTTTTTTCCTGTCTTTTTTGGTAATGTATTTTAAATATACTACATAGACCATTTTAAATATCCTAGGTAGACCACTTGCTGTGTGGTGGTCATTTTTAAAGCGTGACTCTTCTGGGCTGCAGCTTTGCTCTCTGCTGTGGCTGTGATTTTGTCCTGCAAAAAGGCTGAACCGTCACACGACGGGTGGTCAGGACAGAGGAAGAAGCGCTAGCAGCCCGCAGGGGAGGGTAAAGTGGTCTTCAGAAGACGTAAGGCCCAGCAGAGATCTTTCAGGATGCAGTGCAGCGGCTCAGACCATGCTGCTGGACCAAACCGTTCTGCTCAGCGGTGTGGGAGAGCGCGGAGATGCTCACGGCCGGGGTGGGGATGTGGTTTGGATCATAGGTTTTTACCAGAGACGGCTAATACAAGATGGGCATTAGTAATCCTCAGATGGCATCTGCTCGTTAATCTGTCACCTGATCAATTGGATCAGTGGTCATAGCTGGAGTTTATGTATAGAGTAGACTCCTGTGTGGACAGGGCTACATTATTAGTAGCAATGAGCGGAAAGATTTATAATGTGTATTTTTTGGTGATGAATGTGCAGGTTTTTCTGAGAACTTCGGAGCTGTGTCTGATGAAGAATCTGAGTTCTCTCCTTTGCTCTTGCATTTCCTCTCGCAGGTGTGAATCACATCATGTTTAAGGTGGAGATCATGTCCAATGAAGACCGGGAGTGGCATGAGTCCTTTTCTCTGGTGCTGGGTCCAGATGATCCGGTGGAAGCTGTTCTTGGAGATACCAGCACTGCAATAGTGACTATTTTGGATCAGGAGGCAGCAGGGAGCCTGATTCTACCAGCACCTCCCGTGGTAAGCTGCCCATTGCAATGGATGTGATTTAGTACCCTGATTTAGTACAGCCTGAAAACCCCACTGAAATGAAGAGCTGCAGTCACGTAGCAGGCTTGGAGGGGGTGGGGAGGGTGGCCTTTTCTGCCCTGCCCTCAGCCCCCAGCGAACAAACGCTGCCGTCTTGCGTCCATGCAGGTCGTCACCCTGGCTGATTACGACCGGGTGGAAGAAGTGACCAAGGAAGGTGCTAAGAAATCCCCATCCCCGGGCTACCCGCTCATCTGTGTCACCCCTTGCGACCCGCACTTCCCCAAGTACGCCGTCACGAAGGAGCGCTGCAGCGAGGCTGGCATCAACCAGTCGTCGGTACAGTTCAGCTGGGAAGTGGCAACCCCCACGGATGGGAACGGAGCCAGGTCGCCTTTTGAAACCATCACTGACAACACACCCTTCACCAGCGTCAACCATAAGGTACGCGGCCACGTACGGGCATGGCCAAGCTGCAGGGGCACGTGGCCCAAGTCAGCGAGGGGTCAGTCTGCGTCCTGCGTGATCGCTCCAGTCTGAAATTTGGTCGCGTTCCTGGAAAGTGGCACACGTGGAAAAGTGGCTGTGCCTGACTAAGAGCGTTAAAACGCTGTAAGAACAGTGAAAACTGTGCGTTTTCAGTGGGTAGCGCACACTTCTGTAGTTCCACAGAGGTTAAAACCGGAGATCTCCTCAGATTGGGGAATTGGCGTGAGACCTACGGGTGCTTCTTTGGGGATTAGTTTTTTGATTTTGGCTTCGGAAAATTTAGCGCCGTTCTTCACCGAGCCTGCTAAAAGCGCCGCGTCTGTTGCTGTGGGAAGTAGCTGCGAGCGCTCAGACGCTCCGGTAAATCCCTAGCGGCCGGAGGCAGATGGAGCCTGGGAGGTGACAACAGCTCAGGCTCCCGCTTCCCCTCCCTTCGGTCCGTGGGCAGAGTCTGGAGGCTGTAAAGCGCCCGACATATTCGAACACCGCCTGCAGGTCAGAAGAAGCTGATCGCACCAGGTGACCAGGCAGATGTTGGCACGCGTTTGCGTGCGCCTCGCCTCCGTGCTGCCCCGAAACACCAGGACAAAGTGGGTCCGTACAGGGACAGAGGTTGCAGTGCCGGCGTCCCACCCGCATCCATGTTTCTCCCTCCTCGTTCCCCGCAGGTTCTGGACAGCATTTACTTCAGCCGACGGTTCCACGTGCGCTGCGTGGCCAAGGCTGTGGACAAGGCTGGCCATGTGGGCACCCCCCTGAGGAGCAACGTGGTTACCATAGGCACAGACAGCGCCATCTGTCACACGCCGGTGGTGGCGGGGACGGCCCGTGGTTTCCAGGCGCAGTCGTTCATCGCCACGCTGAAGTACCTGGACGTCAAGCACAAGGAGCATCCCAACAGGTACGAGCCTGGAGAAGGGGCGAGCGCAGCGCTTCGCCGGGCTCCCCGGGCTTACAGAGCTGGCTGGGGCCGCGAGGAGGACGTGTGTCTGAGCGCGCGTCCCTCCACGCGGTGTGCCCTCTTCAACAGCGCGGCGCGCTCAGGGTGGCGCTGCCGCCGCGGTCTTCCTCGCACCCTGCTCTGCTGAGGGGGTGCCCTTCCCCTCGGGAGCCTGGAGCTGGTGGGGAGAACTTCGGGAGCAGGCGTGTAGGTGGGGAAATGCAGCTGAAACCGAACAGCGGTGGGCTCAGCCCCTCTGTGCTGTGGGGCGTGGGGGGACGGTGAGGCTCCCGCGCCTGCCGGCGCTGCTTTTCTCTGCTGCCTCATCCACTCTTTGTTGCAGAATCCACATCTCGGTGCAGATCCCCCATCAGGATGGTATGCTGCCCCTCATCTCCACCTTGCCGCTGCACAACCTGCATTTCCTTCTCTCCGAGTCTATCTACAGGCACCAGCATGTCTGCTCCAACCTGGTCACCGTCAGAGACCTCAGAGGCGTCTCAGGTAGCCTTTCGAGCCAGACTTTGCTTTCTCAACTTGGGGGTAAGGAGGAGCTGGTAAAGAAGTGCAGAAAAGAGAGCTTTGTCCTCCTCTGGGCTCTCTTGACGTTATGTAAACAATAATTAATCTCCCTGCACTAACGGCAGTGAGGAGTTGCCCCGTTGAAGATGAGAAGCGGTGCGTGGGAAGGTTTAAGAGATAATGGGGTTAAGCGGCATTGCTGCGTTGGAGGAGGTTGTAGCTTCACACCATGCTGGTGATTTTCTCCTTGTCCGATCGGTCGTGCGATATCCGTGCGGTTAGAGAGGGATCCGCGGGAAGGGGATCGCTGTGGCTGTGTCACTGGGGTCTCCCGCGTGGCAACAAGGAGCAGCAAAAGCAAGTTGACAGCTGAAGTCAATGCCAGAGCGGAAGGAAGAAGGTGGTTTTGTGTCTCTGTCGTGCAGGGTAATGTGGTCCACGCTTGTTCCGTGGTGGGCAGGGGTTTTGTGTACTTCACTCTGTTCATTTCATACTCAAGCTGGGCTGCCTGTCTTAAAGTTTAACTTCAGCCTTTCATTAGGAGGTTCGTAGGTTTGGTTTTTTAGGATTCTTACCCCGTTCCTGTAGCGTTTTCCCCTTTGTATAGTCAGTTTGAGCTCTAGGATAATGAAGGGAGAGTTGAGTTGAGTCCCTAGTGTAATAAAAGTCACTGACATGACTGGAGAGTGAAAATGGGATCTCGGTACGTGGCTTTGAGCTCTTTGAAATCTGGAGTGATGGCTTTCCTGCTGTCTCTTAATGCCAGAGGCAGGGTTTCTGGATGAAGTGACCTACGACAGCATCGTTCTCGGTCCTGGCTACGACCGCCCTTACCAGTTCGACCCCAGCGTGAGAGAGGCGAAGACCATCCAGCTCTACAAGCACCTCAACCTGAAGAGCTGCATTTGGACTTTTGACGCTTACTACGACATGACTGAACTAATCGATGTTTGCGGGGGCTCTGTCACCGCTGACTTCCAGGTGAGATGCCGTATCCAAAACTCTTCCACGTAATCCAGTTCTTTCTCAGTTCTTCGGCAAAGTTCCGCCTTGTGTTCGGGTGTATTTTCTGCTCTGTACAACTGGAGCATGGCTTTTTCCCCCTTTTACCTGGAAAAGAACGGTGATTTGTGAAATGCACGGGATTCATTTATTTTCATTGGGCTGACATCGGTTTTATTCTCTTAATCTTCAGAGCGCCGGTAAAATATTTATTTTAAATACTGGAAGTACAAACCATTCTGGGCTGCGCTCTGTTCTTTTGCAGTTTTAACTGTGTTCTTAGCCAATATAAAGGAGCGGAGAACAGAGCAGAGGCGCATCAGTTCGTGCTCTGCAGTGGAGCGAGGCCGTGGGAATTTTTAAGGAATTTCTTAATTAACGGACTGGCAGACCAAAAGCCAGAAACGTTCTTCTATAAAATAGCAGCTTTCGCTACTAGCTGTGTCTCGCTGCCCTCTCATGGATGGATGATACATGCACATCTCACGCGAGTGAATCTTGTTAGATTCTTGTATTAAATTCCCAGTCGGAACGTTACGGCCAACATCATCCCTTTTAATTCCTGCCAGCCTTGGAATACTTTGTTAACTTGCCTTTTATAGCTCCAATTATTTGCACAAATCCAGAGAAGCTACTTAAACTGAGCAACTGCAGGATTTAGTAGACGGAGACTGGCACCGACCAGTCTGGAATGTCTCTCGGAGCTCTCTCGGGGGCTTGCGGGCTGCGGCTGCGCTCTGCAGATAATAAATGGTGTATATATAGCCGTAGGGCTGTGGTATTTCACATACTCCTAGGGCAGGTCCTGAGCAAGCAGAATTGCTTCTTTTTAATTCAGGGAATGGGAAACTGGGGAGAGTTGGAGGTGAAGTTGTGACCACAGCTCCCTTTGTACTGTGACACTGTTGTGTTTTAGCACTTACCCATATTTACAATGCAGGTTTGTCTGAAGTACCTACACGTAAAGCTAAAGAAGGTTCAATTAGTCATCTCTGACTTCGTTGTACGGGGTTTGTAGCCTGCATTTTTTTCCCTGCGGTTCATTATTGTTTTTCAAATGGGAGTCCGGCTTTTGCAAATCGGCTCATTATTTGCCAATAACGCTCGGTCTTTATGGAGCGGTGACATTATATTGCTTTAGAAATGCCTCATCCCCGCGTTATCCTCGCTGTGTTTAGGATGTCGGCGGGCCAGAACTAAAAAGGAGTCTTCTGTTGCAGGTACTCTGGCTTTTTCCCCCCCATTTGCAGAGCAGAACGCGAAAGCCGGGCGTGCTGTGAGTCTGGGCCAGTGTCTCTCCTTTGGAAGGCGCATAACCGCCTTTTTGGGGTTTGTTGACAGGTACGGGACTCTGCTCAGTCCTTCTTAACAGTCCACGTCCCACTCTATGTGTCCTATATTTATGTGACAGCGCCGAGAGGTTGGGCTTCTCTTGAGCATCACACAGAGATGGAGTTCTCCTTTTTCTACGATACTGTTCTCTGGAGGACGGGTAGGTCCGAGGCATTTGAAGGGGTACGGGAGAATTGGTTTGCTCTCGTTCGGTCTTAATTTCTGTGCCGCCGCCGCCGTCCTGAGCAGGCGCGGCACTCAGGGAAGTACAGGGCGTGCGGGCTGAGTCCTGGCGTGCCTGCGTCTGTGTCAGTGTAACCAGGGGGCTGCCAGTTCCCCCCAGCTTCTCTGGGTTGTCCCGGAGCCCCGGAAAGCGCTGCAGGAGAAGAGCTGTCTCCTCCTCAGAGTCGCCGCAGCCAGGCAGAAGTTGCTCCCTGTGGGATACGTGGAGTGATTTCTCTGATGCTTCCTTGTGCTGCAGCTTTCTCCCGCTGCAGTCGCGTTCCTCAGCCTCCTGGCTCTCAGGGACGGACTTTCTCCCGTAAAATCCCTTTGGTAAAACAGCAGTACTCCCGGCAGCCAGACCTAAACCATTCCTATCCTCTCCTGGTGGTTACATCCAAGAGCTTACGTCCATCTCTCCATGTCTGGTTTACCCTGTGCCTGTGAATCTTCTATTTCTAGCTTGGTAATTTTCCTTTCCCCCAATATTTGGAGCCTGTGCGTGCTGGGAGCCCGTGTCTGCAGCCCCGAGCAGAATTGCTGCTCAAAAGGCCACCGGGACCAGACGGTGCCTCACCTTGGGTTTTATTCCGCCAGCGGTGACACTAAGTATTGTAGAGGAGCGACTCGCAGAGCTTTGCTTGTGGCGGGCCACTCAGGAATTCAGGCCAGGAGTACCCAGAAATAATTATCTACGACTTATTATGTAAAATAAGTTACATTCACAGGCTAATCATAGTGGGGAACCCAGTATATTTAGTTCCTTTATGCTGGAGTGAGCCGTAGGCGGCAGATGTGGGTCGTGGAGGAAGTAGCGCGTAGCTGACTCGCTGGAGAGCAATCCCAGTTAAACCGTGCCTTTTTGGAGCACTCTCAAACGCTTCCGGAGCGACGTGGGGCTGACAGAGCCCACCTGAGGAGCAGCCGCGCTGCGTGGCCTCCCCGGTGACGCTGTTCTCGCTGCGCTGTGCAGGGATTCAGACGGACAGCGTTCTCTCAGCCCGGCTGCAGATAATCCGGATCTACATCCGCGAGGACGGCCGGCTGGTTATCGAGTTCAAGACACAGGCCAAGTTCAGAGGTGAGAGCATTAGTCCTGACAGAGGAAGGAATCAGCCTACGCGCACGCATCTGTTCTGAGGACACGGGTAGCGGAACAACCCCTCTCCCCACCAGGAGTCCCTCTGCGCTGAGCTGTGTGTGCCGCGGGGGTCTCCCATACTCTGCCTGATCTGTCGCCGCCGTGTCCTCACCCCAGGGCTTTTCGTCATGGAGCACCACAGCCTGCCGGACGTCAAGTCTTTTTTAATGACTCCGGACCACCTGGGAGGGATCGAATTTGACCTGCAGCTGCTGTGGAGCGCTCAGACGTTCGACTCTCCCTACCAGCTCTGGAGAGCAACCAGCTCCTACAACAGGTGAGGACCGGGGGGTCCAGCCGCCTCCAGCAGCTTCCCGCAGCGCGGCGTCCTTCTTAAGCAATGAACGGGCCTGTAGGTAACGGCAGCGGCGGAGCGGTTTGAAATCCATCCCCGCTGCCCTTTGGCAGGGGTTGTGTGGGGTGGTGAGGAGCCAGCCTTGTGCCGGGGCTCGGAGCTGGAGCGCCCAGCGAGCCGCTGTCGGGGCTCAAAACCCTCCTCTACTGGCTGTGTACGTAGAGGGGAAAAATCAGCTCATCTCCTCGTAAAGCCATTTGTCTAGCAATTGAGCCAGAGGGTAGATAGACACCAGAGGTGACGAGGTATCCGCGGTTGTTCTGCGGTCTGCAAGTTAAAAGCAGGATTTCTCGCCCACGACTGACTTCACCAGTAGCGCCCTGATGGTGGAGGTGGGTGTATTAAGATCTAGAAGTGGTAGATCCACTTTTTTTAAATAATTCCTTTCCGTTATTAGTTCTGTCTGGGAGTGTTCATTCTTACAGTCCGTGCTCCTGGCACAGAGGGTCGAATTTGTCCCTCCTGTGACTGCTGGAGTAGGTGGACGTTTCTGGGGCGAGGGAGAGGTCCTGCTGTGAACTTTGTCCAGCTAATTGGGAAACGGTGGATGGTAGGTGAACGCGTCCGCTGGGTAAACAGCTTGCAGTGTCGCCGGGTGACCGCGGTGTCTTCTCCTGTCGCTTCCCAGGAAGGACTACTCCGGCGAGTACACCATCTTCCTAATCCCCTGCACTGTGCAGCCCACGCAGCCGTGGGTAGAGCCTGGAGACAAGCCCCTGCCCTGCACAGCTCACGCTCCTGAGCGGTAAGGAGTCCCCGCCGTCACGGCAGCGGGACGCTTGGAGCCCGTTTGGGTTGTTCGGAGCCCGTCTGGGTTGTTCCTGTGGTCCCAGTGGGATTGGGACATGCTGAAACGGCAGCAGGAAGGGAAAAGGGGAAGGGAGTCCCCTCAAACCGAAACCGTCCCCCTCAGGGCAGTAGAAGATGGGTGGTGGTTGGGGTGCTCCGGGAAGTCTGTAGCACGGCAGCGTTGGTTACTGCTGAGCACGAGGCAGCTGTCTTGGCTTGCTTTAAAAAAAAAAACCCAAAAAACTTCCTTAAAAAAAAGTTGCTTTTATGTGCGTGCCTGCCTTTCCTCTGTCACCTCCAGCGAGACCGCGGACTCCCAGAACAGGGGGTGTCCTGGGCTGTCCTGCGTCCCGGCCAGCGGTTTGCAGGCTGCAGAAGCCCGCGCGGCCTTCCCATTTATCCCGGAGGGAAAGGAAATCAGTCCTGTTGGGAGCAGCCTTCCGCTGGTTGTGCAGGGCCCTACGCCCTCCCTGGAAAACTGGGGCAGGGTGAGGGACAACAAGCCACGTTGGGTCGGACACCGCCGTTAGTGGTACCGGAAACGGTGAAGCGGGAGGGACGAAAGGCGAAGGGGCTGTGTGACTTCACCTCCAGCCAAACTAAACCTCCCCTTTTTCCTTTCCCGGCCCGATTTTAGGTTTTTGATCCCGATTGCCTTCCAGCAGACCAACCGCCCGGTTCCCGT
This sequence comes from Chionis minor, assembly GCA_013398295.1. NCBI lineage: Eukaryota > Metazoa > Chordata > Aves > Charadriiformes > Chionidae > Chionis > Chionis minor. The sequence continues at coordinate 401,313 of VZSF01007389.1, forward strand.
CGTCTACTCCCTGAACACGGAGTTTCAGCTCTGTAACAACGAGAAGGTGTTTCTGATGGACCCCACCAAATCCGAAATGTCTCTGGCAGAAATGGATTACAAAGGGGCTTTTTCAAAGGGTAGGATTCATTTCCTTTTCCTTTCCTGTTCTGCTTGTCCCTCACGTTTCTCTGTCTTCACGACTTCCATTCCTCTGACGCAGAAGGGTAAAACCTCGATTGGGCTTTGCCTCTTTTACAGCAAGAAAAGGCATTTTGAGCGTGTTACAGCCCTGTGACAGCACGACAAGACAAGAACGTGCTCTGGCACGGTGTTTTGTCGTCTGCGCACGCAAATCAAAGCCCTTCACAGCCCAGAGCCACGTGTAGTTTGGTGCCCTGGGCTCTACCAGCGGGTCTCCTGTGGAGTTGGAGAATTGAACCTGACCGGTTTTTTTTCTCCCAACCTCCTCAGGGCAAATCCTGTACGGCCGCGTGCTCTGGAACCCCGAACAAAACCTAAACGCCGCTTACAAACTGCAGCTGGAAAAAGTCTACCTGTGCACGGGCAGGGATGGCTACGTGCCTTTCTTCGACCCAACGGGCACCGTCTACAACGAGGGGCCCCAGTACGGCTGTATTCAACCCAACAAGCACCTGAAACACCGATTTCTCCTCTTGGTGAGTTCTCTGCTGCGGACAAAGGGGCGATGTCCGGCGTTGTGTGTGATCCCGCCTGGAAAAGTCAGGTCTCAGCCTCTCACTGAGCTGACAGACCCGGGAGCGAGGTGGCCTTCGTCCCCGCGGGGAGGGGTCGCACACGCTGGCACTGAGCTGCAGTTTTGGTCGGCGCGGTCTCACTCGTCCGACCGTCCCAGCTGCCGTAGCGCTGGGGTTTTTTTTCTCTTCGCTTTCCCCGGGCACCCCCAAAATCCGCAGCACCCTGCGGAGTCTCCGGGCAGACCCTGCCCCCCCTCCCAGCTGCCCCCCACCTTTGTGCAGCCGCAGAAAACCGGGGCCACAATAAAGCGTGGCGCCTGCGCTGAACGCTTCCCTCCTCGGCGAGGGCTCTGAAATGCCTGCAGATGCTCCCCTGCTGCTTTCTGCGTGGTGGTTTTTCCCCGGCTGCGAACAGGTTCTGGCTACAAAGGGCTGAGGAGTGAAATGCAGTGGATTTTTTTGAAACACGGGGCAGACAGGTGCCAACCGTGAAGACGAGATCGATTTTTCCTCAGGCTTTATGCATGAGTATTTCTTAGGCTAAAAAAAAAAAAAACCCAACCAACCAATAAACCGCGAATTAGGAAGAAAAAGAAGTGATGTACCAAACTGTTAAAATGTCCCGTGGTTTGTGCTTATACCATGGCTTGGAATTCACAGGACTGGCGTCCTGTGAAGGGAGATTTATTTACCAGTCACGTGGGAACTCTTCCTCTATAAACACTGAGCTCCCACGGCGCTTTCAGCTCTAATGAGGTGCTTTGCAGTTCCCCTCCGCCAGCGTCCTCGTCCACAGGATGGGGGTGACATTGCTCGGTTAGTTGGACACGCGTATTTGAGCAGGCTGGTTCGACTCTTCTCCTCATCTTCCCCTCTGCAATCCTAACGTTGTCCCACAGTCGCTGCAAAAACGGTGGGAAGTGGGAAATCCTACGGGTGGTAGATACTTGCTGCGCGGCGAGAGGAATGTCCCTGTCCCCGTGGAGGGGGGAGGCTGGGTTCGGGTTCCGTTTCCGCACCCGTACGCAGGTGTCGCTTAGCCGCCCGGCTGCCGGCTTCCCTTGGGAAAGGTGACAGCACGGCGCCCTCTTCATAGCACCTCTCTGATTTCCAGGACCGAAACCAACCAGAAGTGACGGATAAGTATTTCCACGACGTGCCTTTCGATGCCCACTTTGCTTCCGAACTGTCGGAGTTTCATTCGGTAAGCAGCATGCCCGGCGTCGATGGATTCACGCTCAAGGTGGATGCTCTCTACAAGGTACGTACCCAGCGCTGTGGGTAGCCCAAACCTCACTTCTCTGTCCGGGATGTCCCAAATAGTTTGTGAATCGTAGGCTCCGGGCCCGCCGCTTCCCAGAGGAACCAAATTCACGCGAGGGTGGGTCTTGCAGCCTTCTGCAGTTGAAGGGCAGCCCTTTTCCGATGGGAAAAGGGGGACGCGCTGAGGAGTGTTGTGGTGGGAGGCGCTGTGGTCTCCGTGAAGCGAGGTGGCCTCGCGTCCACGTGACGGTCTGCGTGCCCGGGTCGGGCTGGAGCGGCTCTCTCCGGGATTTGCCCGGGTCTGGATGCCCGGTGGGAGATCAGCGCCTCTGTTCCGCAGTGCTGTCCCTTCCTCCCAAAGGAAGCCGGAGCGCGGGGCTCTCCGCACCCCTTCCCAATTCCAGGGGCCTCTGGTTGCGGTTCCTCTCCGTGCGCAGAGGCTGGCGAGAGCGAGACTCGGAGGAGCCGAGCAGATCGTGGCACAAAGGAGAGACACACAGGACGCTCTCGGGGGCAGTATTTTAGGATTTAGAAATCTTAGAATTTTAGAAATTCCAGGGCAGAAGTTTACAATCTGATTTCCGGGGTTTTTCATCCCTCCACAGAGGGATTCCTTTGGAATTCAGTGACCTCTGTCTGCTTAAGGAGCTTCTTGGCATTTATGGCTGCGCCGTGAATTAAGAGTGGAGCCAGTTAGGGAATTCCAGCGCAGAGAATGGAGATGAGGAATTTATTCTGGTGACTAAGACGATTTTTTTTCCAAAGCATTCAGGAAAGATGATCTTTAAGAACATAACTATTAATGCTCCTGAATTAGTTATTGCAGTTGCCAAAGACAGACAGGGCACCTCCCCTGGTGGTAAAGATACTGCGGGCACATAAAAATGCACTTTTTTGTTGGTATTTTGCGTGAGTCAAGAAACGGGACACGAATTGCAGCCGGCTCCACCTTTACGTAAGGAAATGGCTGCTCAAAAGCCGTAGTTAAAATTCCCCGTGCGCCTGTCTTCCCTTTGGTACAGGTGGAAGCTGGACACCAGTGGTACCTTCAAGTCATCTACGTCATCGGGCCGGAGAGCATGGCGGGGCCGCGCGTCCAGCGCTCCCTCGCCCACCGCTGGAGCCGCCGCCGCCGGGATTTGGTGGACAGCGAGGGGAGGGTGATGCTGGACGACTCCTTAATCTACGACAACGAAGGCGACCAGGTGAAGAACGGCACCAACATGAAATCCCTCGTCTTGGAGAGGGAGGAAGCCGCCGCCTCCGTCTCCCAGGCGGGGGCTTCCCTGGGGAGCGCCTTGGCCGCCGTCACCCTGCTGCTGCTGCTGCTGGCGGGGCTTTGCCTCCTCACGCGGCGGTGTCGGAAGCGGCGGAGGAAGCGGGATGCGGGCAGAGCCGCCCCGGAGGAGCATCCCCTGAACACCAAGGTGGAGCTGCCCCGGGCCGCGGGGAGGGCGCTGGACAGCCGGTTCTGCACCGTCAGGAACGTGAACGTTCTGAGGGAGACGGGGGGCGGCGGCGGCGGCGGCGAGGAGAAAGGCAGGAAGGTGAAGCAGGTGAACTTGGAAGTGAAAGTCCATAGCAATTTGCACGACGGCACGGAAGTTTAATGGAGCGCGGGCTTCGGTTTGGTAAAAAAAAAAAAAAAAGCAAGCTTTTTTATAAAGTGTAAAAAAAAAAAAAAATTAAAAAAATCTGAAAAAGAAAAGCTAAGGAAAGTCACGATGGTGTTTTTTCTGTTCCTTGGGGAGCGTTCCCGCTGCCGGAGCCAGGCGATGCTCCTCCGGCTCTGGCGCTTCCCGGGGG
>VZSF01007391.1:0-33722 GCA_013398295.1 Chionis minor
AGCCCGCGGGCCCCGCAGCGACCGCCCGGGCGCCGCCCGCCGCCGCGGCCGTAGGCGCCCCCGCTTTCCCCGGGGGAAACGGCGCACCGGTATGAAGCGGTGCCGGTCGGACGAGCTGCAGCAGCCCGAGGAGGATCCCGGCGTCGTGGGGGAGCCGCCCGGCCCCGCCGCCATGGAGGCCAAGCCCGGGGAGGCGGCGGCGGCCCCCGAGGCGGGCGCTGTCCCGCCGCCCCGCACCAAACCCCCCGACCTGAAGGTGAGCGGCGGTGGCACCGGGCGGCGGGTACTGGTGGGCTGGCAACGGGGCGAGCGTCCCGGTGGGGTCACCGGAGGGGTCAGCAGTGGGGTTACCCATCGGGCAAGCACCCTACAGCGTCACCGTTGGGGTTAGTGGTGTGGTGGGCACCCAGCGGGGTTACTGGTGCGCTGTACGCCGTGGTGGGGCACCATCGTCCCCACGCCCTGGTCCCTGCTCTGCTACAGGTGTGACCTTGGCAGATGCGGGATGGCCATGGGATGGGGATGCTCCTGGGTGAGGATGGTCTTGGGATGTGGATGCTCCCAGGATGGGGATGGTCCTGGGTGAGGATGGTCTTGGGATGTGGATGGTCTTGGGATGCGGATGGTCCCAGGGTGGGGATGGTCCTGCTTGAGGATGGTCCTGGGATGTGGATGGTCTTGGGATGCGGATGGTCCCAGGGTGGGGATGGTCCCAGGATGGGGATGGTCCCAGGACGGGGATGGTCCCGTGATGGGGATGGTCCCAGGACAGCAATGGTCCCAGGATGGGGATGCTCCTGGTATGGGGATGCTCCTGGAATGAAGAGGTCCCAGGTTGGGATGCTCCCAGACTGGGAATGCTCCTGCACTGGGGATGCTCCCAGGGGAGGGGATGCCCCTGGGGTGTGGGTGTCCCCACAGTGGGCCACCTCCCAGGGCTGAGGTGCCTCGTGCTTGCTGGGCACCACCGAGGCCGTGGCCCTGCTGCAGCCTGGCCACCAAGAGCAGCGATGGCAATTAATCAGACAGCGGTGGGAGAGGCGGGAGGACCCTGGTGACACCACCCGCCCTTGCCAAGGGAGCTGCGGGCACGAGGGGCCCCCCCGGGGCAGGTGTGGGGCAGGCTGCCATCACCCAGGCAAGCTTTTTTGGGGTAACAGGGCTGTCCCCCTGCCGGGGGGCTGAGCAGACCCTGGTAAATAACCGCCGCGCAGAGCAGCGGGAGATGCTCAGGGGACACCAGCCCCGCTGCCGGGATTAGTGCTGCGGCAGCCGGGAAGCGCCAGTGTACAAATGGCCCCGAGGCTGCTCCTCCTGTGCCTTCGGGCTGTGTCCGGTTAATGAGGAAAACAAATTCCGCGGCACTGCAGCGCTGCAGGAGGGAAGGGAGCCGGTCCCCGGCAGCAGGGCACAGGCAGGGATGCGGGCAGGCAGGACTTTCAGGCAGGAATTTCCTGGGTGAAATTGGGCAGAAATTTCCTGGGGGTTTGGAAGCGGAGCAGCTCTGGCCCTCCCCCCCCGCCTCCCCGGGCTGTTCAACAGGGTCCCGCCGCCGGCGTGGATGCGGTGGGGTTTTGTGGTGCAGAGGTGAATTCCCTGCTTGTAACTTCGGTGTTTTCAAGCGCTGCAGCACGTTGCGGCCGCGGGCAGAGCGTACTGGTGGCAGCACTGGCACAGGCGATGTGGCGGTCGCACCGCGGTGGCGCGGAGGTGCTGCTTCCACTCTTTGGTTTCAAAAAGACCTAGGCAAAAGTGGAAAATATCCCTGGTCACCCAGGGGCAGCCTGGCATCCAGGACGGAGACCCTTGTGGAGCACCCTAGCCTGCTGCTTGGCCTAGAAGGTCTTACTGTCATGGTCAAGGTCACGTGGGAGCTGGGAAGCACGGCCAGGACTGCCATGCCTGCATGCATCCCTTCCAGAAAGGCAGCCAGGAAATAAAAACGCCCATTCCCATAGGACGACTCGGCTGCTTTAAGCACAAGAAGCCCCGCAGTCGCGGGACGCTGCTTGCTGTGACATGCAGTGCCGTTTCCTCGATGTCCGAGCAGCAGCTCCTGCTCCTGAGGCCGTTTTGGCTTTGCTGGCGTGTTGTGCAGCCGCTGCTGCTGACCTAAAAACAGCTGGAGGGGAGAGCCCTGTACCAGGGGAAGGCACATCCATGGGGATGCGGTGCTTGGGGCCACACACGGCTTGGTGGGGTGGGACACCCTCACCTCGAGGAGGCTCGACTTGACTTGGCCAAGGTGATGCTTCCCATCCGCATTGTCTCCCAGCCTCTCTCCATCCCACCCAGTGCCCTTTTCACCTGCACAGGGAGTCAGAAATGCTGGGAGTGTGGGGCAAAAGGAGACGCAGCGAATGATGGCGATGGCCACCAGGCCAAGCGTTCCTTGGTCGACACATCCAGCTCTGAGCTGGAGCGCAGCCTGGTCTGCAGCCCCGTCCAGCTCGCAGCAACAGCAGTGGCCAAATGCCCATTGATTTTATCGACGCGAGCGTGATACCCTGATGCAGGTTTGCTTCCCGATGCTCACCTTTAATGCATTTGTAGTTCAGCAATTAATTGCCCGCGTGGAGCGAGTCCTCAAACTTGCTTGGCCAGGCAGAACGCATGAAAAATTGCGTCTTGGTGCTGCCCACAGCTTCCGCGGCAGAGCTGGGCGCGCTGCCTGGCCCCGCCACAGACACCACCGACTCAGCCACTCTGCCTCCTGCTGCCACAATTAGTGGCATCGTTAATATAATTTTAAAGTTTTCCTGCCCCAAACCCACTCTGGAGCTGGACTGCACTCACCACAGTGGGGTGGGTTCCAACAAGCTGGTCATCTGCTGTCCCCAGGCTGGCATGGTGCCACACACCGAGACCCACGGATCCGTCTCCCCGTGGACAGTGAACAAGCATCAGGTGTAAACTTTTGTCTGCTGCCAGCTGAAGATGGATTAGAGCTGGCAACCTGGAAACAACAGGCTGCCTTGTGTCATCTCCATCCCCTAACCCCAGCAGATCCGTGGCAGCACTCCGTTCCCCAGTCCCGACTCCGGCTCCTTTGCCGAGAGCGAGGGCTCCATTAGGGGAAACGAGAAAAAAAAAAAGGAAGTTCTGGCAAGGAGCAAAGCAGATGCATGACACATAGTTCTGCTCAAAAATCTGTTGGGTAGCAGGGATTTCTGCGCTCTGCAGCAGAGTGACTGGATCCATACAAAACACTGCAGAAGGAGACACCCAGCATCTCACAACTGCCGGGGTCTCCGGGGCGTCCCACCACCAAGGCGTTCACTGCTCGGTCCCGCTCCCACTTTCCCTGAGCATCTCCAAGATGAGTGTTTTCCCTGGGTCTCTCTCTCCCTCTCTCTCTGTTTTCCCAAATGGGCTGATCTGGCCAAGGGCTGAAAGTTGAAGCCTGACATCATTTCCATCTCCAGTTTCATGATCTTGGTCTTCATGGCTCCTGCCTTTCCCTCCTTTGAACCCAAAAGCCAAGATCAGCAGGAGCCCAGAGGCACTGACCTGAGCCCTTCCCTCTTCCCGGGGCCTGATCCAAGCCCCACATCTGTGGACAGTAAGCTTCCCCTGGGCTTCTTGGAGCTGGGGAACCTCTCCTGGAGCTGGGGAACCTCTTCAGGAGCTGGAAAGCCTCTCCTGGGAGAGGAGGGAGATGAAGGACAAGGAGAAGTCACAGCACTGGACGTGTAGTCCCCAGCACAGGTCCCACCCTGAGCAGTGGGGTTGGGATGGGGCTGACTGGAGGGGACAGGGCGAAGCATTAACCTCCCGTTTACTCATACCAGGTCAAACCCGCTCAGCTTGTGTACTTTTCCCGGAGGTCCCTCGCTACGAGGGGATGGGTCTGGGGGTGGAGACCCCCTGATGCAGTTCAGAGGACCCCCATGGCGGAGCCTCTGCAGGTTGCTCGCTGCCAGGAGGCTGCAGAGGACTCCTCCTCTCCGTAAAGGTCGCCAGCCCCTATTCTAAACCCTCAGGTACATTTATATTTAATCCCTCGCACGAACAATTTTCCAGGCATATTTTGGTCTTGAAAGGACACTGCCAAGGTGAGCCGGCTCCCCTGCGGTTAGTGGGATGGAGCTGTTGTCAAGCAGCTCGAGCAGGAGCAGCGCGGTCCCTGGAGCGGCCGCATCCATCATCTCCCCGGGGCATCGCTCATCAAAAGCCCTGGAGCTGCTGGCAGGGACTCCGGCAGGTCCCCACTGTCACCTGCACACCGGGATCCCCCGGCCCCACAGGGAGAGGGGAGCATCCTCCCGGGCAGGGTGCAGCCGGAAGGACAGTGTGTTTCCCGGGGTTTGTGCCAGGCGTGTGGAGGGACGAGAGCCGGGGCCAGGGTGCGCTGCCCTCCCGGGAGCTGCACGATGCTTCCCAGCAGGCACACGCTCCGTGCCCGGCTGCCTACGGGCCCAGTGCCCCTGGATCTGACTCCGCCAGGCTCCCCATTCTCATTTCCCACCGAATTTCAGCTCGCAGCATCCCTGCAGTCAGTTCAGGAGATGCAGAGGTGACAGACGTAGGAGAAGCGGTCGTGGGCTGCCACTTGCTGTGTTATTCCTCTGGGAGCACATCTGGCTCCTCTCGGCACCGGCAGCAGAGACCTCACTCCGCAAATGCCACCTGAGGTCGGGACCTCGTGGGGGTCCACAGCCCCCCCTGGCCGGAGCCACAGCAGTGCTGGCGCCGCAGATGTTATTCCAGAGAGCGTTTAGAGCTGCGTGTCACTACAGCGTTTTGGTAGTGCATTAAACAACATGACTAACGGTTGTCACATGTTTGTTCTCTCATCCTGTCCTCGGGAGGAGAAGCGTGTGTGGGGGAGTGCTTTATTTTCCATTTTAGAACATCTATACATTTTCCTTGGCGTTTGTGGCAGCAGGAGGAGCGGATGAACCAGGGCTCAGGATGCTGGTGTGCGATAGGGCTGCCAGAGGCAACTGGGCTGGCTGCTGCCCCAGGGGGACATCTCTGCCCCTGGCCCCAGCCTGGCTGCCGGCAGCGGGGCGCAGTCGGACCCCCTTGCTGGGGATCCATGGGAGGAGCAGCTGGAGAAAGAGGCAGCAGGACTAGAAACCCCATGCGGGCGCGAGCAGGACCTCCCGGGGTGTGGGATGGGATGGGATGGGATGGGATGGGACAGAATGAGATGATGGATGGGTTGGGATGGGATGGGACTGAATGAGATGATGGGATGGGATGGGATGGGATGGGATGGGATGGGATGGGATGGGATGATGCCCCTGTGGTGCTCCGGGGGGCGGCATTGCCAGCTGCCCCTGTTGTCCCCTTGTCCTGCTCATGGATGGGCCTGTGTCCGCAGGGGGTGAAGAGGTGGTATTCCCAAGTGAACCGTGTGGAGTTGGTGGTTTCAGGACCAGTTTCTCCCTCCCAGGAGCCATTTTTTTGGAGCCAACTCCCAAGCGGACTGTNGATGGGATGGGATGGGATGGGATGGGATGGGATGGGATGGGATGGGATGGGATGGGATGGGACGGGACAGTCTTTCACTGTGTCTGTGCAATGCCTCCAAAAGGCTGCAGAGTCTTGGCTGGAGCCTCTGGGCGGGCCAGAGATATAAATAATTAATAATAATAATAATTGAGCAGGACTTTGCAGCATGTGGCTGTGCTATGAGGTCACGGCAACAAGATCCCCTCCTTGTGCGTCTGAAAGCCGAGCAAGAGGTTTGGATGTCAGGGCAGAGCTGGAACACCATTTAGTGAGAAACTGGGAGATTTCTGGCTGCGTGGCCGTTTGGCAGCAGCAGGAACGCTGACCCTGGAGAGCCCTGCATAGCGGAGCGGGATGGGGGGATGCGCATCCCTGCCGTAGCAGGCAAGGGCAGCACCTGGCTCTCCCATGGGACATTGCCAAAGAGCAGCATCCCAGACAGAACAGTCATCTGAGTCACTGTTTTCCTGCAAGATATGTTGGTTTGGGTTAAAATGGGGTTTTTTGGCTCTTGGCCAGACATGGGTTGTCCCCACGGTGTCCCCACAGGGCTGAGACTCTGCTCTTGGTGCCAGCAGGGCGGTGGGGTGGGTACGGGGGCGGTTCGTGCAGCCCCCTCCTGGCTTCTCACGTTTTAGCCATTACTTTCCACCACTGGATAAAGACGTAAGAAGGAGGCAGAGGGTGCGACCGTGGTGGGCCCAGGGCCATGCTCAGCTGAACCGTGTCAGCCTTGGGCTTGACCCCACCGCAGCCGGCCAGAGCTGATCCACTTACCGGGAATGTGATGCAGGAGCTGCTCCTTTGAAGTCCATGGAAACAAGTCCCCACCGCCGAGCAGGAGACCCTGGCTGCATCAGTGAAAAAGACAAAAGAAATAAAGATGTTTTTGTATTCATCTTAGTGTTTTACAGCTGTCTACATTGAGAAATTAATCTCCATATCCATTACATCAGTTATTAAGCAACGGCTGTTCCAAAATAGCCCGTGCAGACGCTCTGTTCTGAGCCACGAGTAGTTTAGTGCCAGAAAAATGCCTCTGTTTTGGAAGTGCAGTAATATCCCAGAGTAACATAAAAACACAGAGTTTTTACATCAGCAAATTCTCTGCAATAGCCGTTGCAGAATGGCTTGTTCACGGTGAGGGCTCCTGACGGCTCGTTAATGTAGACAAGCCTTTAGCTTGACGAGCCGCCGATCTGGTGGGGGTTCAATCCCAGGACAGCAGGGCTGGGATTCCTCTTTTTGCTTCCCTCCGCCTTTTTCCAGTGCAGATCCCTTATTGTCCCGCTGGGATCCCTACCTGCAGAGCCCAGGCAGAGTTCTTGCAGGAAAACTTGGAAAGGGCCTGAGCGCAGTTTCTTTTAAAAGGTGAATTTCTGTTAGATCGACCTGTTGGGCCAAGAAACCCCTGAGGGTGGTGGGCTTCCAGCTCCACGCTGGTGCTGGAAAAAACATCCTCTCCTTTATTGCCGCCTTTGCTTTTATTTTCTTTTTGTTACCCTCAAGGAAGGGAGTTGGTCGTTTCTTTTCACTTGGACCTTCTAAAGGGCTAACTGTGCATCCGAGGGTATGCCATACCCTTGATGGTAGAAATCTGTGGGTTTATAGTTATTACCTATCTAATGCTGTCTCAGTTTCCATAGAGACTCTATAAATAGAATAAAATTCAAATCACTATTTCCTGAAGTAGCAATTTGGCACCGTAGATTTATTATGTATTTCCTAGGAAAAAACCAAAAGGATAGAAATTTTCATTATGAATGGATAACAGAAGGATTAAAGGGTTTGCCTGTAGCGTTTAGTGACACAGGATCTCCTTGCCGATTCCTTGTTAGTATTACAAATGTGATGAGAATTAGGCCCTTATGGATTTGGACCTTGTGGCTTTAATGTCGGGGTTTTTTAGGAGCAGGAGTCCTTTCTGTATGGCCACAAAATTCTCTATAGTCCACAGCTCCCGGAGGTCGTGTCTCAAACATCGCTGCTTTTCCAAAAGTCGGGGCTTTTGCCAAGTGTCTGCTGGGACTATAAGTAGCTCCCAGTTCTGTGCCCGCTTCACGCTGGTTTTCAAGCCAGCGTTAATGGCAGTGCCGCAGTTACAGGAACCAGCATCCCTGGGGAGAGCCCCAGACGCAGTAAATCAGTGGGAAATGCCCCGGAACGTCAGCAGGGTCAGGACTGGCGTCCTCAAAGGTAGGGTGCCCGGCTTAACTCCAAAATAGCGACGGAGAGCAACAGGGCGGACTCCTGCCTTGTGACCGGCTGCATTCCCGGTAACTGAGGCTGCCTCGGGAGGTGAGAGGATCTTTTGATGTCCCAAGATCATTTACTTGCTCCCTGGGAGCCACGAGGGACCTGGGATCTGGGATCTGGGATCCGCTGAGCCCTTTGCAGATACTGGAAGTTGCTGCCCCCTGCCTCATTCGATCACACACAGGGGATTGTGGAGGGCACCCAGCCAAAATCTCCCGTGGATGCAAATCTGGGCGTTCCAGTGACTGCGAGGAAACTGCTCCGGGCTGACCCAGCCGTAATCAAGAGCACGATCTGTTCCACCATCCATATTGCATGACTTCGCCGCGGCTTGTGTCCACCCCGATTCCCAGGAGCCGTCATGAGAAAAGCTATGTGCTCTGTGGGAACGTGAGCCTCAGCCCCCTGAGAGAGGAAGACCCAGGGGAGCGGTGTGGTCCCATCTCCTGCTGGAAACCAGTTGCTGCCCAGCAGGGACTGGATTTGGTGGCACTGGGCCACAAGCTGCGGTTTCACCCCTGTAAGTGAGGCCAGCCTGGTCCGTGCTCCGCTCCGAGGCCATGGAAAATCCCCCAGGAAAAAGCCCTCCTCGATGCTTCCTGGAGCAGTTTTGGAGAGCAGGTGGCTCCTGGCAGCGCATCGGTGGCCGAGGCTCCAAGGCTGGGAGTAACCCTGGTGTGTCCAGCGAGGGAAAAGGCTGCTCCATCCCCGCTGCCTGCGGAGTCGGGGGCTCTGCACAGTGCGTGGCGTTGGCGGCAGCAGGCACCCTCCTCCCTCCCTTGCTCTGAAGGGTCTTTCTGCTCCTCGTGCTACTTTTAGGGGTAGCCAGAGCTCATCGGAGACCTCCCTCTGGTGTGGGGAATGCTGTTGGAGCTGCGTACTGAGCTGTCCCAAGCCACCATGCACTCTGGGTACCAGCAAATGGCTACTAATGCTTAATACTTTTCCGCAGGCGCGAAATGCAGTGCTGGCAGTGGGGCTTGTTCCCTTTCACAGATCCCTTTGGGCTGGTGTGGGGCCCCCAGAGCCCTCCAGAATCTCTTTAAGCCCCCGAGCTCTGTGTTTCAGTTTGGTCCTCGTGTGGGCGCCGTCCGCCAGAGCTGCGTGTGCCAAAATGGGGTGATGCCATCCCTTCCTGACAGTAACAGGAGTTGTTTTCACTCCTCTCCTGCAGAAAATCCAGCAGCTGTCCGAAGGGTCCATGTTTGGCCATGGCCTCAAGCACCTTTTCCACAGCCGCCGGCGGTCGCGGGAACGGGAGCACCAGAACTCGCAGGACTCGCTGCCGCCGCACTACGGCATGTCCGACCACGACTCCCCCGACGAGAAGGAGCGGTCCCCGGAGATGCACCGCGTCTCCTACGCCATGTCCCTGCACGACCTCCCGGCGCGTCCCACCGCCTTCAACCGGGTGCTGCAGCAGATCCGCTCTCGCCCCTCCATCAAGCGCGGCACCAGCCTGCACAGCGGCAGCCGGCGGGCCAAGAGCGGCTCGCTGGAGCCCCAAAAAGGGAGCCCCCACCTTGTCCGCAAGGCCCCCCAGGACAGCAGCCTCACCGCCATCCTGCATCAGCACCAGGGCCGCCCCAGGTCCTCCTCCACCACTGACACTGCCATCCTCCTGGCCGAGAGCGGGGCCGTCTACTTGCTCACCGAGGACACCGAGTGCCTGGCCGATAAGGTAGGGTTGTGCCACGGGGACATCCCTGGGTGGCTGGGGGGCACGGGTCCACACTGGGGCAGGACTGGGTGCAAAACACCCCAAAATGCTGTCGGGAGGAGACCATCCCTTGGGGCAGCGCCGGTGGCACCGGGTGTGCAGGATGGCGGATGGCAGCCTGGGAGCGACTCGGGTCCGGAGGCGGCTGGGGTTGATGCTCCTCTCACAGGGAGGTGAAGGCAGGGATGTGTCCCGGTCTAATTCCCAGCACGGGATTTGAGGGAGAGAGAAAGGGATCTGGGAAGAGCTCTGTGCCAGTGGGGTGGGACACCCAGCGCGGGGTCAGGGGGGGATCCCGGGCAGCCCAGTGCTGGGCATCTACAGGGTGTCAGCCACGTGGCTGCAAATTGGTCCCGTCTGAAGTGATTTTTAAACGGCTGTGTGTGGAGCTAATAGAGAGGATAGTATTTCCATCTAGCGTTTAGCCCTGTTAATTATGAAAGAGCTGAGATTAGCGCAGTGGCACGGCACCTGAGGACAAGGTGCAGGTGGTGCGAGGTGCTCCAGGTGCCGGTGGGATTCTCCGTGTCAGCTTCTCTCCTTGGCCTTTGGAGCTCGGGGGGTGTCACATTCTAAAATCACTCTCTGCAGCCCCAAAAGCTAGAAGTAGCAGCCTTTTTTTTTTTTTTTTAAGATTTACCTGAAAATACCAGCAATGAATTGACAAAGCCGTAGGGCTTGGGGTGGGGAGGTGGCCGGGAAGGCTCCAGCACCCTGCAGGGGCTCTTGGATGGGTGGCTGGGTGGTGGCTTTTATGGGAATAGCTGTGTGATAGGGTGGCAGTGGCTGGGCAGAGCTCCCGGGGTGGGATGGCGCGGGGGTGTCAGGTCCATGCCCTCCTCCGTGGCAGCAGGACCCAGCGGGCGCAGGGGCTGGGGGCGATGCTTCCCGTGTGTCCCCCCGAGCCGCTCCTCTCCGCTTGGCACTGAGTTTCCCAGAGGGAAATCTGACCTGGAGACTTCTGATGCCCTCTGAGCTAATGGAAAGATGATCAACCAGATACTTTTTCTTTCTGTTTTCGCTGGGCCGTTTCAACCCTGAGCTGCAGCTGACGCTCGCAGCTTGCAGCGGGTGCCAGCGCTGCCCCCCTCCCACAGCCGGGCAGGGATGGGGCCACCACCAGGACGTGGGAATCTAGTCCCAGAGTATAGAAACGTCGTTGTATTCACAAGAAACAGCTGCCCAGGTCCTCCTCTCCCCCCTTTACAGTGTGCAAATCAGGGCACCCCGACCCTTCCCGGCCGGTCCCCACTCCTCCCTGCTGGCACGCTGCACCCAGACCGAGTGCCCAGGCAGGGCCAGGAGCCACCCAGGTTGTTAATGGGAGCATCTGCAGCCAAAATTTCTTCCATCTGGCCCGTGGCATCAGCCTTGCAAGGAGCCCGGTCCCGCTGAGCCCACTGGGGCTACGGCCGAAGCTTCGAGCCAAAGCGGTTCGCAGCGGGACGGGAGCACCCAGAGGGAGGTGAGAGCAGAGCCGGTCCCTGGCTGCTCCTGGAGCAGCACAAAGAGCACAGAAAGGGGATGAATAATTAACCGCATATGACACAAAGAGTAATAAGAAGAGAAGCGATACTGGGGACTTTGTGAGGCAGTGGAAAAATAACCTATTTAGAGAAACAAGAGTTATGTGATATTCTCACGCCGTATTATTTTTCCGTAGTCCTCAGGAAACCCAGCCTCCAGCCCGCAGCAAACTGGCTCCTCTTCCGCAGGGACGGCCGGTGCTGCCATGCCCTGGGCTCGAGCACCCCCGGCACAGCTCTGCCAGACCCCAGCAGGAGAGTTTGCACCGGGGGCTTTTGGCCAGGAATCGCTTCTCATCGCCTCCGCCTGGTCCCGCCGGGGTCAGACACCTCCTCCCTGTTTCACCCTGGGTTTGGAAGCCGCTGCCCCAGGGGTGCACAGGCCTCCTCCCAAAAAAAACCATTTTCCCCCCAGAAATTTCACGCTGAATTTTCCACCCGTTGCGTAAGGGCCTGAGCGCACACTGGATTAATCCCTCGTGGGATCGCTCAGCCTTAGCAAGCGCTTTTTGAACAGCTATTGATTTTTTTTTCCTATTTTTTTTTTTTTTTAATTAGGTTCCTGTAGTTTTCCCTTCCCTACCTTCACCTGCACCGGTCCCCGCATATGTTATTCCTCCCCCCCTGCACCCCCTAATTCCCCCCCAAGAAGCAGCTGCCGGGGCGAGCTGGAGGAGCCGCTTCTCGGGGCTGCGGGTACCGGTGGCCAGGAGCACCACGGGATTTCAAGCAGCCACCGTCCCGTGCGTCCCACCGTGCGTGGCTCCCTTGCTTAGCCAAAGCGAGGTGGCACATTTGGGGTGTACATTGGCGTTGGTGTGTCCCAGGGAGCACATGGCCAGCGTCGGCGTGTCACAGGAGGACATGCCGGCTGGCCGACGCGGTGACGTGTGTGATGGCGGTGGTGGCGGCGGCACGGGTGGGGTAGGGGGAGGCTGTGGGCAGGGACCACGCGTGGCGATGGGAGCGATGGGAGCGATGGGATTGCTGGAGAGCCTTCTCCTTATCTCACTAATCTCCTCCTGGTGACCCGCCAGCGCCTTGCAGGAGAGGCGGGCAGACGGGCATTACCAGTTGGGACGCAGCGGCCGTGGGGTCTCCCCGCAGCCCCCGATCCCCCGTGGCCGGGGGGTGCCGCGGGCGGCGGTGCTGGCGGGGCAGAGCGTCCTGGGGGAACCCTGCTCCCCGTCCCCGTCCCCGTCCCCGTCGGGGTGGCCAGAGCCGGAGCGGGGCGGCCGCGGGGTTTTGTGCCTGGTGCTGCCCGGGAGCTGCGCGGATGCCTGCGGGGGCTGCGGGATGGTCCACGTCCAGGTGAGCCCCCGCCTGGCACCGGGGCCGGGACGCCCCTCCGGGCCCCCGCCACCCACACCGGGGGGCGAGCGGGAGGGAGCGCGGGCGAGCGGGGCTGGAACCGGGGCTGGTGGCCGTTAGGGGGCAGCCTTACCGCACCGGCGCGCGCGGGTGTCTGTCCGTCCGTCCGTCCGTCCGTCCGTCCGTCTGTGCGGTCCCCGCGCCCGCTTCTCCCCGGCATCCCAGCGGGAGCCGCTCACAAGTGTCACGAGTGCCAGTGCTCAGCCGCGGCCGGCAGCGCCGCTCGCACCCGCCGAGCATCCCCCGAGGGGGGCGAGGGGCCGGACCCTGGCCGGGGCTCGCTGCCCGCCCGCCCTTGGCATCCCCCGGCAAGTGACAGCACCAGCTGCCACCAGCACCCGTGGCCCCCGTCCCGCAGCCGCCTTGGCCCCCCGGCACGGATGCTTCTCCTGTGAGACACAGGGGAGGGACGGGGGGGAGCAGGGGGGCTTCGTGCCACGTCTCAGCTTTGGGCTCGTCGGCCGGGCCAGCTGCTGAGCAGCAACGAGCCGCGCTTGTTTATGGGCTTGTAGCCCGAGCGTGCCGTTTGCCCGCTCCCGTCCCCCCTCTCTGCTCCCCTGCGCCTGCCCCGTCTCTGCGGGAAGGGGGCTGCGGTCCCGGGGCTCTGCCTTGCAGGGGGGACTTGTCCTCACAGCCCCATCCCTGCCATCCTGCTGCCTCAAGGGCACCGGTGCTCCAAACACGGGGCAGGATTCATCCCGCTAAATTTAGCTGCCTGCCGGGTCAGTGGTTATATCAGGGTGAGAGGGATTACGGCCGGCAGAGACAAACCGCGGCTTCCGAGCATTCATCCCGGGGGCAGCTCTGGCCCACGGGCATGGAAGGGTTTGGGTGAGCGGTGGCTGGGGGGCCTGCGGATGGCTCAGCCCTCGCCCCGGTGGCTCAGAGCCGTCAGGCAAAGCTCACCCCGCCGGCCCGGGGTTCTGCGTTCTGGCTGCAGCGTGTCCAGCTCAGCCCTGGCTCCCTTCGGCCCCGCCGGCATCCAACCGCCTTCGGTTTCAGGGTGGGGACGTGGTTTCTCGCCTCCTACGGCTCCAGTTACCCAGAACTAGACTTGGTCGGCAACTGGGACAGGGGCTCTGTGCAGCCCAGCTGGGACCCCCAGGGTTGACACAGCCCGTGAGGGTGCTGAGCAGCCCCAGCCCGGCTCCAGCTCGGAGGGGAGATGCTCCAGGGCCGGGGACTTGCCGGTAGGAAGCCAGTTTTGCTCCATGGCACTTCTTGAGTATCCTTTCTCCCTGCGGTGGGTGAGGACATGGTGGTGGCAAGGGAGGTCAGCTGGGCACACTGGGGTAGCTCAGCTGGTGGGATGCTGGTGCCCCTAAAACTCACTTTCAATGGGAATTTTGTGGTGCTGGGGCCAGCAATCCTAAAACCAGAAGCTTGAAGCCGAGCTCTGGAGCAGGCAGCCTGCGTTCTGGAGGGGCTGTACGTGAGGATCACCAAGGAGCTGGCAGGAGCTAAGGGGGTGCAGGGCCTTCGAGTCTCACTGCTTCGGTTGCTGTTCCCACGTCTAACCCAGGCAGGGGTTTCCCCTCACTCACTGCCTCCATTTCCCCAGCTGGGAATGAGGGCAAACACTTCCATGCATTGGGTGAAGTCTCTTGCATCTCTTCAGGAGGATTTGCTGAGGGAGGCAAAGCACGTTCTCTCCTCCCACCCAAACTCCGGGTGAGTTCTGGTATTAAAATCCCAGAGGAAGGAGCTGAAATAGGCCAGCGGTGACTGCGGAAGTGAATAGAGGGAAGAGTGGTGTAAGGCTGCCCTCCCCGCAGCCCCCCAGCCTGGCATCCCCCCGGCAGCTGGGCAGAGTCCCGAGGGGGAGCGCCGGGGTGCGGAGACCCTACAAGTGCCAAGGGTTTTGAGGGGGAACTGCTGACCTCCGCTGGAAACTGGGCATCACGAAACTGGAGGTGCCAGAGTGCTCGTGTCCAGGTTGGCTCCCACTCTGTTTCCTTGCGTGTGACAGAGGAATGGGAGTCTGTGAGCGAAGGGTGGTGGTGGGAACTCGCTCCTTCACTCCCATCAGGAGCGAAGCATTGAGGAGCACTTTGGGAAACGCAGATAATAGCTGTGAAGACAAAGATACCCGAGATTGCTGCTTAATTAATTCAGGAGAAGAAGAATATCAGACTCTGGTACTGATTCACCCCCTAGCAGAAGACATCATGTTCCTCAGCCTTCATTGACATATGGCTGTTGTTTCCAGCCCACCAGCAGCTCCCGCTCCCCAACAGGCAGGCACTGGGAACGCCACCTTGCCACCTGCCCCAGGAGGATTTGGGACCAGCGGGCAGCTGGTGTGCAGGGTGGATGCACGGGGTGGACAGGGCAGGATTGGGGGAGCAAGGGTTCATGTCCATCCTGGAGTCCGTCCTGCCGGCTCCCTGCCGCTGCCGTGGGCAGGCGACGGGGCTGCAGCTGCGAGCAGGATTCGGCTCCTGAGTCAGGATGAGCAACGCAAGGTCCTGCCTTGTGACTGTGACAGCACCGGGCTCCTCGCCCTGCTGCTCTGCCTCTCCCTGCCTTCCCCCTCAAACCCTTCCTGCTTAAGCTGCCGAAAATCCCCCCTGGCTGCCCAAGCATCCTCTTGGAGGTGTTGAAACCCAGCTGCAGCGTGGGCTGGGGGTGCTGCCGGAGGCTTTAATGCCGTGTCACCCAGCAAGCGAAACAGCAGCACCATTGCTGCAGCTCCCGAGGTTGCTCCCTCCGGTAAAAGCAACAGCAGGAATTTTCCCAAAGATTCTCCAAGTGTAGGAAGGGCCCTGAATAGCTTCACCCATGAGGGATGGTCACTGAATCATCTCCACAGAGGTGTTTCTCCCAGTGACCTGCAAGCCCAGGGCACAAGGGACAGTCCCCAACCTGGAGGATGTGGTGTTGAATTAGGAAACGCATGGTATGGCTGGGGACAGAATCACAGGGACTTCCCAAGCCCAGGGCAGGCAGTGGGGACAGATCCCAGCCACCCCCGGGATCTGCCTGTCCCAACCCATGTGGCTGCCGTCCATGCGGGGCTCTTTGCCGGGTGCTGTGCAGGAGCACGCTCCCCACCGAGAGCCCCGTGGGATGGTGGCACCATCCCAGCTCAGACTGGGGACCGGGGAACCACGGCAGCTCGTTTGCCTGTTCTCTGCGCCGTTGGGAAGGCAGCCCGGCCAGGCAGCGCTTGGCGGTGCTGTTTGTTCTCCCAGCACAGTTGCAGGAGCAGGACCGGCCCCTGCGGCACCCAGCCTGTTCCCGCTCCCCCGGGCTCCCTCCCCGCTCGCCAGCCTGCGCGGCTTGTTCTTGGCTGCCTCAGAGCCTGGTAGTGCCTCCTCTGCAAACGCACCTCCGACGATCCCCTGCCCCTTCGGCTCCGTAACCACGGCCATGACAGAGGGAGAGGATCCGGCTGCCGTGCAGAGCACCGGCCCGGCGCTTTGCAGGAGTGACCCGGGCAGCCTCATGCCAGAACTACATCCTCCCGACTCCTGTCCTGGGAAAAGGACATTGCTCTTAAATTCTCTTCTGGGTGTCTTTGTAAGTACCCCACTCCCCTCTCCTTCCCGCTCCTAGGCGCTGGCAAGGCAAGGACTCGGGATGTCCAGGAATAAGGGGTGAGGAGCAAGGTGGTACCTGCAGGAGAAGGTCTGGCTGCTGCTGGGCTCTGTGTGGCTGCTGCTGGCAAGGGCTGAGGTTTTAGCCAAGAAGCCCTGTGCTTTGGACACAAAAAGCACTCGGGAACGTGAGGTTAAGGAGCGGTGGACCTTGCAGATCTTCACCTGTATCAGCATCCTGGCTCCCCATAACCTGTACGCAGCTTTCCCAGCCCAGTCGAGGACATTAGTGCAGCTCAGCTGGTCTTCCTCCTCATCGTAGTACCTGCTCCTCCATGCCAAGCCCAGCCCCAGGTGCTGCCCGTGCCGGCCAGCCGAGCCAGAGCCCAAGTTCAAAATTTGCCGTGTGTTTGTGTTGCAGCGCGAGTTGACCCGTCTCCTGGTCGAGATGCTCAGACCGGGACTTTGTGAGCATTGAGGGCCAGATCCTGCAGCACTCAGCACCGGCACACACTGAATGTGCCGTGATTTTGTGTCTGTCCAGGGATTTCCTTTGCGTGAGAGCTGGAGCTTATTTTTTTTTAAATTTGACTCTCACAGGCAGGCCTGAAAGACATAGCTGCCGCTTTCTAAGCAGCAGACTAAATCTCCTAAAGCAGAGCTGGTGCTAAGGATGAAGGGGAGTCCGCCACCAGCCCCTCGGGTAATTTCCTTGCAAAAGCCCCACTTTTCCCATGCCGGCGGGGTTTTTGCATCGTGTGGAAGGGAGGCCAGGAGGGGAGATGCTGCACCAGTGCTCCACTTGGCTTTGCGAGGGCATTAGTAGGGGATGTTCTTGCTTCTGCAATTATTTGCTAACCCTAACCTTCCCCTTGTGCCAGGGAGTGGGCAGCAGGCGGTTTCCTATGAATCAAGCTGCCTGAAGACCCCAGTAATTAAAAAAAAGATGCTCTCTGGGTCTCAGTGCTGCAGGCTGCCTGCAAGCCCTCGTCCTGAGCATCCTGGCATTTATCAAGTCCTCAGTTTTTCAGCCTCCGCAGGGGAAATCCATGCTCCTCTGTCCTTTCCCGAGGCCAGGCACAGCCTGGCGGGTCAGGCAGGGTTTTCCCGGGGGCTGTGGGCTGGCAGGAGGTGTGGGGAGCTCGGGGTTGGGGGGGGGGCATTGCAGTTAACTGCAGGCTGGGTGGACCGAGTCGCAGCGCAGAAGGGGGCTGTGCCTGGCAGCCCCCAAACCCGCTTCCCTCCCCTGCCTGCAGCACAGCCGCCAGCGGCCGCAGGGGAGCAGATGAGTTTCGGGGCCGGCCCCAGGGCTTTAAATGAGGGAAATGGAAGGCAGGGCTCAGAGCAGGGAGGGTGTTTTCCAGAGTGTCTTGTGCAGCTGGGGATTTTTCCTGCCCTGCTGAGGCTGCAAAAGAGTGATGGGAAGTGACCTCTGGCTCCTGTGCTAAAAGGAGAAGTGATGTTATGAGAGATGTTACACCAGAGATGAACATCCCTCGGTGATCTGCCCCACGTCATGCCCGGAGGGATCCACGGCCCGGGGCTTGGCCAGGCTGCAAAATCCACGCTCGCGGGGGCAGCTCGGTGGGATCGGAGTCCCTTCCCCAGCGTGGCTGAGCACCGTACGGTAGGCACAGCTGGTTTCTGCTCCTGGTGGGTTTCACTTACCAGGGAATCTGCTCTTCTCTGTGCCTTTTGGCACGGATGATCCGGTGCCTGCGAAGGGTGGGCGAGCGTGCGGTGAAGGGGCTCAGCGCTGGCAGAAAGGTCGCTCACATGAACTGGCAGCCAGAGGGGGAGGGCAGGCTTCTTCCTGCAAGATCCCGTGGTCCTGAGAGGACAGACAGAATAAAACTGCTGACAGCTCCGTGTCTAGGAGCAACTCCCATGGGGGTTACGTGACCTGGGGGAATGCTCAGGTCAGCACAGGGCTGTGCTGTCCCCAGGCTGGGGCACGGGGAACAGATGGGTCCCTCCTGCGCTGCTTCCCCACTGCGGGGAACACTGGATTGGGAAGACAGCACTGGTGAGCCGAGCTGCCGCGTGATTGATTCAGCCTGTCCCTTGCTCCCAAGCACCATCCCACACAAACACCTGCCAGGCACGGCTGGGGATGCCCTGGGCAGGGCGCTGGGCACAGTGTCGGTGCCACAGCGGCGGGAGCTTGGGCTAGAAGGTGCCAGGGATTTTAGTTATTGGTGGTGAACACAAGATCAGACCACAACGGGCTGCTCTGGTTCTGCCTCCTCCCCGCTCCCAGTACCCAGTGGTGCGCAGAGGGCTGCGAGCATGGACACTGGCACTGGAATAGGTCCAGGAGGGTCCAGCAGCGCCCGGGCTAAAGGATGGGGTCATTCAAAGAAATACATTCCCAGCTCAGAGCTGCAGAGGAGGCTGTTTCTTCTGTGCCCATTTCCTCCTGTGGCACTGGCCAGCTTATCTGCAGCCACATGTGTTCCCGCAGCCCGCGGCAGCGGGACCTGTCAGAGCCGATGTCTCCAGGAAGGGAAGTGTCCCTCCAGGGAGGCTTCGCCATCGTTGCAAGGACAGCATCCGTGGCGAGGTTTGGGGGAGCTCACCTCTGCAGGACAGAGAGGAGCCAAGACCTGGGGATGCTGCTTTCATGGAGCTGTCAAACAAAACCTTTCAAATCCATCCGTGCCAGGTCAGGTTGATTTTTGTGCCACCCACCCCAGCTGCTAAACCCAGGCAGGGCCAGCTCCAGTGCGGGGTAGCTCGGAGGTACAGCGATGCGCCCAGAGCCTCTCCGACATGGCAGGTTACGCTTCCAGAGTGCAGACGGACGTAGGGACAGCCGGAGAGATGATGGGAAGCAGGAGGCTGAGCGGTGCTTGGCTTGTCTCGGCTGTGGGAGCAGCACGGTCTTCCCCATTAAACATGCATCTAGGTCACCATCAGCTCATCGGTCCGGCCTGTACAATTCAATGTGCGGCTGAAGAGACTTTCTAAGCTGTTGTTGTCTTGTTGCCTTTTTTGAGAAATAATTAAACCAGAGAGCTGCAAATGGAGCTTTCTCATTTTACCCGTTGTCTGCGGCTGCACAGATGCCGTCGTGGCCGCAGTTGGTTTGAGGTTTCAGCATCAGCCGGGCACGCGGAGGGCTTCGGTCTGGCACAGCACAACGCCGTGGGCTTGAATTTGGCTTCCCTCCATTGCTCCTATCCAGGACTGACCCCGCAGTGCTGCCCGCCCTGCTCTGTGCAGCCCCGCGGGTCTGGGCTGAGTCAAACACACAAGCTCCGGGTCTCTTTTCTCACCCAGGACTGTCCCACTGGCCCCCCACCAGCTCTGCTGGCCCCGGCATAAATGTGGCACCTGGGGGCGGCTCCAGGCTGCCACCGGCTTCTGCAGAACCAGAGCCCGCTGCCGTCCCGGCTTGCTTTTCCCCCATCCCACCGTGGATCTTTTGAATTACGCGTGAAGTATCAAGCGCTTGTTTCTGGTCAGTCTGCTGGATGTGTTTTCCGTGCGTTCCGTGTTCTCCCGTGGCAGAATCAGGTCGGTGCAAGCTCCCCCATCGCTCTCCGCGGTGTGAGCAGGTCGGCAGCACTCCGCTGGCCGGACCCGGCTCCATCCCAGTGCACGGCCACGACACGACCTGATCCCAGCACAAGTGGCTGGTTCCTGGTTTTTAGCTCCCTTGGGCTGCCCCCCTCCTTCCTTGGCGACTGTATTTTTCCCCGTGCAACAATCCTACCTGGAGTTTCCTTTATGCATGCCTCCCCCTGCCTCTCGTGGGCTTTATGTCCTGGTGTGTGACAAGGCAGATGACAACAGCCCGTCCCGACGCCCCGTGTCAGGGCACAGGCAGCGTATGGATCTGGAGGCGTGTGAATATCCTGCCACAGGGATGAGGTGGAGAGGGGGGGTTGCATTACAGCCCTGAAAGCTCCAGTCGCTGAGAGCTGTAAACAGCTCCGGCAGATTTCCTGAGTCGGCAATCCCGCTGCACCCATCGGCGCAGTCCCAACCCTGCGCTCAGTCCCTGCGCGCTCGGGAGCTTCCTGAGGATGCGGGGCCAGCCCTGACGGGGAGTTTGCCGGAGGGATCTCCTCCTCCTCCTCCCTCCTTCCCTGCTGCTCCCCTTAAACTTTGCTGCCGTCAGCTGCCGCTTTCCCCCGGCCAGGCACCCTGCCATGGCAGCCGGCGCATCGCTGCCGGGCTCCGTGCCGCGGCGGGGACGTGGCCAAGCAGCCCACGCCAACTAGCCCTGGGGGACCCGAGCCCTGCCCGTGATGGAGGTAGGTCCCGGCAGCCGTTGGGGTTGGAATAAGACGGCGGGGAGGATGGCGACGGGGAGAGAGACCCGTAGGGGCTTTCGGTACCTCCGTTTCTGGCGCTCGGTGAATGAAACCCAGTGGCACGATCCGTGCGGGCGCAGCAAAGACAGGGTGGGAAGCTCCGCTGTGAGCTGAAACCTTTAACGTGCCTCCCTCCATTATGTAAGAAAAAATTATTCTCAGGCTGGTAAATTAGCGGAGGCAGCTGCTGCCGGCTCATTGTGTCCATCCAGGGATGGCACCGGAGTAGGCAGGGCACGGAGCGGGACACAGGGCTGCCTGCTTCCGTCTCTGCTGCAGGCTTGGAAGGAGGGTGGGAAGTGTGAGTCAGGGCTCCTGCTTCTATTTTCAATGCCTGGGGTGGGTAACGCGGTCTGGTGGGAATAGCAGCTCCGCTCCGGGAAGCACGGGGCTGTGAACGCACGTGGGGACAGGGATGGGACTGGGGACACCCAGAGCATCCCCTGTAATGCTGGGCTAATCGCAATCACCAGCTCACGGGACAGAGGCTGTCCCGAAGTACGCTCTGGGGAAGAGCAGCCATGGAAGCACCCACATTTAATGCCTGCCCCAAAATCAACCTCCCCACATCCGCTGCCCACCTGCATTTCTCTGCTGGCCGTGGCCTCTTCCCTGGGGCTTTCCACGGCCACCAAGGGCACAGGGCACGGTGACACACACGCTGTGGAGCTGCCAGATCGGTGCAGCAGCTCCTGGGGTCCGCCCTGCCTGCCAGCATCCCTCGACAGCTCCGTGGTACTTATTTTTTCCATGCTTGAAGGTGCATACGGTCCTTCCCACGCCTGTTTCATCCCCAGGTTGTATTTCAGCTGGGAACCACGGTCACACTCCATAGTGGAAGTCCTCGCTTGGGGTCGGTGCAGCAGAAGCCACGGCATTAGCTCATCCGCTGCGCTTCCTAGTAGGCTACAGGGTATGGAAAACAGAATAGTTCAGGGCATGAGTAAGTGTCTTGAGAGTTTTGTTCTGAACTTTGCAGTAATTATGCAATTTCTTAAGAATGGGTCGAAATGCCTTCCAGTCGTGGGTGTGCCGGGAGACCCACAGCCCCGCGCCGGGGACAGGGCCATGAGTGAGCTGCTGGGCCCCCAGCTCCTCACCTGCCACCTGGGCTTTCTTCCATCAAACCTGCAGCAGCAAATAAACCAGCATTGCATAATTGCGCCCAGCCGTGGCCCTCTAAGTACTGTTTGCTCAGCTTATTAGCTTGAGCCTTTTGCATATCTCAGCTCTCCTGGGTTGAACTCTGTTGATAAGAATAATTTTTCTTCCTGCGTCCTGCATTCCTCCTGCATCCCACATCAGCCCCTGCTCTCCCCTCCGAGCCTGTCTGGAAAACAAGCACTGGAAAACAGCGCTTTCATTTCGACGTGCCTACCAGAAGGTTTTCTGCATGTAGGGAAAGTGTGGCTTTTACTAATCCCCCAGTTAAATCCACTGCGCAGTCATTTAGGCTTGCTGGGATTTAGCAGGCACTGTCTGTTAATACTGCAGAGATTGGTATTGTCTTTTTTTAGTTGTTGTTTTCAAAGCAATAACCTGATGTGGCATCCCTGCGATGCGCCCTGTGCCTGAGAGAGCCGAGCTTTCGGTGCTGCTTGGGGAAAGGATTTCACCCCGGCCATGTCAGCACGGATGGGCAGCGTCAGATCCATGCCGTTCCCCACCCGTGCTGCCCTCCCTTCCCCCCCATGCTCCCAAATATACTCCCAGGAATAAATCCAAAAGGCTGGCTTTTCAGGGGCAAAGGTTTGGGTGATTCCCAAACCTTTCCTTCTTTGGAAACAAAGTTTGAGCAACTTCTCCCCTTCACTGGCCCTGTTGGGGTTTCCTGTTCCAGCATCTCCATCACTGCCTTTCCCTTTGCCATGGCCGATTTGTCCCTTATTGTACAGAGAATTGCACATCTGGGCAAAAAGTCTGTTTCCTGCTGCTTCTATTTTCTGCCCCTTGATAAGAAATCAAAGTGAAACCCTTCGCAGGGCATCTGGAGGACCCAGCCTGGCAGCAGGGTCTGAAAACACCACGGGTTTGTTTGGCTTATTTAAAAAAAAACAAAAACAAAACAACCAAACAAAAAAAATAAACAACAAAACATGCTGATCCAGCTCCCAGCTCTGCCCTGTGTCCGCCTGCGGGCTGGGGACTGCTGGCTTTCCCCTTTGCTCTCTTCCTCCAGCCCCTGCCCCATGTTACAGCAGTGCTGCTGCAATGGAGGGAGAAGAAAAGCCATGGGGATGGGGTTGAGGGATGCTCCCACCAAGCTTGTGGGAGCTTTCGCTTCCCAAGGGGGCTGAGACCCCTGCAAAAAACCCCCACACGAAGCACCAGCACCCCCAGGCTCCCAGCAGGAGAGCAGCACCGGGGGAAAGGAGATGCCAGTAAATAACAGGAGGGCAGCATTCGCTCCTGCTTTTCCAAGCCCCGCGTGGGACCTGCTGCAGACGGGAGTGTTTATAAGCAGCATCTTGAGAACATTCCTCCCTGCCGCGCAAGGCATTTCCTGGTGATAACACACTCCTAAGTAATGATCTCACAGCATTATCCCTATTAAAGGGTCATTCGGGGAAAGTGTGATGGAAATTAGAAATTATTCAGGTCTGCCAACGGTATTTAACTTTCAAGCAGCTCTTAATTAGAAGCCAGGAGCCATTTATACAACCACTGAGATTTGCATAAGAATCTGCATATAAAACCCAGCAACTGGAAAGATTTAGTGATTTTTTTTTCCCCAAGTGGCAAAGCAGTGTGCCCGGGTTGGAGGCAGGACCGTGGGTTGCAGTCCAGCCTCTGCCGGTGATTTTAAGTGTGGCCTCGGGCAAGTGATTTCCTCTCCCAAAGCTCCAATTTTTCCAGCTGTAAGATGAAAATCAGCACATGTCCGAACTTTCTAGGTGGCAGCTTCTGCTTGCAGAGAGGTTTGGCATTGCCAAGTGAGAAACCTTGGAAAAGAAAGCAAAGGAGACCCCGTGCCTGCAGCCTCTGGGGATCAGGAGCTGCTCCTGAGTCACCCACAAATTGGGGTTATGGCAGAGTTTCTTTTCAGCTGAAAAACTGCTGTGTGCATCTGGGCTAAAAGCCAAAGACTGAAAATGAGACTAAAATACCTCCGGGTTGCTCGGTCTCTGCTCTCACTGCTGGTTTGGTGGGAGATTTGATGACGGATTCCAGTTTTAGCTCCTCTCTCCATTTTTCCTGGCTGGCACTGGGTGTCCGACAGCCCAGAAACGCAGGTGCCCATCTCCGCACGGAGCAAAGGCGGAAAGTCAAGAGTTGAGTCAGTGGCTGATGCTCCTTGCTGAAAGCAATTGTCTAAAACCAGCCCCGAAACCCTAATTTTTTGTTGCTGTGCCCTCTAACTGTTTTTTTCCTGGGATGCCAGTGGTATGACTGGGAAATGCTTAACCAGCCGGAAAAAACAACAACAACTTCTCACTCTTGCTCTGGTTAACGATTCTCCTGCCCAGCTCTGGCCTCCCTCGCCCTCCTCTGACCCCCCTGTCCCTCTCCGGCCCCCCTGGGTGTTCACTCCCTCCCTTGAGCATCGCCCTCCTCTCTCTGTGCTTGCAGCTGGACAAGGGGGACGTGACCGCACTCAGCCTGCCCTCCACCGCCGGGCACAGTGACACTGATGGCACCGTCTGCCTGGACGTCCCCGATGGCACCCCTGACCCTCACAGGACAAAAGCCGCCATCGAGCACCTGCACCAGAAGATCCTCAAGATCACCGAGCAGATCAAGATCGAGCAGGAGGCTCGGGATGACAACGTGGCCGAGTACCTGAAGCTGGCCAACAACGCGGACAAGCAGCAAGCCTCCCGCATCAAGCAGGTTTTCGAGAAGAAGAACCAGAAGTCGGCGCAGACCATCTCGCAGCTGCACAAGAAGCTGGAACACTACCACAAGAAGCTGAAGGAGATCGAGCAGAATGGCCCTTCCCGGCAGCCCAAGGATGTCTTCCGGGACATGCACCAGGGTCTTAAGGACGTGGGTGCTAACGTTCGCTCCAGCATCAGCGGTTTCGGCGGTGGCGTGGTTGAGGGCGTCAAGGGAGGGCTCTCGGGTCTATCCCAAGCCACCCACACCGCTGTGGTCTCCAAGCCCCGGGAATTCGCCAGCCTCATCCGGAATAAGTTCGGCAGCGCAGACAACATTGCCCACCTGAAGGACACGTTGGATGACGGGCACCCGGAGGAGGCTTCGCGGGCTCTCAGCGGCAGTGCCACCCTGGTCTCCAGCCCCAAGTACGGCAGCGACGATGAGTGCTCCAGTGCCACCTCCGGCTCAGCCGGTGGCAGCAACTCGGGGGCAGGACCCGGTGGCTTGGGGAGTCCCAAGTCCAACACGCTAGACAGCCACCACAATAACTTTGACACCATCCTGGAGGAGCTTCGGGAAATCAAGGACAGCCAGTCACACCTGGAGGACTCCATGGAGGACCTCAAGGCCCAGCTGCAGCGGGATTACACCTACATGACACAGTGCTTGCAAGAGGAGCGGTACAGGTAGGGTTGGGCGGGCGTCAGCGCGTGTCAACCCAGAGTGGTTTTTTGGGGACCACAAGGTCACCACCGTCCTGGGCTTGTCCAGCTCAGCCCTGCATGCCAGGGACACGGGGAGCTGCAGTCCCCACTGCCAGACCCCCCAGCAGCATCGCTCCCATGGAGGATGACGCGGTGCGCTCCCTTCATCAGCCACAACCAGCGACAACCAGGAGCGGGGTGGGTCGGAGGGGCTGGGGGGTTCCCCAGCATCAGGGTGGGCGGCTGCGGGGACCTGCCCACCCCAGCGCCCCTCCAACCCCCCTGCGCAGGTATGAGCGCCTGGAGGAGCAGCTGAACGACCTCACAGAGCTGCACCAGAATGAAATGACCAACCTGAAGCAGGAGCTGGCCAGCATGGAGGAGAAGGTGGCCTACCAGTCCTACGAGAGGGCACGGGACATCCAGGTAGGGGAGCGCGAGGGCTCAGACCCCCGCTGCACCCTCCATCCGCGGGGCAAGGGAGGGACCCTGGGCTGGGAGGGAGGGGGGGCAAGCGGGATCCCTTTCTCTGGCACCCTGCGGATGAAGTCCTTGCTGCAAGTCACAGCAAGAAGCAGGGAACTAAGCCACGTCCCCAAAACCCCTGTCTGTGCGAGTCCCCGCTGTGCTGAAGTCCCCAGGTGCTCAAGGCAGGACAAAGCTCCATGTGGACGGCTGTTAGGAGCCACGTGTGGGCCAACCCAGTCCCAGCTGTCCCAGTTTGGGTCATCTCCCCTGCTGCAGTAGGTAGTCCTGGCACTGAGACCTTGCCCAGCACAGGTGGCGCGGGAGGGGGACACCTCGCACATCGCACGGGCCAAGGGTTGGCAGAGGGAAACCCCTTCCCAGCTGGAACGGTCGCCACCACAAGGCTGGCATGAGCTGCGCGAGCAAAACCTCGCAGCAGCAAGGTCTCAGAGTGTGGGGCAAGTACCTGTGGGGCATCCTCAGAGCCCCTGGCCAGCCCCGACCTGCTGTCCCTCGCAGGAGGCGGTGGAGTCCTGCCTGACGCGGGTGACCAAGCTGGAGCTGCAGCAGCAGCAGCAGCAGGTGGTGCAGCTGGAAGGGGTGGAGAACGCCAACGCCCGGGCGCTGCTGGGCAAGTTCATCAACGTCATCCTGGCCCTGATGGCCGTGCTGCTCGTCTTTGTCTCCACCATCGCCAACTTCATCACCCCGCTCATGAAGACCCGCATGCGCATCCTCAGCACCGCCCTGCTCGTCCTCTTCCTCTTCTTCCTCTGGAAGCACTGGGACTCCATCACCTACTTTCTGGAGCACGTCCTGCTCCCCAGCTGATCCGCAGCCCAGCCACTGTGGCCCCAGGGGCTTTCCATTTCCCGCAGAAGAGCGGGCGGGGGGACAGTGGTCCAGAGCCTTTGGGTTGTTTCTTCACGTGCTCAGTTCGGTTGCTTTCCTGCCTCTCCATCCTCGCTGCAACCGGTGGAGATTACTCGGAGCGTCAATCAGACGTCAAAATGTCAGAGCTGGGATCCGTCAGTCCTCTGGGATGTTTGAGGAGGGCAGCATGAGGAACGAGGAGGAGTTTTGGAAGAAACTCGTAATTTATGGGACGCTGGGTTTTTGTAGGGGTTTTTGGGTTGTTTTTTAAAATGTCATTCTGTTCTGAAAGTCCATGGGAAGGAGGTCTTCTGCAGAGCTCTTCTGTCAGTGGGAAGGATTAAGCTGGACCAAACCCAGCTGTGGGAGAACTTTCTGCAGCAAGAGGAGAGGGGTTAGTCGGGGCTGGGTTTTCTCTCTCATCCTCGAAGACCAAGATGGCAAAAAAGCTCAGTCCTGGGATGGAGTAAAAGCAAAGTACGTGGCGAAGGAGAAAGCGGGTCCAAGACAAATGCAGCAGGACATGCACATCCCACCAGCCTCTCCCAACCCCACCACAGCCCAGCCAGGACAGAGCAGGGCTGTGACATTGTCCCTGTGTCCCTGCGGGGGCCTGGGCACACACAGGGGACTTGATGCCGGACACAGCACGGGCACACGTGAGATCCCCTCTGCTGGTTTCCCTTCATTTATTTATTTCCCCCTCCTTTGGCTTTAGTTGATCCGATCTCTTCAGGGACACCCGGACTTTCCAGCATCACGCCTCTGAGTTTTACAGCCTCTGCACCGTGTTGTGTGTGTGTGCGTGTGTGTGTGCGCGTGCGGTTTTTAATTTAATTCAAGACTCTGTTTCCATTTGTGAATCAAAGCTGGTAGAGCTGGGGGGGGGAGGCGACCAGCTGCCTTCCCAGCCCCCCTGGCCCTACACAAGAGCACAGCATGCTGTCTCGGATGTTTCTTAAATTATTTCATATATATATTTATGTAATATATCTATACACACACACATATATAAATATATATATAAGTATATGCACAGTCAGATCCTCCTCTGGTGCAAATGGGTGCCACTCCACCAACTTGGGAGGCCCTGAACCAGTTTGCCTCAGCTGAGAATTTGGCCCTCAACATTTCTGTGGCACATGCCAGCCCCACGTTCAGGGCTGGTGTGGGGCACAGGGCGCTCGGGAGGGATGGGGGGGTCCCGCAGAAGGGGCAGAGGCAGTTCCAGCGTGTGGACAGGAAGGTGCATGTCCTCCCCCCCTCCTCTGTGCTCCCGGGGCCAAGCCAAGCCCAGCTCCCTGCATCCCCTCGGCACTTGAGCATCACCCCTCACACCGGCACAACTCCCAGTGGATCCCAGCAGCCAGGGCTTGGTGCAGGAGCTCAGCACGGGGCAGTGGGTGCCTGCAGGAGCTGTGCACTCTGCCAAACTGGCAGCACAAGGGTGGGGGGCTGTGAGGAGGGCTGGGGGGCACTGGGCTGGAGACCCCAGCTCGTACCCTGGGGCCACAACCAAGAGCTCTGGGTGGGAGCCCTGACCCCGGGGCGCTGGGGCTGAACACATCAGCAGGGAGAGAAGACGTGGAGGAAACTGAGGATGGAGAAGAGCCCTGGCTCGTGGAGGGTGGCCACCACAAGAGGTGGCCACGCTGTCCTTGCGGAGACCCGGCAGCAGGTGCCAGGCACATCCCAGCCCATCGGTTTGCACTGAAGTTAAACCACACGGTTGCTCAGTGTGGGGAGCGGGGGGGACAGGTGGAAGATGAGCCTGCACAGCTCCTGAAGCAGAGCAACAGGCTGGGTTTCAGCTGCTTCGACCTGGCGAGATGGAGCTGAACTGGCTGCCCAGCAGGCAGGGGTGGGGGGCAGCATGGCAGCGGGGCTTCGAGGGGACCAAATACCTCCGCCTGGTGAGGGACTGAGGGCGTGTGGAGGGTACCCAGGTACCCTCTCTACTGGAAAGGGGATCTAAGAGGCGACATGGGTTTAATATCGGAGACAAGACAGTGAGGCCGCAGCGAGCCGGGCAGCGCAGACACCCGCAGCGGCTCCCTGCAGCCCAGCCTGCTGCTGCGGGTGACACCCAGGGCACATCCTCGCTGGCGCCAAGGATCACATCCCCACGGACTTCATTTGAGCAACAGGGGCTTACCGAGAGCCGGGCTGGTTTTCCAGGCTGGGGAACCTATTTTTCCAGGCTGGGGAACCTGCCACATCCTCAGGCTCAGCACAGCCGCATCCCGACAAGGTGCGGGCTGCACCAGCTCAGCGTTTACCCCATGGAGTATCTGTAAGAACGGAACAGCGAGCAGTTAAATTTCAAAGTCTGAGCTCCCTAAACCCGGCCCCCTTCGCTGCTCGGTCCTGCCTGAGCCTTTAGGAGCCCGGGGCGGGGGGGCAGCTGCGACCCCCAGGGGGCGGAGGGCCGGGGAAAAGCCTTTTTCCTACCCGTCTCGGCGTCCCACCGGGCTGGGGGCTGCGGCGCTGGGGGACCCGTGGCCGCAGAGGGACCGGCGGTGGGTGGCGGCCCGGGAGCCCCCCCGGAGCATCCTCCCAAAAAGGCACGTCGGGGCAGGGCGGGGCCCCCCACCCCAATTAGCGCTTTAACCCCTTCCTGCCTGCAGCGTCTCCCCCGCCCTGGGGGTGTGGAGCAGCGAGAGGGGCTGGGGGGGTCCCCAGGGTGCGGAGGGGGAGGGCTGGTGTCCCTGAGCTTGTGGGACGGGGCGGGGGGGGGGGGGGGGTTCTGCTGGAGACGGCGAGCAGCTCGTCGGGGAGGGTGCGGGCTGCCGTGGCAGCGGGAGGTGGGTGCAGCAGGGTGTCCAAGCACGGAGAAGGTGCGTGTCAGCCCCAGCGATCGCTGTGTCCCCTGCAAAGTGGAGGGGGCGTTGGGGTGGGGGCGCCACGCGTGAGCCCCACCACCTCCCCCAGCTCCCAGAGCCCTACCGGGCTGGGCTGCGGCTGGCTGAGGGCAGAGGAGCAGCCCGTGACACTTTGGGGCATTCACAGCAAAATCATGGAGCCATAGCATGGAACCATGGAACCGTTTAGGTTGGAAAAGACCTTTAAGATCATCTAGTCCAACCATTGACCCCACTCTACCAGGTCTGACACTAAACCGTGTCTCTAAGCACCACATCTACGCAACTTCAAAGCACATCCAGGGATCCTCTGGGCAGCCTCCCCGGGCAGCCTGTTCCAGAGTTTGATAACTCTTCCAGTGAAAAAAAAAATCCTAATGTCCAGCCTAAACCTCATGTCCTCCCCCATGGCCTCCTTGTCATTGGACAGAGGGTGCCCTGGTGCTGGGGCAGCGAGCAGATCTCCTCCAGCCTGCTGGGCAGAGAACATATCCCAGTGGGAATTTTGGGACCTCCTGTTCCTGGACCTGCCTGTCCCCCCTGCCCAGCTGCCTGGGCTGGTCCCCGCTCCCACACCATCCCACCCCGGGGAGCAGCAGAGCCCGTGGACTGGGTCGTGCCAGCCAGGCAGGAGTGACATCCCCGCCACCCCTCCGGCATCCAGCATCCTCCCGCTCCCCAGGGCTGGGCACCCGGCCGAGCCCCCCTCACACGGGCGAGCAGCTGGCAGACAGGGGCCTGCTGGCATCTTCCCATGCCCGGCAAGGGGGAGGCAGGAGCCAGAAAACCCTGCGCAGGGAGCCAGGGAGCTGCTGGTGACATTTGTGCCGGTCACAGGGACAATTCCCGTATGGCATGTGCAGCTCGGGGCTCCCTGAGGACTCGCATTCTCCCAGTGGGCACCGGCACAGCAGGGCCGGGGGGGGCTCATAACGGCCCCCTTTGTGTGGGTGGCAGGAGGAGAGGTGAAGCTTTGACGTCAGCCCGGGAGGAATTCCTTAATGCCATTCAGGCCTCCCTCGCCCGCGTTGCTAATTGCATTTTATGTAATAGCTGCAGCTGGGCTCCCAGTCCGCTATTGAGAGTGGGATAAGGCAGAGTGACAGGGGCGGCGGGGGCCCAGGCAGCGCTGGGGGCTGCAAGGCACGCCGAGCTGGTGCCACCAGCCACAGGGACCCTCATGTCCCCCACTCTGGGTCCCTGGGGCTCAGCCAGCCCTTCGGGATGGGGAGCAGCTCGCGCCCACTGCGAGCCGTGTTGCACGGGGCTGGTGCCCGCTGCCCGCGGGGAGGACGGACATTGGGAGCTCAGCGGGAAAAGCCAGAGGCGGGTCGGAGGGTTTCTGCAGGGACAAGGGACACTAACGCTGCGGCCGAGCTGCTGGGGTGGCACCTCTCCAGCTGGCACAGCCCTCCCTGCTTCCCTCTGCGGGGTTTGCCCTCGCTCCCCATTTTGGGGCTGGTTTGCAGCATTGCAACCGCACCATCGGTGCCACCCAAAGGTACCCTGGGGTGCCCAGGTGACGTGGCATGGGGCGAGGGGTGGCCAGGCAGCGCTGGCCCCTTCCCCTGCCTCATGCGTGTGATCGCCCGTCACCGCAGTGAGCTTGGAAGAAATAATAATAATAAATCGTTTTGGTATCTAAGGGGTAATTGCACTTAATGGAGACGAACAAGGCAGCAATTTATCTCGCGAGCGTTACACCATCGGCTTTCCAGCTGCAGGAGCCACAGACGACAAAATAATGTCTTTGCTGGCCTCTGCTCTGCTGGTGGATATCCCAAATATCCCCACAGTGTCCCCATTGCTCCGGGAACCTCCCTGCATGCCCAAGGAGAGGAGCACCAAGAGCTGGAGGCTGCTCCCCCACGCAAGGACCCAGAAGAACTCACCTCCTTTTTTGGGGTGCTGCTGGCATTGCCTCACCCTCAGCTTTCCCCCACCCCACCCCTGCAGACCCTGGCATGGAGACCCTCACCCGGGCACCTGCTGGGGCGGTCGACCCAGACACACCGTGTGGTGCAATGCAGAGGGGGACTTTTCCCAAGGAGGAGGAGGAGGAGAAAGGGGGGCTGGGGGGGTTGTTGGCAATCATCAATGGGAAAGACGGCGGGACCCCAGACGTCCCCTCCTCCCCGCCGGCGTGGCCAAGCTTAGACAGTAAAAAGAAAGAGCTGGTACCAAGGATAACATGCTTTGCATTCCTGCGCTGTCTCTGGGGGAATTTCGACTGATCTACATGAAAAATACTCACTGCCCCCGAGGTCAAAGTGTCTGGAGGAAAAATTTCCGAGCGGAAAAGCTTAAAGCGGTGCGGAACCACAGCCGGCAGCCGGATCTGGGGCACTCGGGTCTCACCTGGTGTGAGTGGTGATGGCCAGCGCCTGTGCCACCAGGGCTGATGGCAATGGCACCGTGGTGCATGGCTAGTGCCTGTGCTGCTGTGACCAGTGCCCGTGGCACAGTGATCGGTGCCAATGCCATCATGGGTAGCACCTGCACCGCTGTGGCTGGCGGCTGTGCTACTGTGACTAGTGCCCATGCCACAATGACCAGTGACAATGGCCCTCCCCAGAGCACAGCAGGACCCAGGAGGCTGCTGCTGCCACCTGTGAGCCGTCCTGCCCCCCTCATTCCCATCAGGGCTGCGGGGGGGTTTGCCTGCCCCCACGTGCAGCTTCACTTTGCTTTCCCGTGGCCCTGGGAAAGGTGGGGAAGGAGCCATGGGCTGTGACTTTCTCCCCCTCCCCTGGGAGACCAGGGCTCCCGTGTACATCACCTACAAGCCATCAGAGGCGCCTTGGCCACGCCATGGAGCCACTTGTGGTGACACCGGGCTTCGGAAAGGCCAGTGCTGGTGGGTGCTGGCTGCGGGACACATGCTGTCCCTCTGCCACAGGCTGGTCCCAGGTCCTGCAGCAGCACAAAGGTCTGCCAGCCGCTGAGCCTGAGCTCCCTGCCCCGAACACCCACACTCAGGCACACGGGGAAAAGAGCAGCACCTTGAGCTCGTAGGAACCCGGCAGCCCGCGGCTCAGCTTCACGGGGTGAGACAGCAGGGGGTAAACCTGGGGTTGCCCCCTGA
The DNA here is from genome assembly GCA_013398295.1 of Chionis minor. Lineage (NCBI taxonomy): Eukaryota > Metazoa > Chordata > Aves > Charadriiformes > Chionidae > Chionis > Chionis minor. The sequence goes on from VZSF01007391.1 coordinate 32,005, forward strand.
ACCATGTGGAGCAGATCCCCGGTGGATCCGGCTCCTGTTATACTCGCGGCCAGTCTAATAATTTAATTGCACATTTAAAAATAAATACTTGTCTGGGGTTGGGGGAAAGAAAGGCTCACAGAAGAAAATTAAGAGGAATTTAATTAAGGGCAGTGCTGGGAATGTCTCTACCACAATAAAGATAAGGAGGATCAATTGCTTCTTCCTAGGATCAAAGCGAAGGGCTGGAGGGGGGAAGCGGGGCTGTCGGGCGGCTACAAAGCGCCGGGGAGGGAGGGGAAGGCCGGGAGAGAAAGGCACACAGGAGAAAACGGGAGGAAGACAGCTAGATAAGATTAGAAAAATAATTGATCGCACAGCTCCCCGAGGGCTGCCCGGACCCGCAGCTCAGCCCTAGTGCGGTGGAGGCTGGGGGGGTCCGTGCTGGCTCCCCGGCTGCCCATCGCTCCAGGGTGCCACCTGCCTGCGGGGAGGAGCTGGGGGAAGGGGCAGCCCCATCCCTCCCCTTCAAACTGCCTTATCTCAAGGTGCCGACTCAGCCGGGCACCCGCCGGGCACCCTCAGCCGAGACCGTGGCTTGGGTGTGCCGATCCCCAGTCGCCCTCGTGGGGCTGGGCGAGGAGCGATGGCGCAGGTGCCGGCATAAAGCAAACCAAATGTTCGGTGCCCCACACCAGGCACCAAATGTTTTGGCCAAAGGCTCAGGGTCCTGCTGCCTCCTGGCCTCCTGGAGGCTCCATGGTGGCTCTGCCGTTCCCGTCCCCATGTCCCATGGGCTGGTACCCTCCCTGCTGCCAAGGGCAGGGTGTCCCGGGCAGGGGGCAGAGGTGTGGGGCTGCGCCGTGGGCAGCTCCCTGGCACCCTCACGGAGCACCGCAGGTTTGCACAAGGCTCTCATCCCTCGGGCAGCCGTGGGTCCCCGGGGTGGCCCATCTGGGACGAAACCCTGATGGTGCAGTGACGCAGGTGGCCCGGTGGGACACTGAGGTTTGCAACACCTTCGCTGACTGTCACGTCACCGCGGTGGCATCTCCACAGCGCCCAGGCCAGCCCCCCTCCATCCAGGCAGGGCTCTGCTGAGGCCGGTGCACCGGAGGAAAGCCAGACCCTGAGCAAGGCTGCACCGTAGCACCATGACACTCCTTACTGGGTCTGTGTGGCGGCATGGGCACAGGGCTGCTGTTAGCCAGCACGGGGGGACCAGGAGGCTCCGAAACGCCTCTGCCAAGAGCCATTTCTGTGTCAGCTGGGAGCCTCCATGCCCCAGCCCAGTGCTGTGAGGGAGCTCGTCCCTTGTCTCACACGGGAAGGGAGTGCGGGACCGCTGGGAGTTGCAGGGAGGGTGATTTTCCCAGCGTATCTGGTTCCCTGTGAATGCAAAGAAGCACCCAGACGGGTTTCTGGAAAGGGCTGGACCTGGTGGGTCCTGAATTCGGGAGGCTGGTAGCCAGCCAACCAAGGCAGACCTGACGATGCAGTGAGGCAACGCTTTGCATCTTTAGGCACCGCGTGACTCCGGCTTCTTCAGCTGTAAAACGGGAATGCCAATACCCATCTACCCACCAGACCCACCGCGGAGCTGCCGGGAGGCCTGCTTCTTGCTCCTGGTGTTTGCATAGGTTGGGACACCGTTGCCTTGTCAGGAGCACGTTTGCATCCCGGCTGGGAACTCCCTGCAGTGGCACTACCCGGCGTGTGAGCGGCGCTGAGCCCTGGCC
>VZSF01007391.1:33757-49522 GCA_013398295.1 Chionis minor
CCCCCCCCCACCCCGCTGCTGCCTCCGGAAAAATGGGCTCCTTTCTTGCTTCACCCGCTTTTGCGAAAAGCCGAGCCTGCGCCCGGAGAAAGCGGTTCAGCCGGCTCCGGCGGGGAAGGGCCGAGCTGGCAGCCTGGCAAGGAGACAGCATCTGGGTGTGCCACGTCCCTGCAGAGCCCGAGCGTGGCCCTGCTCTCGCCGGTGCGAGCAGCCGGCAGCCCCCGGCGCAGGGTGACGGTGCACCCGGCCGGGCAGTCGAGCCAGCGGGGCTGGTTCGCCGTGTCTTCGCGGGAGCCCCACCAGCTTTTTGCCTCCCGCGGCTGCTTTGCACATGTAGGAAGTACTCGGGAAGCGCACGGGGTTTTATGGCCATACGGCAGCTCTCCGTGCAGCCATGCCTGGCTCCCCCTCGGAGGCTCGGCACTGGGCAGGATGCTCAGCAAACAGCTGTCCAGGGAGGGCATTTGTGGGTCCCACCACGCAAGGGTGGCTTTGGCACCCCGTCAGCTCACGGCAGGCACGACGGGGTGGACGGTCCTGCAGACGCCAAGCAGGACAGGAGAAGGCCAGCCGGTCCCTCGGCTGCAAAGGGCGCTCCAGCAGCGCCGGCGGAGCACAGCACCCCCTCCCCGATCCCCTCTGCCCCATCCTGCTGCGAGAGCACCACAGCCCCAGCCCTGCACGCCCCGGGACTGCGGAGGCTGGAGAGACGGGCAGAGTCATCCCGCTCGGAGAAATCCCTCTGGCTCCCTCCTCCAGAGAGACCCAGCAGCCTGAGCAGCGTGGCTGCAGCTTCGGGAGGGCACTGGGGTTTCAGGGTGGTGACCAGCCCTTGGTTACCTAGGTCCCCCGAAAGGCCCAGGATTACATTTTTAAGTAAGCTCAGATGTGATGCAGCCATTCCTGGTGCTCCTGGGAAACAGGATCAAAGTTTCCGGGTGCCGTTTTCTCCCCTTTTTCGTCTGCTCCAGGCTGCAGCAAAGTGCCATTGAAGACAGGAGGACTTTCATGTGGGGATTTCTCTTCTTCAGATCTTCAAAGAAATCCAGCAATCAAACAGGTAGTAGTGGAGGCACCTAAAAAAAAAAAAAAGCAAAAAAAAAAAAAAAAAGCCTTACTTTGAAAGCATCACATGCAAAAGAAACATCTAAACTTTGTTGTGTTAATTGTTCTGGCGCTCAAAGTTACGACAAAATGCCTTAGAAATATTGTTGGCTCGGGGCCCACGATGCATCAGATGGACAAAAAAAATGCTCAAGCAGAAAAACCTGAGGAAAAGAAAACCAACATCAGGAGATGTCTACAGGAAGGAACAGCAGCATGACTTGGTCACAGCCGGCAGGGAGCTGATAGGAAAACCCCAGAGCACCTGGAGCATCCACCCACATTCCGTGAGCCGCTGGGTGCCCTGGGCATGGTTAGGAGCCGGTCACTAACGAGAGCTGGCTGTGGCCCTGCCACCCTCTCCCTTCCACCGATACGAGAACGGTCCTTGCAAGCGCCGGCGGAGATGCCAGCTGCACCCCTGCGCTGTTTGCAGCCGCTTTCTGGAGTTACCTGCAAGCGGCTTTTGCTGCAGGCTGTCCCTGGGGGTCACAGGCACCCGCCCCCCGGGGGAAGGCACATGTCTCCCTTCCCACGCCGCGTCCCCCTGAGCCTGCTCCACCTGCCCTGCTCCGAGCCCCAAATATGGGCTCGGCACATCCGGGCTCCCCGGCACAAGCCCGGACAGGAGCGCGGCGCCGTGGGGTGACTCAGGGCGCTGGCAGCTCCCCGGGGCCAGGGGAGCGCCGACAGCTCCCCTCTGCTGGGAAACCCAGCCCAGGCTGGGCAGGACCTGCCGGGAGTGCCGGCCGAGCAGCTCGCTTCCCCTCCTCCAGCCTGCTCGGCCCCAAAACACCCTTTTCTCCCCTTTTTCAGCGCACCTGGGCACTGATGCTGCTCATGGGTGTTGCACAGGGATGTGGCTCCTGCAACAGCTCCCAGATGAGCCGGGGTTATAGGCGTGCGCTGGTGCATGGTGCTGCATGACTGGGGTGGAAGTGACCCACCAACCCACAGCCACGCCATCCTCTGCAGCCCAGCACCCGAAATATCCCTGGAAATGCCCAATTTTCATGCCTGAAAATCCCCACACCTGCCCTCTGGCAATGTCCGCAGCACCGGTCCCCGGGGTGTGCCATGTGGGGATGCACCAGCTGCCCCCAGTAAGAAGCCAGCACCCTGAGGACCAGCAGAAGGGGGTCCAGGCTGCCCCCTGCATCCATGGGTCTTGCTGTGGGTTGGCTTCACCTCGGTAACCCCTTGGGACAGTGACAAGGGAAGCTTGCACTGGTTGGCATAAATCCACAGGGCAACATGCTGTGCTCTGAGCACTCCAGCATTACCTCATCAGCCGGGCCAATTAATCTTTGGGTGTTTCTCCCCGTTTCCCTCTCCCCCAAGCCAGCCCGGCAGCTCCGCTCCCACACGCTGAGGCAGCACTGCCTGCGCTGGCAGCAAACGCAGCAGGTCAGCTGAAGTCACCCCCCAGAAAATGGCATTTTCTCAGCAAAATGCCACTGAGGTCATTTTCACCCTCTTCAAACACCCACAGGGGGGACGGGGACGGGGGCTGCGCTAAGCAGCTCCCAGGAGCTTGGGAGGCAGGAGGGAAGCGGAGGGTTTGTGAATCCTCGGGATGAAAGGGCTGAATAAAAGGGAGCCGTTAATAATAGTGGTGGCCTGAAAGGGGGGCTCAGCCCCCGGCTGTGGGGGGCAGCCACCGTGTGGGGGGCAGAGGCAGCGGAAATCAGAGCTGGGATGAAAGGAGCGTTTCCAAGGGCTGGCGGCGGAATGCCGGGAGCATGGGCACAGCGTGGGGAGGGGGGCACCAGCAGGGACGGGGAACGGTCACTGCGGCTCCCTCCCACCACCTCCGAGGTGCCTTGGGGCTGAGACTGACTCATCCAGCCCTGGGAGTCTCTGATGGCATTTCACAGAGTCATGGAATCACGGAATGGTTTGGGTTTGGAAGGGACCTTAAAGCTCATCTTATTCCAACCCCCCTGCCCTGGGCAGGGACACCTCCCACCGGACCAGGCTGCTCCAAGCCCCTTCCAACCTGGCCTTGAACCTCCAGGGATGGGGCAGCCACAGCTCCTCTGGGCTCACCGCCCTTGCACAGGGTGGGCACCGCTCGCTGCTGCGGCCCTGGGGGCTGCCACACGCCGGGGCTGGGCTGAGCCAGCTGCGACACCGCTCCTAAACCAGCGCAAAGAGCCGCTGCCGCCAGCCGGGACGCACGTGGCGGGGGGGGTCAGTGCAATGCTTGGTACCCGTGTGGTGCCCGCCCGGAGCTGCCGCAGCTCAGCCCAGCTCTGGAGCCAGCAGGCAGGAACGTTTTCTTGCAAATCATTAATGAAACAGCACCTCAGCGCCCCAGGATGTCCCAGAAATCAAACCCACGGGCAAAAAGGCGGCTTTGTCCCTCAGTGGCTGTTAAAACACCAGTCCAACCCGGTCTCTGCTTTGGGATGCTCCATGCCCCAGATCCGTGGGTGCTGCAGCCCCCAGCTCAGCCCATCCCACCTTGGCAGCCCACGGGGCACCAGGACTTTGCCCGGGCTAAGCTGGATGCCCTTGGAGCGGCTTTAAGGGCTCTGGTGTTTCTTAATGGCACGGGAAGCATGCGGGGAATGCACGGCGGGGGGCAGAGCTTGTGCGGCCCCCCCCGGGGATGAGGGGCAGCATTCCTGGCAGGCAGCCCTGCCACCCTGCCCCTGCGGCTCAGCCTCTCCGCGGCGGGGCAGAGGAGACCTGAAACGTCTCCCATTAACCCAACTGGAAACAGGAAAGTGTAACAGTGCTTTATAGAGCAATAAAAGTGGTTTCAATGCCACAGCGGGAGAAGAGGATAAAGGAAGGCGGGGGAAAGGGTTGGAGAGGAGGCTGCTCCATGGGACGTGCCACAGCCCAGCCTCTCTTGGTCCTTCCTCCATTGGAAGCACCTGCAGGTACCATGAGAGATGGCAGGTGCCCAGGAGGCAGCTCCCGCCACCAAGCCCTGCAGATATTTCAGAAATCTAAACCCACACCCCGCCAGCATGGTGAAAGGGATTTGGAAGTGGAGCTGGGACAGCAAGGCTGTCTGTGGTGGGGATGGGGGGAAGGCGACCCAGGGGGAAGGGGGTCCATCATCCTCCCAGCAGGCACCCATCTCCATGGCAGCTGTCCCCTGAATTTCGGGCTCTGCTTGTTTGTTGCCCCCTGGGTCCGGGCACAGCACGGGCAGCATCACCACACCAGCGCTGTGGTACCCAACAGCAGGTCCCACCTCCAGCCAGCCCCCGCTCCCTGGGTCACGCAGCTGCTCAGCCTTAAAATCTACAGCCAGTCACTCTCCCAGTGGGTGCCGAGTCCCCACATAAGGGACACGCCAGGTCACAGCTCAGCACCGGGGGCAAGCACCGGCTTAAGCCCCCACAGCAGCTTCAGGACCGGGGAAGGGGCACGTTCTGGAGCCCTGGGGGGGCCAAGCACATGCTGCACGGAGGTGTTACACCCCACAGGACATGTGTCCAGAGCTGACTCGTGCTCATCTATACTGGTGCAAGACCCAGCCCCTCGCACAGCCCCATCCCGCTGGGAACAGCACAGGAGCCACCAGCCGGGGACAGGCAGCTCGAGGCAGCAGCACCCCATCCCACCTCCCTGCCCACCCCAGGGCGCAGCAATCAGGGTGACAACTCGGATCTAACATTTGCTTTTAATTTAACAGTTTTGTCAAGACCACTTTGTAGGAAGGACGGGAAAACACACACACTCTGGAGAAGGGAAAGGGCCAACAAACACACGGCAATAGTGCAACAGAGCTTCGACACGCGGCAGATGAGACAAGGGCTCAGACACCTCCACTCCCCCCTGCAAAAAACATCCAGGAGGCCGTTACGGAGCCAGACACATCGCGTGCTGCTTAAGTTTTACATCAAGTCGGAACAAAGGCAATAAATAAAGAAGCGGTGCCTCATCAAAGGCACTTTTTTTTTTTTCTTTCCTCCTTCCAAATTTAAAAAAACCCCACAACAACAAGAAAAAAAAGACAACCTTGGCATCAGAGCATGTTCTCAGACTGAGGTTCCGGCCAGATCCAGTTGGGTTTCTCAGCGCAGGACGGGGAAAAGCTGGGGCCCGGGCCGTTGGGACCCGGTTGCCAGCGTGTCCTGGGAGCACAGCCTGGGCAGCACCCATCAGCCCCTCGCCTGCCCCCTGCTACATCTCCAGCTTGTTTGAGGTATATCACCCACCCCAGCCGTTATCTTGTGCAGCCAAAAAACAGTGCAAAGAAAAAAAAAAAAAATCCCCCCAACCCCTTGGTTTCCCCCCTGCGATGAGATGAACCTGTTTGCAAGGGGAGGACGGCAGCAAGGAGCCTCTGGGACCCCCCCCAGCCCCTCCATGGCGGCAACGGCTGGATCACTCGGGGCTTTGGTCCACTTAATGTCGCCCCTGCCAGTGCCCCACAGTCACCGCAGCTCCCTCCCCGCCTGCACCCACACTCCTCCCCGAGGGGCAAAATGAATACGCGGGGCACAGCTCAGCAGCTCCAGCAGCCCCAGGGCAGGGAGGGATCAACCCCCTCCCCAACACACACCACCCTGGGAGCCCTTCCAGGGGGTGCCCTCAGCTCAACTTCATGCTGATGGCCACGGCTCGCCGGTAGACCTCGGTGACGTTGTCACAGCCCGCCAGGGACAAGCTGCTCTCTGCCAGGGGGCTCCGGCAATGGGTCACAGTCCAGCGGCGCAACCTGCGCCCTTCCTCCATCTCCTCCTCCTCTTCCAGCCGGAGGAGGCTGTCGGCAGAGACGCAGCCCCGCATGCCCCCGCCGCTGTGGGGGACACGGGTGGGCAGGTCGAGCTGGTCGAAGGACTCTGTGGAGAGGATGCTGTCCTCGCTCACGGCGCTGGACGGGCGGGCACGGGGCACCTGAGGCAGGGGCACCTCACCAAAGCCCCCGAAGCCCTGCCCGGGGGGGGTCTCTGGCTCGGTGCTGCTAGAGGAGTACTTGCCGTTGTGCTTGAGGATGCCTTTTCGGTGGGCAGGGAGACCCTGGGCACCCTGCACCGGAGAGGGGTTGTCAGTAAACACGCTCCCATCCAGGTCCAAGCTCCCGGCATCCAGGACATCGCCGGACTCACAGCACTCCAGGGATGAGTAATACCCCGACTCCCTCGCTGAGGGCTTTTTCAGTATTCCCTTCTTGGGCACGGCCGCGGGCACCGCTCCAGCACCCGTGTTGCAAGGCAGCATCCCGGAGGACAGGATCCGGGTGAGACCTGCAGCGGCCACCTCGTCATCCTCACCCTTCGCCTCTCCTGTGGGTGCTGCTGGCAGGGGACCAGTGCCGGGCACCTTCTGCTCACAGGAGTTTCTCTTCTTCAGGATGCCCTTAGGCCGCTTGAGGATGGATTTGGAGGGGTTCTCCGGGGCCAGGGCCACCTCTTGCAGCGCGTGGGAGACATCGTTCTCCTTCTTGGACTTCTTGAGGGAGCGCTGACGCTCCAGGGTCACACCAGGGATGTGCTGCTTCAAGAAGCATCGCACCTTGGAGCCGTTCTCCAGGAGGGGCCGGGAGGAGCGGCGAAGCCACTCTGCCACTGTGGCCAGGGGGGACTCGCTCTCCCGCAGCAGCTCTTGCTCCCCAACGGGCACTCTGTAGCCCCAGTTCACCCACCAATGCGTGGCAATGTCCTCGATGGTGGCGCGGCGCTCGGGGTTCACCATCAGCATCCACCGGATTAGCCCACAGGCATCTGGGGAAGAGGCAGGTCAGGCACCGAAGGGAGCGAGGGATGGGAAGAGGGGGGATGCGCAGGGTGGTGGGGCTCTACCTACCCGACAGCTTCGTGGGCTCCCGGTAGTTCCCGCTCGTGATCTGCTTGACCAAAGTCTTGTAGTCGTGACCATCGAACGGCATCGTGCCATGGACCAGGATGTAGAGGAGAACGCCCAGGGACCAGCTGTCCACCTGCCAGAGGGAGAGACGAGCCTGGAGTTGGGGGCAGCGGGACCGGGCTGCTCTGGCCCCCAGCCTGGATGGGCAGGACCCCCCGTCAAAGCCTCAGTGGCACCTCCCGGGATGGCAGCAGCCACGGGGGAGGACAGAGCCCGGCGCAGCTCCAGCCACCTGCATCCCACCACATCCACCCCACCGCGGCTGCCACGCAGTGACCACGCAGCGCTTGGTCTCGGGGGCCCGTTACCCCAAACCACACAGGCGGGGCTCTGCCTGCCATGCTCTGCTGGGAAAACCCCCCGCGCTTTCCGGAGTCCAAGCAAGGAGGCAGCAAGGCATCCCACCACGCAGAGGGTGAGGCACAACCTACCTCCGGACCCTTGTACGGCCTCCCGTTGATGATTTCGGGGGATGCGTAGAGAGGGCTGCCGCAGTAAGTCTGCAGGAGTTTGTCCTGCTGGTAAACGTTGGACAGACCGAAGTCTGCAATCTGGGGAGACATTTAGAGCTGTTATGAAGCAGCAAATTTCCCCTTTGCAGGTGCAGCAGCATTGACACCTAGAACTCTCAAGCTGTGAGCTTGGCTGAAACCTCGGGCTGCCCTTGGCACCCTGGTCCTGGGTGTCCTCAGTCTCCTCAGGAAGCAGCAGCACCCCAGCTTTCCATCCCTAAGACTGCTCCAGCCCCTCTCCAGCTCCCAGAAGGCTCATCCCAGCCACCGCAGCAGCTGCCCTGCGGCTCTGCCCTTCCAGCCCCGTCACCAGCAGGCTGGGAGCGGAGGTGGCTGCGAAGGTGTGGTTAGAGGGAGAGCTGCCGGGCTCTTCTCCAGCTCACTCGCAGCCACACCAGGCTGCCTCCGTCCCTATCTGCTCCACCTAGCACACAGGCATTCATTACTCTCATTACACCCGTCACCTCTCAGTGAGCAGAAGGTACAGTCCCTGCTTGCGAGCTCCCAATTGCAAAATTACCCCTTACAGAGATAAAGCCCCGCAGCCTGTTTATCACCGACCGCACTGATTCCCGGCTCCTGCCGTGCCGTGCCCTTCCTCCTCGGGCAGCTACAGCGCTCCCGGCCGCGGCAAAAAGCATCGCTCAGGGCCAGCGGAGCCGGGGGCTGCCCTTCCTGTCCCTTCGCCAGCCCGGCCAGCACACAGGGACCAGGACTTTCGCTGGGAGAGCCCTTTCTTATCCAGCCGGTTGTGTATTGACCTCAGCGTTCAGACTTTGCCCTCTTATCAGCAGCCAGATACACGTTTATGGCTTTAATAAGCAGCACTGAGGCTCTGCTTCCGCAGTTTCTCCCGCCCGGCTGCCAGGCAGGGACAACGGGGAGCAGGTACAAGCGCCCTCCTGGCTCCCCGTCTCCTGGGCAAACAGCACACAGGCGACGCCAGCGCTCCCAGTGCTTCCCAGAGCTGTGGAGAACCACAAGCCTTGGGGGACCGCGGTGCCGGGGCCACCCCTGCTCCATCCACCCTGGGCAGCGTCCCTCCGACCCCTTCGCCAGGTGACACCCAGAGCGTGGCCCGGCTCTGCCTGCCTCTCACCTTGATGTTCCCGTTTGCATCGAGAAGGATGTTCTCCAGCTTCAGGTCCCTGTGAACGATCCCGTTCTGCACGAGGGAAGGGAGAGGCGGGTTTAGTTTACAGCGTGTTTGAGGAAGGGAAAGCCGGGCGGCGCGGGGAGGTCACTGCCGTTCAGCGGCGCAGCGGCACGCAAACGGGACACGCTGGCGGCAGCGAGAGGAGCAGTAAACAACGCGGGGTGCGTGGATGGATGCGGATGGGCTGTAAACCACGTCCCGCCATGGGCGCTACCAGCTCCCCGCGCTGTTTGGGAGAACAAGCAGGGCGGCACCCGCGCCAGGCGCCACGCTGGCCTCCGCACCCTCCCCAGCCACGCACCCGCCAGAGCGGCTGGCGCCGGGGCACGGGGGGCACAGCCCCACGCTCCACCCGCTCCCGCTGCCGCCCAGCCGAGCGACACCCCCGTTTGCTCCGGGTTCAGGAGGCGCCCTGCAACCCGCCCCCCCCCGCCATTCCTGCCAAGGGCACGCGGGTACCCAGGACCGAGTCATGACCAGGCATGAACTTAGAGCGTCCTCCAGGGAGACCCACAGGCTCGAGGGTCCTTCCAGGGTGGGCACAGCTCATCCCACAGCCCCGGACAGGGCCCTACAGCTTCACATCCCTTTCAGGGGACAAGACGGGTGACCAAGGACTCTGCTTTCAGCCCCGGCACACAGCCCTGGGCGTTTCTCCCCAGGTGGGTGGCATGGGAGTCGATAACGCCCCAGCGGGGTTAGTCAGCCCCACACAGCAGTGATGGAGAGCCAAGGCAAGGACTTTCCAAAAGCTGCTCGGGCGCTGCTTCTGTGGGAGCTCGAGTGCTGCCGCACCCTTCAGATAAGAGGCAGGATTAACCCCTTTCCTGGGAAAGGCCAACAGCCACGAGCTCTCATCCCCTCCCAGCCCAGGCTGAGCTTCCCCACCAAGGCACTGGGATCCATGCCCAGCGCCAGTCACCGCAGTGGGAAACGGAGTGCCGACCCACCTTGTGGCAGTAGTAGACGGCCGACACGACCTGCCGGAAGAAGTGGCGTGCCTCCTGCTCCGTCAGCCGCTGCCGCTCGCTGATGTAGTCGTAGAGGTCCCCCTTGCTGGCGTACTCCATCACGATGACGATCTTGCTGCTGTTCTCAAATACTGCACGGAGACGGGAAGCCACAGGGTGTTCAGAGGGATGCTCAGAGCTAAGGGACTCCTCATTAACACATGCCTTTTAACGAGCAGGTGGGGCCTCGACTGACCCCAACACACTGCCCACCCCATCCCCTGTGCCCACAGTCTGTTTCACAAAACAGAAGGTGTCGGGGTTTCTGCAGGTACCTGCTCTGTGGTCGGACAGGCGACAGCTAGAGCTGCCACCCGTGTCCCACAGTGCCACCGGGGCTGCTGGCCAAGCAGCCTCCACAGCCACAGAGCACAGGAGAAAGGGCTCTGCTCTGCCAGAAGGTGACTAAGACGTGCGGGTCTTTGCTAGATAGAGCCCTGCCAAGGGGAAAGGTGATGGAGCTACCGGCTGGCACGGCTTGGTGGCCTTTCCATGTGTTCCCACTGCTCCCAACAAGGCTCCAGCTTGAGCTGGGAGATGGAGCGTTTTCTTCCTGTTTGCAGAAAGCTACCACAATTTTTTTTTTTTTTTTTTTTTAAAATTCCAGCAGTCAGCGTGACTCAGTCCTTGCAAACACCGCCTATGAAGTGCCAATCCACTTGCTTTTGTTTAGAGGCCAAAAGTGCTCTGGATACCTCACGTAAGCCAGCGAGGTGGCGATAACCAGGCACCGGCCACACGCCGGCACAGCCCAAGGAACCCTGGCGGAGCCAGCCTGCGGGAGAGCACGGAGCGCACCAGCTTTGCAGCCAAAGGACTCGGCTTTTAAGCAAAGACTGACCCAGCTGCAGGTTTGCTTTAAATCTGGTCGCAGCTAGAACTTGAGGAACTCCCCTTTGGCTGGGGTTGCCCCAAACCCTGGGAACAAAGCCCAGCCCTAGCCATAAAGCCGAGCCCAGCAGCACCCAGAGCTCTGCCAGCACCCTGTGGTTTGGTTTTCCTGTGCCCCAGGGGAGGGAATGAGAAGGACTCCAGCTCTGAGATTAGGTCCTGCCTAGGGCTGAGAACAGAGCCACCGAGATTCCCACTGCTCCAGCACTCGCTGCTTCCCCGAGCGTGCATTTCCCATGGCTGGAGCAAGCGTCCGGCACAACCGGAACCACACACAGCACTGGGCTTTGCGGGGGACCCCGGCCACTGGTGCCCCCTCCCTCCCCAACAGCACAGCCTCTGCCAGCAGCAACACCGAGGCTTCCAGCCTCAAAATGCCTTATAAACTTTTGGAGCCAGCTTCCCTCCCCGGGCGGTAGGGGATGGGACGGGAAGCGGCTATTTCTGGAGCAGGTATTTCCCTTTGTCACTGCTCAGCACGCAGGCAGGGAAACCACAGCCCGGCAGCATCTGCTCTCCCCGTCGGCGCTGAGTCACCAGCACGGCACAGGCGATGGAAAACAGCTTCTGCTCCAAACGAGCAGAGGGAGGAGAGCGGCGAGCAGCGACCCTGGAGCCTGCCCCGGTCCCCAGCCCCACCGGGGGCTCTGCTCGGTGGTGGGAGGGCAGAGGAGGGCTCACCTTCGTGGACAGAGATGATGTGGGGGTGGTTGAGAGAGGACATGATCTCAATCTCTCTACGGATATGGACAAGATCCTGCTCATCCTTGATTTTGTCTTTCCGGATTGACTTGATGGCCACCTGCAGATGAGCACACACACAGAAGGTCACCCGGCTGTCAGGGACAGGAACATCGCAGCTTCCCAAAGCCTGTTGCAGAGCAAGAACATCCCCCCCCACCTTTTGGGAAGGGGCTCACAAGCCAAAGATCAATGGCCACACTTCGCCACGCTGCACGGCTCCACTGAAGCAGCTCCAATAAAAGTTAACTTCATTAATTAGGTTTTTATTCTTTCCAAGTCCTGTTGCTGTGCACAAGGGAGAAGCTCCCTCCGCCTCATCCCAAAGGAAAGCTGCTGGCAGCTCCTGGCAGAGGAGCTCCCCAAGCCTCCTCCCGCAGGTAGCGCAGCCCTGCTCCTCAGTTATGTGCCCTGGATTACAGGAATTGTGTCCCGGGCTACAGCCACCCCTGGACCACAGCCAGCCAGAGGAACGTGACCTGCACACATGACTTGGAAGATAACAACAACAACGTCTTCTTGGGGTCAGGAAAATGAAATAAAGCAAAACAACAGGTTTTGTTTTTCTTGCAAATACTTATTTTAAGGAGATGATTATGTAGAGGTAAGGGAAAGCGTGGTATTAAAGATTAGATCCCTCCAAAGCACAGGACCGCGCTCCAGCCAGCTGGGAGACCCAGGGCTGGTGATGTGAGGCACTTTCCAGGCTTTCACTTGGGTTTTCAAGTTATCCTCTACAAGGAAATTGAAAGGGGAGGAGAAAGAAGAGTAAGTGCTGGAGAATAGATGCCTTCTAATCCTCTTTCAAAGGGGCTGGGGAGAGACAATGTGCTCCTAGGGTGGAATTTACAACTGAATCCAGCAGAACCTCTTTTTTTGTATCAGACAAGAATGCGGAACAGCATTAATCCTGTAAAGGGACCCCCGCACCAGTCTCCCAGCAACCGAGAGAGGGGCCGAAGACACCCGCCAGCCTCAGCTGCCAGCACAGGAGCGATGCTCACGGCTACGCTGGGCAGGGACCCTCCTCTGCCACTGGTGGTGCGAGACGGATGCTCAGCCTCATTTTTAAGGGCTCAGATGGGCAGGTGAGAGATGACCAGCAGAGTCCCTTTGGCCCCAGAGGGCCTCTCCGCTGCACTGGGCCACTTTAGGCCAGCACTGGCCAGGGCAGCGATTGCCTCGTGCTCCGGAGAAGCTCTGTGCCTGCACCAGCCCCAAGGGTTGAAGCAACGAAGCAGAATGGACTCTGGCCAAAGGAAGTTCAATAACCCAGGCCCAAGTTTCTGTACAAAGCAATACTGAAGGCACTTAATAGCTTCTTGGAAGCCAGGTATTCTTTTCCCTGACCTTTGTGTTGGGTTAACAGGTTAAAGTTTAACAATTTTTTTTTTTTTTTGCCGCAGCCCCTGACTACCTGACCCCCCGCTAGAATGTGGGAAAATCCTTTCTGCAGTAAGCCAGCCTGCCCCTGCCTTCCCAAATTCCTGTTGGCTCAATCTATTCATCTCCCTGCTAAAGCTGAACGTCCAGCCCTCAGCGTTTTGGGGCGCATGCGGCACATTTGTTTGCTGACCAAGATGCTCACGCACATACGCTGCTGAGCTGGGGCCATAAAAAGACAGGGTGGCTCCAGGCTGCCAGAAGCCTTAGGAGAGGCCGCTGGCTGTATTGAGCAGGGCCAGAGAACGCCCTCGCCTACAGCCCGGCCGTTAGTGACCTCGGAGGCAGACGGGATTAGGGCTGTGGCAGCGAGCAGGTTTAGGGCACTGTTTGAGCCCCGGGGCTCTTCCCGCTGAGCGCAGCCCAACTGCACCACGCTCAGCGAGGGTACCGCTCCATCAGGGTCCACATCTCCCACCAGCCACTCAGGGTGGGGTGATGTGTCTGCCTGTCAAGCCCTGCTGGGGAAGATAATCCCTTGGCCATCCCGTCCTTCTCCAGGGATGCCGAGAAGCCGCTTTGTTCCAAAACATCCCTTCCCTAAAAGGGCTGACAGCAGAGGCTCTCCCTGTGAGACAGAAGAGGGCCATGCCTGGCCACCCTGGAGATGGGGACCAGCAGCTCCAGTGACAGACACTGCCACAGCCCACGTACTGCTGGGAGAAGAATCTCCTGCAGGAAACAGCCCTGAGAAGTCCCGCTGCAGGAGCCACGAGAACTCAAGAGTACTTTCCAAGTCAAAAAAGCATTTAATTAAAAGTTTTTTGGGGGCAGAACAGGTATTTTCAGCAGCTGCTGAAAGATGCATTAAGCTACAACCCCAGGCAGCACTTCAGAAGTTGTTCCAGGTTGCAAGTGCAGCATTTCATGCTCCATGAAATATGGATTACAACCCACTACGGAAGAGACCGGGGTTCGCCCCTTACTGGAGATCAAAAGAGGCTTTGCTGCTTTGGAATATTCCAGGTGCTGCCTTCCTTCCCCTTGACACCACGCAAGCCCACAAACACGTTTCTGACACTGCAAGGGAGTCCCACGGGAGGTCCCTCCTTCTATTTGACTTGGCTGCAGGCCAGGGTTGGGAGCCAGGCTGGGAGACACACCAGGCTGGAAGGAAGCTGGGGGGGGGCGGGAAAAAAAAAAACAAGCCAGATGCTGCCACACAAACAGGTACAGGGGCCAGTTTGCACCGACATGGCACATGTTACTGAATCTTCAAACCAAAAGAAAAGAGGAAAAAGGGGAAAAAAAAAAGGAAAGAAAAAAGAACCAGCAACTCTTCCCCCACCTGCTTGATATTTCAGGGACACAATTTTCCAAGGACTGGGAGGGCAATTGGCAGAAGTACCCATCAAAAGGGGTGAGCATCATTTCACCTAGAGGATTTCTAGCCAGAAAACAAGGAGGGGTTTTTTTCCAGACAAAGAATCTTCATGGATGTCCCCAAAAATCCTTCAGCTGCAGGAGCCTGGTCTCCCCTGCAGTCAACTAACTGATGAGATGCGCCTTGCTCTGAGCTAAGTTCAGGTAGGGTGGTTAAAATTCAGAGGAAACGAAGAGAGCTGGGCAATAAAATGACATGGTTCAATATTTGGTGCATCTGACAGAGTTGGTTTCTGATTAGCCAGAGGCAAAAGCCGTGCATGGAGCAGCTCCAGCTCTACAGCCTCAGCCGGTAACGTTGGATCTGCAGCCCACGAGGGGCAACCGGCGGAGGCAGCAGTACCTGCTCCCACACCTCGGCATTTAGGAAGCAAAAGCCACTTAGAGAAGGAGCAAATAACAACCCAGCTCGGGATAAGCCTGAAGATTAAACAGGTCCGGAAATGCTGAGTGCTGCACGAAAGAATTTGTGGGAAGAGGAGAGATTTGTGGTTAAGCCTCCTGTTCCTACATGGCCAGCTCGCTGAGGTACGAGTTAGCCGAGCCTTTGACTATCTCTGGTTATTGACGAGTCATTGGCCTACGTATTTAATTTGCATTATAACAGACCAATGCTGCTAGACATTGTCCCTGTCCTAAGAAGTTTCGACAGTTAGATAGGTTTTCCAGCAGTTAGAAATTCCCTGGACAAGCTTTATTAGGTGCAGACAGGGAAAGCCGAGTCTTCTCACCCATCCCGAGGGGAGGGATCCTTCCAGGTCTGTGGGTGGAAGCTGCATTTCAAGGCCCTGATTATGCAGCAAAAACGGCAGCTTCTTCAGAATCAGATAGGCTAATGGAAATGGCAGATCTGACTTAATTAAGAGCTGTCGCGTTACACAAGCCAACCTCTCAGACTGACAGTTGCTTTCCTTGTCATGCCTCTGCGGCGCGTTCCTGAGCCCATCTCACACCCTGCTCGGCTCCCGGCGCCTCGCTGGGGGACGGACCCCCATTGCTCACCCATGGTCCCAAGGTGGGCTGGTGCACCAGAGCCTTTCCTGGGTGCCATGCCGCCCCGCAGGGTGCTCGGGACCGAAGCGGGGGCAGGGAAATCACCTTCAAGTTTGCCCTTTGACCCCTCGCAGATTCCCAAAGGACAAGGCTGCCAGGACAGCAGCAGCACCCGCTTCCCAGGAGCGAGGGTCCTGCTCCTCTCCCTGCTCTGGGTTGAGCCCCGCATCGCACAGAGCCGCTGGCTTCAGCGGGGGGGCTGCGGCGTTGATTAAGTCACGATTTTAATCAGACACTCAGGGCTCGGCTCACTGCTGCCGGGAGCCACCGGGCAAACCCAGCCGTGAACCGGGGGCGAGAGGAAGGGAAAAACCCTTCAGAGTCAAGTGCAATGTTTGCTCTGGGCTGCCGGATCCCTGCGGGCTCCTCTCAGCAGGAAGCGCAACGCGGTCAAGTGGGCGAGGGGAGCTGCAATGTGCCCCCCCGGGGGGGAAGAGCGAGGCCCCCCCGGGCTCTCCCCGCCTGCGGCACCGGCCCGGGGATGGCAGCGCCGCAACGTCCCTGCACGCTGCGCCGGGAGCGGGCTGAGCATTCCCGGTTACCGGCTGGGAGAGCCGGGGATGCACCAGGGAGAAAATTGGGGGGGGATTGGGGATACGCACCGGGGCAAAAGAGGTGATGGGGGGTACACAGCGGGGAG
>VZSF01007391.1:53011-83497 GCA_013398295.1 Chionis minor
ACCTCTCCTTAGTGGTCTTCCAAGCTGGCAGCATTCCTCACCTGCTGCTGGGTGGTGCTCAGGCAGGTGTGAAACCCATTCCTCCTCTGAAAACACTAAGGAAACTGGGTTTGCTCTGATCCTCCCAATTGGGTGCCCCATCCATCAGCAGAAGAAGGGAAACGCATTAGCACCAATAGGAGCCTTTTGAAAAGTAATTTATGGCCTATCACATCTAATGATTACAGCAGAGGCCGTCTCTACACCCCACTTCCACCACAGCTGTGGATTACACCAGCCTGCAGGCTCCATCCATCCATCCATCCATCCATCCATCCATCCATCCCTCCCTCCATCCCTCCCTCCCTCCGCTCGGGGCACGTATCTGCTCTGGGTAAAGCCAAGCTCATTTTTTCCAGCTTGATAACTACTCAGTGGGCAGATTTTGTGCCCAGGCCAGTCATTTGTAAGGATTTGTAAAACCCTGTCAGCCTGATAACATTTGCACCGCGCTGCACGTGAAGCCAGGTCCTGCCGCCTCTCCTTATCACTGCCACCAGAGGCAGAGACATGGTGGGGACAGCAGAAGGGAGCTCCCTGCTGCGCGGAGCTACGGAGATAAGGGATGTGCCGCAGCCAGGGAGGGATCACAAGTGGAAAAAGCAGAAATATTGCCTCATTCGGCCGGGCAGAGTAGGGAAAAGCATCACGCGCCGCCTGTAGAAAAGTGGGTGGTGAAGCACACCAGGAAGAGACAAAAAGGAAAGCAAAACCGCACTTAGGGGTGACCCGGTTCGTGCGCAGCGTGCGAGCACCCGGGGTGGTGTGCGGCAGAACCAGCCCCAGAAGGTCCAAGGACCTTGTCTCCTGGCCGCTGGTACGGAGCAATGCACCCCAGGTCAGGGACACACACCTCTGCCACTGCTACATCTGTGAGCTTTTTGGTTCAAACTGCCATGAATCCAGGAACTTACCTTCTTCGGGTTTTTAATCATCATGTTATTAGGTGATAACACAATCTTGGTTATTGTACGGTATTTACCTTAGAGATCACTACCGCTAGATGAGAGAGATGTGCAGTGGCCTGAATTACATTTTAATCTAAAAGTTTATTGAATAAAAGCCAAAACAGCAACACCCGTCCAACTCAAGCCCTGTACTTCAAGTACTACAATATCTGCTAAACTCTGCTGCTGGAGCTCCCAGTTACAACCAGCAAACCCAGATAAGTGGGGGCAAGGGCTCAGCAGGGACCCAGACACAATTTTCTCCTATACTGGTGAGTTTGGGGCAATCCTGTGGGCTTTGCTCTCCTCTTGTGTATGTGCCAATGCCTTGCTCAGACACACACTTAATGGGAATTGGGTGCACAAACCAGCAATCACAAGTTACCCACAGCAGGGAGAGAAAATATTATATATAAAAAATAAATAAAATACATTATTAGACGTATTATTCTTCTATTATACCATCTCATCCAGGGTTTCCCTACCACAGATCAAACAGATTGTACGAATCAAATGACCCGGGACACCCCGCGATACGCTCCCAGGCGCTGGGAGGTCACGGTGGGGAAGGTCGCAGCCTGCAGCAGTGCGTGGGGCTGCAGAAATGGCGAGGCATTTATAAAAAAAATAAGCAAACTCCCCTAAAAAAGCTGGAGCTTTTATTTTCGGGGCAGGAAGCGTCTGTATTTCAGGGTAGTGACTCGACATCCGTTCCAGCGCTGGCGGATGCTGATGGAGTGGGTTTGTCTGCTGGCAGCGAGAGGGGGAGAGGGCTGGCTCAGCTGTGGCTCGGTGGCTGGTGTCCCCACAGGTTTGGGGACCTAACGGGGCCAGGGCAGAGCCACGGTGTACAGGGACAGCAGTGCCAGAGGGGTCCTAGTGTTTCCCAGTGCCACTGCAGCTCCGGCAGCACGGAGGAGCTCTATTCCCAGCTATCCAGACAAAGAGAAATTCATCACCGAAGCCGTACAACTGCGTTCAAGGGTCCCCTCTTGGGAAGGGGACGACCGATGGCCAAAGGGCAGCACTGATCCCGAGGAGCATCTTCCCCGGATGGCCGGGAGCAGCCGAGCAGAGCGGGAAGAGCTGCTGGAGTCAGTTCTGCTCCACGACCAGGTCTGTTAGAGGCTGTTCTAAGGAAGCTTCCTGTTTGTGCAGACAAAGTCTGCTCGGGGACAATAAGAAGCGATGCTTTTTGGCAGAAGAGCCAGCGTGGGGATCGGCACCAGGACCGCTCAGCCGGGAGCAGCCACCGGCGCTGGTACTGGAAAGCCCAGCTTTCAGCAAACACAACTTCGAGTGTCGGGAGTTCAGGCGAGGACACGGCCACGGCCAGCGCTGGGATTTGTTGAGCCCCATTAGGGAGCTGGAAAACTACAAGGGCTCAGCTGGGTTTCAGATGAAGGAGCACAGAGAAACGGGCTGTGGCTGCCGAGGGGGCTGGTGGGCGCAGGGCTCCCACGGGACCCGGGGGCTGGCGGGGTCACAAGGACCAGCCCGCAGCTTTTCGCAGCTCCCCAGAGACAGGAGGAACCGACAGACAGATCCACTGAAGATCAGTAAGAAAGAATGCCACAGTGCACCGTTCAAAGCACTCAGTGTACTGAAATGCGATCCCGTTTCAATGCAAGTCTCTCTGAGAGCTAATACATATATTAAAAAAAAACCCCAAAGCACCAAAACCGTAGACAATTGCCAATCCATTCGCAAGATTGCTGACACCAACTCTCCAAGGCAGGTCAAATTTAAGATGCATTTCGGAAAGAAAGCTGGGTTGAAACACAATTATTTTGTATCTGTTCGCTTTATTTCTAAAGGATTCCCCTTGCACCACCACCCACAGTGGTTACAGCAATTTTAAAGGCCAGGTTGAGCAAATGTGCTTTGACTTCAAGAGGTCTTCTCCTATGCTGAGGTCTGAGCACACCCCTTGAATACACGATGGAGTTGGCATCTAAATCGGTTTTCAGTGTCAGACATCAGACACCGGTGATCCTCGCCGGGCGAGATGGGGTGGACAGTTCACCGAATTCCCCGCCCCTGAAGAGCAAACACCCCAGTTTGTTTTCAGTCGGCCTTGGGAAACCCTGCCCAACGTACCAGGGTGGCAGCCGCCAGCTGAGGCCACAAACTCCCTTCTCCGTGAGCAGGAATGATCCCAGCCACGGCAGCAGCTCCTCCGGAGCGGAGCCGGAGGGGAACACCACAACCCACGGTGCTGCAATCGGACCTGGCGCTTGTCTGCCACCCACCGAGCTGGGGCAACGTGTGAATTCACGCCAGCACCTCCCTGGGATCTCTTGCAGCAACTGGGTTTGTCACAGCTGTGGCTCAGACAGCAGTGCCCGCTGGAGGTGACAGCGGCTGACAGGTATGTGCTCTTGTAACATGGGACAAACCCAGCTGTGGGCACAGCCCACACGCCGCCGGCTCCCCAACCTGCTCACCGGGGCAGCAGGTCTGTTGGCTCACGTTGCCCGGGAGTGCAGCACGGCCAGGGACACACACACAGCCCCATGTGCTGTCCTACGTGAGCCTGGTCCCAGGGACTCATGTGCCAACCTACACACGCACCGGTGCCGGCACACACCGAGGTGTGCATCCCACGACACTCACACACACGACTTTCCCCTATTGTGCATCCCACGACACTCACACACACGACTTTCCCCTATTGTGTGTCCCACGACACTCACACACACGACTTTCCCCTATTGTGCATCCCATATCACTCACACACACGACTCTCCCCTCTGGGGACCTGTACACGTACACACATACACGTGTACATGTTCACAGCCCCAGTCTCGGGGGGACACACAAAGTCACGCAGGGGCACAGCGGGGCTGGCTGACCCCAGCTGATCAAAGGGACGTTCCGTACTGTACCACACCGTGCTCAGCAAGAAAACTAGAGGGGAAGGTTGGGGGGGGGCTGCTGCTTGGGGGCTGGCTGGGCATCGCTCTGTTGTGGCTATCGAGCAGTTGTTCTCGTCGGCACCAGTTGCCCTTCTTGGGTTTTAGTCCTCTCTGTTTGTAATTTTCCTTTTCATTACAATTTATTATTATTATTACTATTATTATACCTTAATTATTAAACTGTTCTTATCTCACCCCACAATTTTTCTCACTTTTACCCTTCCAATTCTCTTCCCCCGTCCGTCTGGGTAGGGGGGGAGCGAGTGAGTGACTCTGTGGTGCGTAGTTGCTGGCTGGGNCGTTCCGTACTGTACCACACCGTGCTCAGCAAGAAAACTAGAGGGGAAGGTTGGGGGGGGGCTGCTGCTTGGGGGCTGGCTGGGCATCGCTCTGTTGTGGCTATCGAGCAGTTGTTCTCGTCGGCACCAGTTGCCCTTCTTGGGTTTTAGTCCTCTCTGTTTGTAATTTTCCTTTTCATTACAATTTATTATTATTATTACTATTATTATACCTTAATTATTAAACTGTTCTTATCTCACCCCACAATTTTTCTCACTTTTACCCTTCCAATTCTCTTCCCCCGTCCGTCTGGGTAGGGGGGGAGCGAGTGAGTGACTCTGTGGTGCGTAGTTGCTGGCTGGGGTTAAACCAGGACACGTGCCCAAGGCTGCACAGCCAAAGGATTCCGGAGAAGAGGGGCCTTTGTCACCACCCCTCGCCCCACGCAGCTGCCAAAGGTTACCCGCCACCCCCGGCAATTCCCATCAAAGGCCCTGTTCCGTGGGGCTGGTTTGATCATTGGGCTCAGGCTCCCAGCTGAGGCTTTGCCTTGCACCTCCCGGCACGAGGAGACCCACCAAGTATCAGTTTCAAAGATGGAAGCTCTCGGCCTCGTCTGCTGAAAAGCAGCGGCAACACGTGTCCACGGAAAGAAACTCTGCAGCGCTCCGATCCGTAGACGTTGGCTGCGGAGCTCAGGGAGCTGCGGCAGGATTCAGCCCCACAGACGGTTCCTTAACGGCCGCTCTGCAGCAGCATTAAAGACGATCTGCCCGGAGGACCTGAGAGCAGAATCCAGCTACTGCAATGCCTTTGGACTCAGAGGTGATGCCTGTTCATGGGAATGAAATGCCGGGGGGGAGGCGTATAACATCCTTTTCACATCAAGTCATTTGCTGGATCCTTACCTTATTAGCCAGGACCTCTGCACAACCCAAAGTGGCATTTTGGAGCCAGGCTGCCATCCCAGCAGCGCGGTCCAGCAGGGCAGGAGATGCCCTCCCGGCTGCAGCAGGATGCCGGCCAGGAGGTGCTGGTCCAGCCGGGGCTCAGCCCATGGATGCCATCTGCCGTTCAGAGCACCGGGAGGAGAACGGGAGCCCGTCCAGCACCGCTCAGCCCAAACAAGCACAGCGCTGCTTAGAACCAAACAGCCCTGCACGCATGGTCAGGGCGCATCCGATTGCCCTCCCCGCTCCCCAGCCTTGGCTCCCGGTCACATCTCCCTCACCTGCAGGGCAGGCACAGCCCTTCTGTTTCAAATAAAAGCAGATTATTTCCTATTTCCCACTGCAGCGGGAGCAACATGGAGAAAGGCAGGATTCAAAGTGCAGTTGTGAGAACCATCAGTGGGGAGACTTGATCCTCCAGCCCGTGCCTGCCAGCCTGCTGCAACGACTGAACGCCACCATCCAGCCCACAGAGGTAATGGGAAAGCTTGGAGGAATTCCCCTGTTCCTGGAGGGAATCTCAGCCCACTAGAAGGGGTTTCCCAGCTGAGAGGAGCCAGGGGAAGGACTGCTGGTTCTCAGAGGCTGGGTGGCCGGCAAGAAGGTGGCTTGTGGAGCCAAATGGAGATTGCTGAAGTTCCGCAGTATCTCCTTCCAGTTTTTAATGAGCCTAGAAGCAACTTTAAATAACCTCGTGCTTCCCAACAGCTCGCTGGGCACCCGTCATCCCCACGAGAGGCATGCCCTTGGTCCAGAGGAAATCCATGGATGAGCCCCCAGAGAAGTCCAGCAATAGCGGGGGAGCCCAGGAGGGGCTGGAGGGTGAGGAATAGCATTGACTGAGCCATTTTTGGGGTGCAATGCGAGTGCAGTGGATGGGACGCCCGCTTACCTCCGAGCCCCTGCAGTCGGGTTGCTTTTGCGTAGGGTCACTCACACCCGTGTACGTGGAGATCTGGGGCGGGCACTCAAACAGCCCATCCAGGGCAAGAGGTTGTAACATACTCCGTGGCTTCTGCACCAATCTCATTAAATCCCTTATTCTATGATTAATTAGCAGAGCTCCTCCAGCCCCACCTTGGGCTGCTCTGCCGCCCAGCAGAAGAGCTTAAAAGCATGCTTAAAAGTTTGAAATGTTTTCTTGAAATAATTAAAGGTTAGTTTGAAAACACAGCCGGGTTCCTTCAGCGGGGGCCAGGCACCGGCAGAGCCCAGGAGGCCCCTCAGCCCCATCAGGGACCAGCCTGAACTCCAGCCACCAAAAGCCAAATCCGAGGGGCCGTACCGAGGCAGTGGGCTCCCACAAGCAGAGCCCGGCACAGGGACAGATCAGCCTGACCCTCTAATCCCAGCTTTTCCCACTGGCCACGTAACTATTGATACAGCTCTTCTCACCCTCCTGCTGCCTGGTTACCTCCCTGTGTTTGCTAAGCCATTTATGACCTGCTAGTAAAAAGCAAATAACATTATTACTCAGGAAAGTGCTTCAATTCTTCAGGTACGGAGGTCTCCGAGTGGGTGTTATCTGGAAGCACGGTGCAGTGGAGGCGTGCTGGAAGCGTCTGAAGTCTTGGCAGCTGCTTTTCCCAGCAGATTCTGGGGAGAAGCCAGCAGACAGCGCGGGAGGTGGCTGCAGAGCACGCTGCAGGTCACAGGGAGAGCTCACAGCTGCTTGGGAAGATGCCAGCCCCTGAAATTGGGATAGATGTCGAAACAAACCCCTGGGAGAGCTGCTGGGGGTGGGAGCTATGCCAGGAAAAGTCCATATGAGATCTAGGTGTGAAGATTTTGTAACATCTTGGCTCTGCATAGCACCACCACGGGGAAAAGCACCTCCAGCCAGGAACACCCAGTGCCGCAGAGCCACCTGCCACCGGCTGGGGACACGCCAGGGATCCTCTTTGCTGGTGAGAGCTTGGGTTTCACTACAAAGGCGGCTGACCCAGACCTTCTTCTCTCTATGCTGCAACTCAGGGCCCTCTTCTTTCTCTCCTTCTCTAAATGCTCGGTACATCCCCGGCTTTGATTCCTGACCGTCTTCCCCCCAGCCTCGTCCCCAGTCCCTGACATCTCTTCATTAAGTCCTAGAGTGGGTTTATTCCCATGACACTGCTTTGTCTGTCGCTCTCTTCAGCCTTTCCAGAGGGAGAAAGCAAAGGATCAGCCCCCAGCTGTGCCGCAGCCAGACAAAGGCAGCAGATTCCTCCTCCCCTCGCTCAAGCTTCACAAAGCCAGCGCAGCAGCGCGAACCCTGAGCCCCGACCAGCGCGGCCTCGCTGCGATACGCAGGGCTCAGGGCTAATGAGAAAGCAAGAGCAGAGGAGCATCAGGCTGTGCTGTGTGTGGGAAAGGTTCCTTGAGGACAAAGGAAAATGCTTCATTAATAGCTAGAGACTCTCGGCTGGGCAGAGGCGGCTGAAATGGAGATTTGCCGTGCTGGGAGACAGGAGGTTTGTTCTAGAAGAGGAGAAGGCTCCCTCTCTCTCCCTCCAAGTCTCTTCCATCCTCCTCCAATTTTTACAGTTCTAAGGGATGTTTTATGAGCCTTCTGTGGTCAGGAGGCAGCACCCCCAGGGCTGCACACGCGGAGAGGGGTGCTCTTAGCACCTTCCCTCAGCTCTGCTAGACCCAGCAGACCGTTAAGCACCCAGGGATGCTGCTAGACAGAAATGCCTGGCCCTTGCGCCCCGCTCCCCCCCCCCCAGCAGATCTCACCCTGCAGCCTTCCCCGACCGCTCTGTCGAGATTGTCTCAGTTGGGCTCCGTACTCCTCACCCAGGGCCTGGAGCAGAGCCCGGCACTGCTGCGGGAAGCTCCTCCACCCCGGCCAGAGCTTTATTTCTGCATCGGGGCAGAGCTCCTTTCTGCCGTTAGATAGCTTCATTTATACAACCTACCAAAATACCGTGCCTAAACAAACAAAGCAACGGGACCACAGATGGGAACGTGGCAGGGGATGGGGACAGACTGTTGTGCCCATGTAGGCAGCCAGGGACAAGCAGGTGGGATGTAAATAATTAGCGAGCAGGTTGTTAGCTGCGGAGTCGGTGCCTTTGCCCTCTCATCTGAGCTATGCGGTGCTTTGCAACCAGTGAGAGGGGACGTGGAGCTGTCGGGGCTGCACTTCATGAAGGAGCCACTTGCTTCACCACTTCCTGGCGAGTACCAAGGGAGAGGAACAGCCCCTGCCACCCACGGAAAGGGCAGGAGCCAGCCTGGAGGGACAAGGGCTGGGGGAGATGCAGACCATGGAGCTGGTCCCTGCCCTCTGGCTTGCCTCTATGTCCTGGTTTAAGCAACACAGGACTAATTTCTCTTTCAGTAATTTTGCTTTTCAGTAAGGCCTCTTCTAATGCTTGGGAAAATGGCACTTTTAGAAGACTGTGGTGGCTGAATTTGAGAAAATATTTCCTTTATAGCCAGCTATGATGTGCAGGTTTTAAGGTCTCGGTGTTTTCGAGCTGGCCAGGTGCAGGGATGAGGAGGAGCGAGACCCGGGCACTTGCCCCAAGCTGCCAACAGGGTTATTTCAGACCCTGAACGGCACATTCCATATGAATTAGAAAGTTTGCTGAGGAGTTCTCTCTCTCTCTCTCCCTTGATGGCTGCCACCCCGGGAACTTCTTGCCCTGGTGCCGGAGCCCTGAGCCCTTCCCTTCCTCAGTGTCCCACACTGGCTGTTCCTTGCTGGGAGTGTGCGGCTTCCTATGGACAGAATGGGCTGAGGATAACCCTTGTGTATTTTATACTGGTAGCGGGATCAATATTGGCTCTTCAGTGTTATTAGTGTTAATTAGCTAGTCTTACTCTATTCAGTCTGTTCGTATTTCAGTCCTCGGCTTTCCTTAGTTTATCCTGATTCCTCCTCCCGGGCGGGGAGGGCTCAGCGGGGGAGGGAATAATTGCCGAAACGACAATAAATCGTTGCGGGTTCCTCAAACCACGACGCGCTCAGCCTGCCCGCCCCGGCGGGGACAGCAGGGAGGGACCCCCGGCTGCCCCGGGGCCGCCCCTGCCGTTGCCGCCGCCGCCGCACGGTGTCCTCGGTGCTCCGCGGCGACGGGAGCGGGGCCGGCACCNGGACACCTTTTCATGGCGCCACTGCTGGAATCGTAACCCGACGGCGGGGACAGAATTAAACCAATTAATTAAACCAAAGAGAAGGCGACGGCCGGGATCTTCAACCCCCAAAGCCGAGGCAGGACTCGGTTTCCGTCCTCTCTCCCAGGGCTGAAAAAGATCCCCAAAATCACTAGAGGAGCTAAAAACCATGTTGGAAGATTGTAGATTGAGGCCACCTCTGCATGAAACCCACCAAAGCAGTTATCTCTGCTGGTTCTGTGCCAAAAGCAAGGTCTGCCCTTTAACCACCAGCCCCTTGGGCACCCACCCATCCATCCCTCCCTCCCTCCCTCCCAGGAGCCTGGCAGCCCCTCGCTCCAGCTGCTGCCGCGTGACAGTCAAATGCTACAGGTTTGCAGGAAGAGCCTTGCTATGAAGGCAGAAGAACGATCCCCTGAAGCTGGCTGCAGGCGAGGAGTTTCCCTTGTTGCAAGCCCAGGGCATCTGTGCAGGGAAGCACATGGGGATCCCAGGATGCTCGAAGAGGGCAACATCACAACAGTTCTCCCTGAACCACCACCGACCTCTCCGGATACTCCCAACACCTCTGAACCCGTCGCCGTTGGTAGTGGGTCAGGATGGCTGTAGGGAGACACTTGCCCATGCCCCGATCTCCAGAGTCCTTCCCGATAGCGGGAGACATGGCACACCAGCGCCGCGAGCAGTTCCTTCATCCGGGTTTCCCCACAGAGCTCTGAAGACAACCGGAGGGGACCCCCAGCCAAAGTGTTCCTTCCCTCCATGGGGCTGGAATGGCAGCGCCCAGGAGGAAGAGGAACAGCCGCCCTGGCTGCAGGCTCCTGCCGGCCGCGGCTCCAGGGCAAGGCTGGCTTTAAGCTGCAGGCGGGCAGAGCCGAGCTGCCAGCTCCCAGGGCGGCTCCGGGGGAGCTCACCCAGTCCCAGCGCTGCCCGGGGCCCCCCAGCACCAGCACCGCCGCTGCTGGAGGTGGAGAAGGGCAGGGTCCTCCAGCGGGCAGGAGCCAGCTAGGAATCGGAGAGGCACAGGGCCTCCACGGCGTCGCTCAGGCCCTGGCTCACCCCGCCGACCGCCAGCAGGCAGTTCCGGACCACGATGCTGGAGCAGGCACAGCGTGGGGTGGGCATGGGGGGCAGGCTCTCCCACTTGTTCTTCTCGGGATGGAAGGCCTCCGCAGACTCCAGGACAGTTGGCTGGTTCCCTGGAAGCATAAAACAAGGCAGTGGGTCAGCTGGGAAGCTCTGGGAAGCATCCCTTGTCTGCTTTGGGACAGTGCCGGTACTCTGGACCCATGCCATTACGGGGTCCGTTTTCCCTCCTCCCTCTCTCCCCTCTGTAATGACAACACGACTCATACGCTTTTAAAGTGTTACCACCATCCCCAGCACCTCACCGAGTCCCCCAGCCACGATGACTCTGCCTTTCAGGTAGCCGGCCACGAAGTCTGCTCGCCTTTTCTTCAGGTAGAAGGAGCGCTCCATCTTCATCCAGCCGCCTGGGAGGGACAGGACAGACCGGGCATTGCAGGAGCATCCACTCCCGGGAAACCACCTGCCTCCCTGACCTCCTGCTTGCTTGTGGAAGTGCAGTTTTGATGCTGCACCTTGGGGTAATACCCCATGACACAGGGGTCAGCTTCCTCACCACCGTGGCAGGAGGGAGCTGCAGAACCCAGCTGCCTCGGGACCATGGTTTTTCCCCTCCTGCTGCCTTGGCTTGTCCATCTTGGCCGCAGCCCTTCCTCTAGGCTGGGCTCGAGGAGCCAGCGGTGCCAGGGCTCAGCAGACGAGAGCTCTGTGCTCTGCATGGCCGGCAGACCCCAGAGCACAGCCTCGCGTGTCACCCGCCCCCCTCCTCTGGAAAGGACCGAGCCGGGACAGCCCCCACCTTGTTCCATGTCAAACATGTCCACGGTCCTCATGAACTTGGGCTGCCTGTAGAGCCGTCCCTGCCGCAGGCCCCCGAGACTGAAGAGTTTGTCTTCTGTGGGCACGAAGCTGGAGAAGGCCCTTTTGTTGGGGATGTTGGGAAACTTGGTCCACGACCTGGTCTCTGTGTCGAAGACCTCGAAGGCGTTGATAGCGTACTTGGACTGCCTTCCACCTGGGGCAGGGGAGACAGGAGGAAAGGGGTCAGCTCAGCTCTCAGCACCACGCCAACGGCGGCAGGAGCCAGAGGAGCCTCCTGGGGCAGGCTGAGCGCGAGCTGCCAGCTGATGCAGTGTCCCCAAGTCTCAAGTCACCTGGACAAGGGCTTGCTGAGCCAGGTAACTTCTCACCCTCGAGCTCCCTCTCCTTTAACTGCAAGTTCGTGGCGTGAAAACACTTCATTTTTCAGTGCATCACACCCGCCACACCGGCAGCAGTGGGGTCGCGGGCTCAGGGAAGTGTTTAGCATGCACCGGTTTAATCAAGACAAATTCACAGCGGAGCAGGGATCAGCGCTCGGGGAGCCTTTGCAATTCAGATGAGTTCGGCGCCGGCACAAGCCAGCAAGCCCCAGCCTCGCTGCCGAGCTCCTGCCGGAGCAGGAGAGCCGGAGCACCTGCTGCTACCGCCGCCAAAGACGCCTATTATTCTTCCACCCATCCGACGCAGATGAATACAGCTATTCTCAGCTCAGATGCTCAGCCTGCCTTTGAAGGCAGAGCCTGCGCTCGCGACTGGGCCCACAAACTGTTTGCCAGCAGCAAACAAACTGCAGAATAGATCAAAGAGTCTTTTCTGGTAACCCCCAAAGAGGGCCAGGGCTGTCTGGTGGTTTGAGCAAACCCCTGCATTTTGATCCCGATATGCCATTTGGCCACAAGCTAACAGCAACATTTCTCTGCCCGAGTTTCCCTTTCTATAAACACAAGGCTAACGAAAAATGTCCCCTATAAAAGGTTTGGTCCAGCATTTCCCAGCTACAGCAGGTCTTTCCTCTGCCAAACACAGACCCTTTGTGAAGCTGCACAGTCCTTTGCTGATTATAAAATGCATAGAAGTATTTTTACTCACTAGTTGAATCCAAGGGTTTTTATTACCGCAGTTGCAGGACTGCAAATTGAGCAAAGCCCAGCTGTACCCTCGGCTGCCGGCAGCCGTGGATGGGCCTGGGAGAGGGGAGGTTTCTCAGTGCTCAGCCCAGCGGTGCTGAGGAGGAGGAGGAAGAGGAAGGACTGTGTCTTACCCAGCACGTAGATCTTGGTCCCTCGCAGGAAGGATGTGGCAGCATACCTGGGTGTGGGCATGGCCGCCAGCGACACCCAGATGTCCTTGAGCATGTCATAGTGCTGCAGGTAGTTGTGCGGCCGCAGGTCAGATCCCATCCCACCAGCCGCATAGACTCTGTAGTCTGGACAGGGCCAAGAAGCAAGAAAACCCCACAAAATCATTATAGGGAAGCATCAGAAATACATCCCCCCCCTGCCAAAACGCACGTGCCATCATACGACGTGGACCAGAACCGCTCACCACTCCTCCAGTCCCTTTGTGCGTCCCGAGCCCCCATCCCCAGGGCAGAGCGAAGGCACCAACTTCCCCATCCCTGCAGCGACGCCGACGCTCTTCCCCCAGCCCTGCTCCCCCATCCAGGGGCCGATGCTCCTCGGCTCAGCTCCTGCTTTGCCCCACCGAGCTCTGGCACAGGACGGCAGCTCCGCGACCCGCACCGGAGGGCTCAGAGCCGAGACAAGGCACTGAGGCTTCCAAGTCCTCACCAAATGCATATCAGTTACATCCATCTCTGGCTAACGGCAAACCCCGCTCTCCAAAACACAATCCCACCTGCACAGCACTCGCATTATCTCCTTCAACAAGCACTTCACTCCTCAGACAAGATTCAGGAGAGCAGCGACAGCAGCCCTGCCCTTGTGGGCAGCCTTATGAGGCAGCTCAAAAAGCAGAGAGCAGCCTGCACGCTGCAAGGATTTGGGCAGCTATTTCTGCTCCTGGCCTCTCGCACTGAATTGACCCTGCCGTATCAGTCAGCCAAGCTTATACTCAGAGAGAAAAATCATCTCCAAGATGGCAAACATTATTTTTAAACATTCCTTGACGGTAGCTTTTAAACCCACTTAAGCAAACAAACCAAGCAGCTTTCAAAGAAGCTGCCTGGAGATTAGATTCGTAATCCCGAGCATGGCGGGAAGCTGGCTGACCTCAGGCACGCTGCTCAGGAACACAACTCCCAGCCCCAGGCTCTTCAAAGCATGGCAGAGCATGCTAAAGGAAATCAATGCTCCACATCTCTGCTTGGAAATTAAAAAAATGAGATGGGCTGATAAGGCAGAGCCTCACAGGCGTTTTAACAAGCCCCAGTTAAGGCACTGGTTGAGCTCTCAGAGGGGAGCTACGCAGGAGCCCCGTGCAAGGCCAGCTGCTTCCTCTCCTTGTACAGGGATTTGAGCCCACGACCACGAAGCCGACTCTCTCCTGGCTGGTTCTGGGTTTGGACCAGCAGTGTCTCTTCAAAGCAAAGTGATTCTGTGGCTCTGGGACCTTCACCTCCGGCTCCACAGCTCAGCCTGGTCCTCCCAGCCTGGTTACGCTCAGCAAGCAACATCATTCCTATTTTTCCAGGATCTGCAGCACACAGGGACCAGAGTTTGCTACAGAACCTCGGAGAAGTTTTATTTGAGACCCTGGGGCTTGGGCCTGTCTGAAATACGCCCATGTGCCAGCACAGCCATGGCCCTCGTGGCTCCGGGGGTGACAGTACGGAGCAAGCTGGGGTTTATCTGCTTTTGGCTGCCACTCATCTTCAGCAGGGGAAATATGACAAATACACAGGGCTCAACTTCTAGGAGCACAGAGAGAGTTTAACAACATAACTCTGTGCCATTGCCCAGAAAGTTTTTGTGTCTGCTGCATCAACCCACGCTAACCCTTCCCATCTCTCCACGCCGCAGGAATCCCACCCCTCCCTGCCCTGGAAGGACTGAACCCTCCTTGCCTTTTGCCGTCACCGAGATGCCCATGGCCGCCTCTCTCAGCGAGTTCCTCTTCTTCCACTTGCCCTCATCTATGTTGTACATCTCCACTATCTTCAGCGGCATCTGATTCACTCCGACCCCTCCTATCACCATGATCCTCTTGCCCAAGGTGGCCACGGCCACCCCTGCCCGGGCCGTGGGCATGGGGGGCAGCGAGGTCCACTGGTCAGCCTCAGGGGAGTAGACCTCGAAGCAGTCCATGGGGACACCGTTGTCATCGCAGCCCCCGATGGCAAACACCTGCCCACCAGCTTCCACCAAGGTCGAGTAGACCCTGCGGCTCAGGAGCGGGGCGAGGGTTTTCCACTGGAAGTCTTTGGTATTCGCTAACTCCATGGTGGCTGGCGGGGCAAGGCAGCATCGGTCCCTGCCCGCGGGAGGGGGCTGGCTACGCTGCAAAACAGAGCAGAGATGTGCCAGGGGAAAAACGACAGAGAAAGACCAAAGTGCAAATGCCACCCTCCCCCTGGCAGAGCTGCGGGCAGCCAGGAGCAGAGCATGGAATCGCAGCATCCACCCCGGGCGGCTTCCCACAGCCACCCCCCAACCCAGAGCAGCAGGTACCCCTACCTTTCATTGCCTTTCCATTAATCCTGCAGTTCCAGCTCTACCTCAGAAGCTCACGCAGAGACCGATCCTAAAAATAAAACAAAACAAAAGGAGGAGGGGAGGAAAAAAAAAAAAAAAAGGCAGGAGAGGTTGGAGTGAGTTTGTTATCCTGCTTCCTGAGCATCCCCGCCCCCAAGCGACATTCAGACTGAGGAGGCTGCAAGCTGTCTGCTCACTTCCCCGGCTGTTTTCCTGCCTGCTGGGGAACTTTTCCTTGCGTCCTCCTTCTCCGACCTGGTTACTCCTCCTGACCCCTGCGTACCTCCTCCTGCAGACCCTGGGGAGGACCTGCTCCAGCAGCCCTCGGCTGGGAAAGGCGACAGCCAGCGCTCACCCTCCAGCCCTGACCCCCGGGCTGCATCACGGAGCTCCAAGGGATCCGGAGAGCAGCCCAGGCAGGAGAGGCACAACCTCTCGCTGGAAACCCACCACCTTTTTCTCATCTCTTCTCTCAGAATGGCCGTTAAACATGCAGACGAGATTAATTAGCGCAGGAGGACAGAGAGAGGGCAAACAGAAAGGAACAGAGGCAGTGGCTTGCTCACTCGGCCAGCGTGGAATATGGTGTGTTTTGGACTGAGCCTCTCCACCTTCACTGTGTAACTGGGGTTTGTTTGACAATTGCCCTTAAAACAAAGTAAGATTTATCTTTACCCTTGCAGATGCAGAAGCCTCTCCCAGCACGCGCTGCCTGCATGAACATTTGGAGACAGGATGGAAGGGTGGAGTGAGCAGTTGCCGAAAAAACCCAAAGGCAGCACACTCCTGTCTGAGCACTGCTCTGGTCCAAGACAGCATCGTTCCTTCTTCTCCATGTGCACAGTCTCCCAAGATTCCTCCCTGTGTGCGCTGAGGTCCCACTGAGCCCCTGCAAGGAGCTCCCCTGGCAGCAGCGCAGGGCTGGCCGGCTCCGCTTTCCCGTAGACCATCATTTGAAATTCCCTGGTTTGCTCCCAGACCCGCTTCCCTGCCTCCTGGCAGACACCCAGCCCAGGGCTGGTGCCTCAGCCCCGCTGCTGCTTGCGGGTATTTTTTCTTCTGATACGGCAGCGTGGTTGTGGGGTGGGATGCAAAGAGCCAACTTGCTCTTTCCTATCTAAGACACAAATAAAAGCAACCAACTCTTGCAGCCCTTGGGTTTCTTAGAGGCAATGGACTCCCTTTTGTCCAAAAGGGAAAACCAAACTTGTTTCCTGCTGCTGCATCTGGAGCAGAGAGCAAACAAGCGGGCTCTGCAAAGCTCCCTGACCCGGGAACAGGTCAGTCCCCCCCCGCACCCCCTGCCTTGCCCTGCCGCAGCACCGACTGCCCAGTCTGCCCACAGCCCTCCGATAGCCCCAGCAGACAGAGCCTGTAGCTAAGCAACAGCCACCTACAGCCGCCTTCCGTCACCCGGCACTTCGGATGATCCTGCTGGGTATCCCGATGCTTTCCGGGGACCACAGCAGGGAGCAATGACGCAGGGACGGGGAGACGCCCCGGGGTGCTGCAGGCAGGGCAGAGGCACACAGGCTGTTGCTGACGTACCCCAGCCTCATCCTGCCTGTAGCACACTGGGGATGCCACGGGTTTCTCCTATAAATTCGGGTTTGTGGTGGCCACCAGGTAAGCAGGGAGACCGAGGTGGCCCTCGGACCACGGCCGGGGTATTTGCTGTTATCTCAGGGAGGTGCAGCACAGCGTCCCCACAAACTCCTCATCTCTGCCTCGGGGCTCACCTGGAGATCAGTTTCCACAGCCACATTAGTTCCTACATCTCCTGTGAAAGTGGAAATTAGAGAAGGGCAGTGGAAAAGCACCGGTGAAACAGGTCTCAGACAACTGCAGTGGGATCCCTCAAAAAAATTAATCACTTCACATCGCAGTCTGAGCTGGCATGAAAACCAGCCAATCCAAGCAGAGCTGTTTATTTTAACTTATTCTCCCCAATACATTTCAGCAGTCAGCTAAACATCATTTATTGCATAAAGAGTGTGGTTAATAAACCCATAAATACTCCTTGGGCTGTGACCCTCCAGCAGCAGGACCCAGTGCTGGCACATGCGCACATCCCCGGTGCCGTGGGGGCCGCCGTACAAAGGAACACAAAGCAACAATAAAAAGCAGCAGCAAGTCAAGCCACACTCTGCATCTTCCCAGCAGCCGAGGAGAAAAGGGCGAACAACAGTCCAGATCCCCAGCTGCTGCTCTCCCCTCCCTTCCACCCCTCGTCGTCTGATGTGCATCACCGCCCGCAACCGCAGCCGCTCGGGGATTTTTGCCTTGGCACTTTAAGCAGCTCCGGCCTATTGCTTTCATGAATAATTTACTTTCTTTCTAGGTGAATGTCACGCATTACCGTGGACAAATTCACCATGGGCCAGCAAATCAGAAAAGCAGAGCCAGCTCCTATTTCCAGGAGCGTGACGGATTTGCATCCTGACCTCCGAGAAGTCATTTTCCTGCCCTGCACCTCAATTTCTTCAACTCGAAAGTGCCATCCTGGGATGAGACATGATCAGCATCACTCAAATGTCTGACAGAAGCAGAACCTCACAGCAGGTGCCAGACAGTTTCTCTGCTGTCGTCAAGGCTATCCAAAGCTCGAGCATAATTGTCTAAAATTGCCTAAAAATTCTATTTCAACATACCTGCACACAGAGTGTGATTCAAAGCACTCGGAGATGGCTGAGTATTTCTGGGGAGCATTGGGCAAGTCCTTCACGAGAACAGGCAGAGCAAAAACCTGCAAATTCAGCCCAGCTGTGGTCCCAGACAGCGGGAACCAGCAGCACCAGAGCCACCACCCTCAGCAGCCGTCACGCACAGCTCTGCCTGATTTCAGCTGCCTTGGCATACAAATAATTTGCTATTTTTCTCTCTTGTGCTCTTTAAAGAAAAAAGAAAATCAAGGTCAGTCTGAAACACTGTCGTCTCTCCAGCATCACCTGAATCTCACTGGGAGGCAATGCCAGCGCTGCGCCGTGGGAGCTGGGAACCACCAAAATGTGCTGACCAAACCCCCCCCCCCCCCCCCCCCCCCCCCACCACGCTGCAGCCATGTTCTCCTCCCAGGCAAAGAGAATTATCGCTTAATTATACCAAACAGATTGGAAGCATTAACATTTTTTTATTAAATGGCTACATTAAAATCAAAATGAACGGTAATTGCTTTTCTGTCAGAGGAGGTGGCAGGCACCGTGCTGATCCCGCTCCGGGGCCCAGCCCTTCCCCTCGCAGGATAGAATCCCTGCTGAAGGAGCACCCACAGCACCCACATACACCCCTCAGGGTCTTTGCCAAGGGGCTACGCAGCACGGCTGGGCAGGGAGAGCCCCACGGCACCCCCCAAGAGGGGCCAGGGCTGCGGGGGGAGTGGGCTGAGCTCCCTGTGCCCCAGTACCCAGACGCTCCCTCCAAGGAGAGGCCATTCCTCACCCCGCAGGTTCCATCAGGCTCATTTTAGAGACACCCTGGTTTAATGGCATTTATTACCTGCAGTGATTTGAGATTGATGAGAGAGACACGCTGGCGGGTATTAAAATGATTGACAGGCTGAAGAGAGATCTCAGCGCGTGGCGCTGCCAAGTGCAACTGCTTTCCCTCCCCTTCCTACCTCACCTCTCCCCAGGATTTAGAAGTTTTGCTGCTCCAGGTTTGAAATTCCCTCAGCTGCGAGAGGGCCAGCACACGGCCCACCTGGAGCTGAGATCGCCACCCTCCAGCCATCAGGGTGTTCTTTAGGCTGATGCACTACCCTAAATATTGCATTGCAACATCGCTGCAGGAGCAGAGGGAGAAGGGGTCCTATTTACACCTCTCCAAATTGAAGGCAGTGCAAAAAGGCCCCAGGAGATGAAACGCCATGGAGATACTCCCCAATCTTCTATTTTTAATGCTCATACTGAGGATGTCCATCCTTAGACATCACTGTACACGCCCCCAGCCACACTTAGGCGTACACACATTCCTCCAGGGAGGAACGCGGAGCTAGAAATGGGAAGAGACCCCGAATCTTCACTCAGCCTGAGGCAGCCACAAGTCACTACGAACTGGTGCTGTGCCACGTTTGTCTGACTTGCTCCAAAGAGCTTCCAGCCCTTCTGCAGCCCCAGCAGCGGATCACCGCTGTACCTCACAGAGCATCACCCGCTCAAACACCCGCTCTGGGAACAGCCTTCCTTCCAGGGACGCCACAAAGATCCAAGAAACAACCATGCTTCTTCCAGGCATCCCATCCAACTGCACTTGAGCCATACCCCGCTGACCCTCCGCTTCCCTCACTTCCACAGCATGACCCCAGATGTCCACCGCCAGATCTGGGGATGGGTCAGACCCAGGACACCCACCACAGCCCCATCAGGAACCGTGCTCCCAGAGCACCACTGCTCCCCACAGCGTCTGCCAACTGCCAAACGCCCACATCTTCCTTGCTGCCACCAGGAGCAGGTGAACACAGAGACACAGACAGCCACCCGCCTGACAGAGAAGCCTCTTACAGAAACTACTGCCTTCGGAGAAAAAGCTCTTGTACTCACCTAAATGTCACGCCAGATAAGCGCGGGGCAGTCCTGCCATTTGCCAGCCAACACGAGAAACGGGGCCGCAAAGCTGAGCTGAAAACAGCCTGCCATCCATCCAGCATCACTAGCCAGAGCAGTAATGATTCCCACTGCTCTGGGGACGGGCGTCACCGGAGAGGCAGGAACAGGGGCAACAATATGCTGGAAATAGCACACAAAAACCAAGAAGAAATCACAGCTCCTGCTCCTCAGCACCAGGCAGGAGCCAGCAGCTTCATTTCAGCTCTGCCTCGGCTGCCTGCGCTCTATTAAATAAAGAGCAGGGGGAGATGACACAGCACAGCCCGATGAATACAGCTAAAAGGAGATGATTCAGTGCGGGGAACCCGCTTCTGTCCCAAGGAACACTCATTGTACAAGGCCAGGAGGGGGGACACGGAAAGGAGATCCCCAGGGACTTCACCTGCTGCCAAGGAGGGGTGTCAAGCACAGCCCAGTTCCCCCCTCCCTGCCTGCACCTGACTCTTCCCAGTGCAATTCCAGGTTACAGCAACACTCGGATGCTTTCCCGGTGCTGCTCCAGGCACAGGAACCAGCCCTGGGAAGTGTCAGTCCCTTGAGGCTCAGCTCTTCTGCTCCCAGCCCCTCCTCAAAACCCCAAAGGTAACCACCAGCAGCTGGAGCTGCCCTGAGAATCAGGGATTTTATCAGGACAAAACCAACAGCAAGTGATGAGAAAGGAGGGGAAACATGGTGATAATTTTCTTTATGTTGTTTTCACCTGCACTGGAAGGTAGCGGGATAGAGCGCATCTCACGGAACACATTGAAAAAGTTTCAGATGTGGGAGCAGCACCTAAACCCCCCCCGTTAATCACTGTAATTGAAGTGAGGTGCTTTTCCTCCTAGAAGCATATGAATGTCATGGTGTAACCACCCTTTGCGCTCTCAGATAAACAGGAGCGCAGCGAAGAGGCCCTGTCCCTGTGGGCTCAGGTACCAACTTCTGCTGTAATTAAAACCTCCCCTATTTCAGCCAACAAGAAACACAACACTCACGGTGGCAGATTTTCCAAGAAGCTCTAAGTCCATGTTTCCCCCTGCTCCGCACCCAGAGAAATCCCCTTTATGGACTTTATCTGGCTCATTTCTCTGCCACCCAATGAAGAGATTTTCAGAGCCCAGCACCCCAGAACCCCATCATACACTGGTCCAGGGAGCTCAGCACCCCCAGAGACACGGCTCTCTCCAAACCCTCACCGCTTATTCATGGTTTTGAGTGGGACCAGGGTCTTCGGAGAAGTCTGGCACCTTTGTAACACCCCCAGCATGGGAGAAGCCTGAGCTTGCGTCCCAAACACTTGGGCTCCTGCGGGGTCCCATAAAATCAACAACTCCTTCTCCTGTGGTCACCTGCAGGGAGGCGCCACGTCACCCAGCCTAACACCGTGTCTTGGGGACACTCAGAACAAGGTGTGACAGCCTTTCTAGAAGCTTTGACTATCATACAGATCTAGCCCACAAGGTCATGTAATACCAAGTCTGGGCTTTCAAATTACTCCAACTTTTAAGCAGAAAAGGCTTTAAAAAATAACCCTGAAAGCCAGGGATGCCGGTGCCTTTACTTCTCCCTTGCTCAAACCCAGCAGCTGAGGCTTTAAACAGAACATGCATGAAATTTTCAGTCTGGTATTTCTGACCTCTCTTTACACTGAATCAAGTTTCCTTGCCATAGTAACAGCTACCCAGAAAAATAACAACAAAAAAATCCACTAGTTGCCTGCCTTTCTCTGCAAATTACCCAGCTGCCAAAAGAGCCTGTTTGGTTATAAAGGAAAGAGAAAAAGCATTGCGATTGTAAGACAATTAATTGTACCAAGCAAAGAAAAAGCAGGAGCACTCACAAGCAGCTCGTTTCATTCCTTCTGTGCCTGAGCATCTCTCTTTGCAGACGTAAGTGCGTGCGGTTTGAACGCGAAGACAGCAGGCTGCGACCGAGCTGACCTCCTCCCCAGCGTCACCCCTTCCCCCATTACCAGTCCCTTGAGATCATTTCCAGCCTCATCATGCCACATGCAATTTCCTGCGGTTGCTAATAGGAGGATGGCAGAGAGGTCGTGGAAGGAAATATTCCACAGCCAACAGCAGAGCAGTCGTGCACCAGAAGGATGCCAGGAGCTTTAGTGGGCTACAGGACAGGGAGAAAAGCGGTGTCATTTTTGGGCGCTCATGAGTGCAAGGAAAGAGCCCAGATCATCCGTTATTCCTGGGTGGGCTGAGTCGTCAGCGGAACAAGGTCAGATTTATTCACATTGTAGTTTGTCTCAAGAGAGATCTATAATTTCATCAAGAGGAGAGATAACCCACCTGCGAGACTGAAGGTTACCCCTTCCCCGCTCCCACTCCCGGCAGCATCCTGCATCTCCTGCCCTTGTCCCCGCAGGCTGCCGCTGCTCTCTGCACCAACGGCTTCGCTTTCGCATGGGTGCAATAAAGAAGGTCTTTTCCGAGCCCTGCAGTCTCACTGCTTATGTTTATAAAGCTGCCATTCCTCTGTATTTAGGCTGCATCCCTCCGGAGGGAATGCAAAGAGCGTGGGTCAGGTCTCAGCTGGGGGGAGCTCATGGCACACACCCACCGCTGCCCGCGCTGCCAGGGCCTGGTCTGGGAGAAAGGCTAAAAATACAGGATTTGGGGACTACCGGGGGTGGGAGAAAAAGAAAAGTAAGGGAAAAAAACATCCTCCTTAACCCATGTTTGTTGGGGGAAACACAAACTCAAAGCTTTGTTTCTGGTTGCTCATTAAAATCCTGGCCTGAGACTGGGAAAAAGCTGTCTGCCTCCGAAGCATCCCCCCACCCCAGCCCCAATAACCCGCTGACCTCCAGTGAGAAACTCCCTCCTCTCCTGCCGGGAGAGCTCTGGAAGCGCGGATGTACTCACAGCTCCCGGGAAGCTGCGCCGAGTCCAGGTGGAGCATGGCGCTCTGCTAGAAACGCTCTTCAACACCCAAATCCTCGGTGCCCGCAGAGCGTCCCCCTCCTTCCCGGCTCCCTCCTGCACCCTCCGTCCCCCCCCCTGCACCCCGCAGCGCCGGCGAGGGGGACCGAGTGGGGACGGCAGCCGCCGGGGCTGGGAGTGCTGCGTGGGAGGGATGCGAGGGGAGGGAAAAAAATAAATAAATCAGCATAAATCCAGCTGCCCTAATCTTCACCCTCCTGGGGAGCAGGACAATTACGAGGGAGAGCGTTTCCCCATCTGCTCTTTCCCTCGGTGCCGGCAGCCGGGCTGTGCGTGCATGTGTACACACTGCCTTCCCAGACCCATACTTAAGCCTTTTATGGCTCCCCACGCTTGCACAGGATGTTCTGTCACAGCGGCTCCCCGCCGCCCGCCCTCCCCGCCTGCAGAAACAAAACTCCTAGAAAAGGGAGACAGACGGACAAAAATAGGAGCTGAAAAGCTGGAGCTGCCTCGGAGAGGAGGCAGAGCCCCAAAT
The DNA here is from genome assembly GCA_013398295.1 of Chionis minor. Taxonomy (NCBI): domain Eukaryota; kingdom Metazoa; phylum Chordata; class Aves; order Charadriiformes; family Chionidae; genus Chionis; species Chionis minor. The sequence goes on from VZSF01007391.1 coordinate 75,828, forward strand.
GTGCGGCAGCGGCGGGACCCGCGGCGGGGAGGGTTGGGGGTCCCCTCTGGGCTGGGTCCTGGTCGTGGCTGGGGAGAGCGGAGCACGGCACCGGTGCGCACGTCCGATGGATGCACACGTCCGATGGACACGCATGTCCAATGGACACACATGTCTGATGGATGCACACGTCAGATGGACGCGCTCGTCCGATGGACGTGCACATCTGATGGACACACACGTCTGATGGACATGCACGTCCGATGGACACGCATCCCATGGGCCCCCACGCCGCGGCACCGAGGGACACCAAGGGGGGTTCGGGCAGCAGTGACCCCAGAGCTTCTGCTCCCTGCGCCTCTGGCTCCAGAGGGGCCGTGACGAGCCCGCTTTGCGCTGGGGTGGCGGGGCAGCGTGAGGACGGAGTGTCCTTTGAGCCCCGCTCTTCTCCAGGGAAGAGTTTCCCAACCTGCTGCTTGTCCTGGACTTTCACTTCCCTGACCTGCTCCTCTGCTTTTCTCTTAAAGGTGTTGCAGAATAACTTTGCAGAAAAACCATTTCTAAGCACTAGCGAAGAGAAAGATCCTTTCAGCGCATCTTCCATCGAGCTTCAAAGCTCCTCCCCAGAGATGCATTTGCAGTTCAGCCCAGCAGATGTTTCTAATCCTTCAGGAACCCCCTGAGCTCTGAAAGTCCCCGACGCCCCCGGGGGTTTCAGCTCCTTTCAGCGTTGTGCTCACACAGCATTCCCCACCGGCGCAGAGCTCTGAGCACGGGTGACTCTGGGCACAGCCGGTACCTGCCCAGGAGCATCAGGTGCTCGAGCACTCAACAGCCTTTGAACCTGAACTTCCAGAGCTGGAAGAGTCTCGTGTTTTCATCTTGCTCCTCTGGTGGCCACTTCCCTGTAGCTCGGACCAGTGACAGTCTACAGAGGTGGCTGGAGGAAGTTTGAAGTTCAGCCCTGGCTTGCAAGAGCCCCTCGGTGTTGACCCCAATTCAGGCCCTTAATAATCCAGACAAGGTTTATTCTTTGCTCATGCTGGCTGAGACAGGAAACTATTTTAAAGCAGCTCAAGCTATAAAATAAGAAAAATGAAGAAATCAACAAGAAGTTGAGGCAAGTGACTGTACATAAAGCAAATTCTCATCCCCTACCAGCTATTTTAATCTCCTGTTAGCTTTCCGGTGGGAGGATTCAATTTGCATTTAAATAAAAACCTCAAGCACGGGGCCAATCTCACATTAAGATGTTCATTACCTCTTAAGAAATTTTAAAAGACCACGTCAAACTAAATTTTAACAGGGGGGCTATTAGCAGTCTGGCATTATTGGACACTTAGTATTTTAAGTTATTATTATTTACCAGACTGTTTACAGATGGATCCGGGCAGCTCTGAATGAAGGTTTCCAGCAAGCTTGCAAGCTCCCTTCGTACAATGCAGGAGGTAGAAAAACCATCCAAAAGGTCTTCTCAAAGCTCCGAAGAGCTGACTGCAGGAGGCTGGTTTTTGGGGGCAGGGAGGCGTGAGGATGGAGAGGGCAGGCTGGTGAGCTGGGCTGGGGCTCAAGCCACCAGTTGGCATCTCCTCTCCATCCCCACCCTAAACCTGTGCTGGGCACCAGCTCAAAACAGGACACTGGGTTTGGTCCCAGGTGGGTTTTACCTTGATTGGTTTAGATTTTTTTGTTGTTGTTGTTGGTTTTTTGTTGGTTTGGGTTTTTTACATTGCTCTTTGACCTTGAGCCCTTCATCTCCTTTTCATTTTCCTTCCTGCTTTTTGTCTGCCCGTCTCACCTGCCGTTCCACGAAACGCACCTGAGTGGGGTTCTCAGTCCAGCCAGGGCCTCCGGCTGGTACCAGAAATGTGATGGATTGTGATAAAATAGGGAGCAGAGATGGCGTGACACAGAGCAGAACCCTGGCAGAGCTCTGCCAGGAAGCCTTGATGATCCTTGTCCTCATAGTCCTACACATCTGATGCTAATAACTGTTATTAAAACAAATACTCTTTCATCTTCATGAACATTTAATTCGCCCGATTAAAAACAAAACAGCAAAGTAAACCCAAGAGACCCCTTGATGACCTTTCACTTGCCAGCATCATTTCTTAGATCAATGCGAGCAGCCTTATCTTCCCACGACGAACAGTCTGCACCACGTCAACACCTGCAAAAAAACCCCAGAGGAACGAGAGATGAAGGCAGGGGAAGAAGGTGGGTTTAAATTGGATAAAAGTGTGGAGACAGGTACGGCAGCTCGGCCATAAAGCCCCAGGTGTTCAGTCCCTGGCTGCCTGGTGGATGAGTCAGACCTGACGGGCTGGAAAATAACTGTCTGTCTGGGAAGGACGGAGCTTACGCAATGCGCTACCGAGCCCCTGGTACAAAGGCAGGCGTTGGCTTCGCTCGGCAGATGCTTTTTGAAGAGTGAAAATTGTACAGCGCTACGCCCCGGTGGCCAGCGAGCCCTTCCCACCGTGCAGGGAAGGAGGGAGGGATACACTCAGCTTCCCACCGCGGCGAGGGAAACAAACCCACCATCGCCAGGCATGGAGAAAGCAGAGCCTACTCTCCTCTCCGTGGCATCTTGACCTGTCAGTGTCTCGCCTGCCACTTAAGGAGACCTCTTGGGATACCTTGAAGAACGTGGAGGACATAGATGGCCCAGGGACACTCCAGATTTGTGCCTCGAAAAGGGAAAGCGCTTTTCCAGGCTGCTTGGAAATGATAAAGGTGGTGTCACTGTTGAAGGAAAAAAAAAAAAAAAANAAAAAAAAAAAAAAAAAAAAAGAATTAATAAAAAAGTCCTGAAAACCTGTAGCAGTTTCCTGCAATTCAACATCTGTTTCCATGGGAACGGCAGGAGGGTTGCAGGAATTCCTGCAAATTACACAAATAAGCCAAACAGTAACATTTTATTTTCTTCTCTCTTACCTGCATGGCTTCAGGGTGAGCCAATTCAATCCTTGCAAGCACGCTGGACCAGCCCCCCACTTCTCCAGAGTGTTTGGCAAAGGTGCACTGAACTGCAGCGAGCGGGCCAGGAGGGAAGAAAAGATGGAAAAAGCACCCCCAGAACTCCAGTTAGAGACTTTTCTTTTAGAAAAGATCAGGATCTTGTGGATAACAGGGAAGAAACATGCAAGAGGACCAAGACCTGGCCGTGCATAGCTCTGTGCCAGCCCCGGGCACCGCTGACCACAGGGGACCGGGCACAAGCAGTGCAAAGCAATGCAGGGCACTAGAGACAGCATTCAGTCCTCCCCTGTCATTTCTTCCAGAGATTTGGCAACCTGACAGTTAATTAACTAGTTAATTAATTAATTCTCCCTCCTGCAGGGCCCTGAGCTGGTTACAGTGCGGATAGTCACCTTAATATGTGGAGACAGGAGCCAAGAACTTCAGGATCTCTCAATCAGAATGTTTAACCCACGGGGAGAAGTCCACCAGCTGTGTCTGCCCGTTTGACAAACGCAGACAGACATCATTTCAGGACAGACAGGCACTTTGAAGAGACAGTTGCTGGGGGGAAAAAAAAAAAAAAACCCACAAAAAAGCCCCGCACGCACAGTAACGTTCAAAATTAGCTACAGTTAGCAGAATTTCAGCAGCAGCGTGAAAGAGCTTTAAGCTGCCTAACTAGTTTGGCTACGGATGCATCTGGCTTTGCATGCTTTTTACAAAAACAAAACATAAGTCCATGTTTATATACAACTGGAAAAATAGCTGTTTGTTCCCAGGAAGGGGGTTCGTGGCAGGGCTGGGGAGAGCTGATCTCCACGCACTGTTACCAGAACACTGAAATAAAGCAGTGGTTTGCTGCTATCACAGGCTGCATCTCTTCTTAAAACAGAAGAAAACATCTGTCTCCCTGACCAGGAGTCAATATATTCCAGCGTGGGTACAAAGTGCCTTGGGCTTTCTGCAGCTCCCGTCTAGCCCAGGGCGAGCTGAATGCCTGAGCAAGAAAAGGGACTTCGAACGGCGGCGTTTTGTTCTCTAGTCTTGAAAGGAAGCGAGGGTTAATCATTCATGGACCAGGCAGCGATAAGAGACAGGAGCAGACTGTGTAAAGAATGGATTTGAAAGGGGGATGTGGGTAAAAAACGTCAGTGCATAGTTCTGATTTTCTATAAAAGAAATACTACTTTAAAGTATTTTGGTGAATTAACTCCTGATCCGCCCCAAAATTTTTCATTTAAACTGCAGAGAACATTGTTTTCCTTTCCTTTGGGGGTTAAATGTTGAAGCATTTCGTGCGTTAAAAAGAAAAGGAAAAAAAAAAAGAGACCAGTTTGAAAATGAAAACTTCCGAAATGCTTTCAGAAGTCACGATGCTTTATTTCAAAGGCTGCCATAATGAAAGGCTTCCATTTCTTAGAATTTTTCTCCTTGTCTTGCTGATCCCCAAAGCTAAGTTCACGGGCGAACGTATTAATCTGTAGCAATGTACTTTTGCCCAGTTCTTCCTGGATTAAGAAGTTCTATTCGTGGCTCTGTCACATGAGGCTGTTGTGACAAGTCACTGAAAGTCCCCGCGTGTCCATCCGCGGTAATTCATTTCCAGCTTGGCAGGACCATGGCTGCTTGGCGAGCACCTCTGGCCGCTGCCTCCCTTAGATGTTCCCCTGTTCCTTCGAGATATTGGCTGCAAAATTGCTTCTGCACCTGGGGGATCTCGAGCACGGTCGCATCTGGCCAAAGCCCAGCGAAGCCAAGGGAAGCGGCGAGTGGATCCTGAGCTGCTCCGATAACTGCAGCAGCAGGGAAAAAGCATCCCCAGGAAGATGCGGAGGGAAGAAGAGATTGTCTCACCCGTCGAACCAAGTCCGGAGAGCGGAAGCTAAGGAAGACAAGACAACTCCCAGCCCCAGCTGCTGCCCATCCCGGGGTGTCTCTGAGAATACAGAGATGTGTCGCAGGAAAGTTGATTATAATTGACCTCAGTGCCACAGCGCTTCTGCTGTTCCCCATTTAGCATCCATTTTGCTGTCATTACTCTCCCAGAGCTATTTCTGCCCGGCATAGATCCTTGCTGACAGGTCCCTCGCGGAGAAGGCTGCGGTGCATAAAATTAGAGACGTGGGGGAGACAGCTCCTGCTAGCACCCTGCCAGCCCTCCGCGGGGGCGCTGGGTGGCAGGGAAGGCGCGAGATGCTCCCGTTCACCCGAGATGCCAGGCAGGGGTTCACCGTTAAGCTGGAGGAGGTGGGTGGTAATGGGATGTCAGCTCCCCAGTAATCCCAGCCACGCTTTCCAGGGAACTTAGCAAAGCAGGGGAAGAGGGGCTGGGGGCAAAGACTGAGAAAGTGAGACAGTTCAGGCAAGAAGAGGGAAAAACTGCAGAACAGTAACCAGAACACGTATTTCCTCTGCTGCCATCTGAGAGAGGTGCCGAGTCCTTTTCTCCTTTAGATCTAGAGATGCCACATCTGGAGGGCACAAATCTCCATGAGTGATGTGCTCCTTGAATCCCACCCTACTGGCGTTTTTTTTTGGGAGGGAAAAATACAAATACACGTGGATTTTCTACCTCCCAGATAAAAAGGAAATTCCAAACCAAACCATTTAACTTAAATCCCTCCTTTAGGGTAAGATCTTCTAGCTCAGCGTTAAGTATCATCGTCTTTCCTCAGCAGATGATGCCACATTTCATCCTAAATACCAACAACTGGAGCTGGGTTAAGACACAGGGCCGTCCCCACCCCAATCCCACGGGACACAAGCGACATTTGCCAAGTTTAGCAATCTGCTGCTGGAAGTTCCTACCAGCACGTGACCCATTAGCGCATGTTGCGTTCACCCCAAGGACCCACAAACCTGTCAAACAGATTTAAAGGAAAAGCCTATCAGTGCTCTCAGGCACTGCCATTTTATTAAACACAAACCTTTTATGGTTACACCTACTGCAACGTGAATTTCCAAGCACTGACAGTTCCAGCGAGAGGCAGAGAGTCCATTCCTACAGGAGCCTAAGGCAAGGTCGCTTCCCAAGGAGGGGCAAAGCCTTCAGCAGTCCAGGAAATCGGCGCCCTCTTTCTTTTTCTTCTCTAAATTCCCAGACAGAGCCGAGCTAGATTTGTTTGCCAAATCAATGGATCTCAGACGCTTCAGGCTCAACAGCAAACATTTGGGATCCCTGGCGAATGCTGGTGGTGTTTTGCTTCCATCCGCTGGGAAAGCAGTGCAAGCGGCAGGCGCAGCAGCGCGGGCTGCTCTGCGAGGTCCGTCATTGCAAATCTTACTGTGACCTCTTAAATCGTGGTGTGCTGTGACTGTAAAGTAATTTTATGTACAAAAAAAATAAAAATCAACCCAATCGCCTAATATAATGCCTTACCTCCACACTAGCTTTAGAGCAGGACAGTTAATAACTATTCATTACTTCCATCAAAATAAAGTGGCTTCAGACCTCACATTTGCCAACTAAAACTGTACGAAGTCTGTAACCTCTGGGAAGGCAGTTCTGTCCTCTCCGATGTGTCTTCCCAACAGCAAACCGAGCCAAAACCAGCAGGGCAGGAGGCTCTAAGAAGGTGCTGGAAGAGGGCAAGAGTTCTTTCCACATTTGTATTTCCAAGTGAATTAATGGATCTGTTTTCCAGATGGCAAAGTACGCTATCTCTGCAGGGTTTTGTTTAGAAAAAAAAATTAATCACAGTATTTGGAAGTGTCCCACTGTATCACACAGTGAACCATGACTTTATCCTACCAGTCTCGCTGCAGTCCTTGGTCACCCCTTTTTGTACACAGCAGGCAAGAGCAGAGCAGCACTGCATCCTTATTGTCTTACCTTGCAGCTTAGCTACTGCTGTTAGCCAAGAAAACAAATCCAGTTATCATATATATCAGATAGTCCCCCCGCAAAATAGGACTCCCCTCACCTGTAATTTTCAGTGGCTGGGATTGCAGCTAACTGGGAGCAGGAGCATGAGGTGGGGTGGAACTGGCCACAACTTGCCTTCTCCTGGAGCAGACAATACCTACACGATGTTTATTTGTTTTGCTGATTTGTTCAATAAAATGAACAAGCACAATACGCGCTAAGCTGGCTCCCCAGGGAAGGAAGATTGGTTCCTACTCCATCCTGGCAGGATCGCTACGCTGCCTTACTCATTTCCACTGGGCTGGAGGCGCCTTGGCACGCACAGAACCTCTCTGGGGGTGGAGGAAGCTGTTCGTGTCTCCCCATTTTGAGTTGGGAGAGGAATGCGTTTTTAATCCAAATCTTGTATTAACAAGACTTACAGCTCAATACAATTGTCTTGAAGAAGGTCAGGCAGTAACAGGGAGTCGGTTCCACCACCTGAGGCTGGGAGGAAACCAGGATAACTGGCATTTTCAACCAGCCCAAGAAGTCCATCTCCCGTGCCACGCAAGAGCCAGAGCCTGAGTTTCTTTTCCAAGTGTGGCTTAAGCTAATGGGCACCTCATGTGCCCAGCAGCCTGCTCTAATCCTCCATCTTATTATTTCTAAGATGAGCGATAGGTACATTTGCCCTCTAAGCATTTATATCAAAGAAAAGACCTAATAAAACACTGCCAGGCACTAACACTTTTATTTCATATAACGTATCAGGACAGCACATGTGCTTCAACGTGAGTGCACACCCCGCTAGCATGGTGAACAGCAGGAGATTAATGGGTTTGTTATCCATTGCCAGGAGGATTTAAAAAAAAAAAAAAAA
>VZSF01007391.1:94634-145836 GCA_013398295.1 Chionis minor
ATCCCCCACCCCCCCATCACCCACCGCCCCTGGTCTGTCCCAGCCCCGGCGCCCCCGGATTTAAAGGGCCCAACTGCAGGAGAGGGAGCCGCGTTACATGCGCTGAGTTGGGCCGGGCGGGCGGGCTCAGCTGGAGCGCTGCCCTCGGCCATAGAGTGCTGTGTTCGCTGCACCGGAGTTCCGCTGCCTCCGCCCCGTACTTAAGTGTGATAAAAGTTCAAAAAATTTTGACTGGCCTTCTGAGCGTCACCTTCGTGCATACCCGCGGCCACCCCGGGATGGGGAGCCCATCCCAAGAAACCCATCCCAAGAAACCCATCCCAACAGCTGCTCTATCGGACTCAGCTGGGTTTTCTCCCAGCTCCTGCTTTGTGGGTGACCGAGTGGCTCGGCAGGCGGCTCTCCCTAGACACACGGCTTGGTGGGAAGAGAGCGGGGTCAGGCAATTCCACCTCCCCCCGGCTCCCACCGCAGACCCACCGAACCCACCGCCCCTTCTGCGCCCACCCCGCCAGCAGCGCCCAGGGAATGAATCCCGTCTCTCCGTGGGGTGTGGTAAAGCCGGTTTATTGCAGCAGCTGCCGTAGCTGCTTCCCCGCGTGCTCGGACAGCCGGGCCGGGAAAGTGCTTGCTCCCAGCGCGGACGGGGAGACGTACAAACGGCCCGCGGCAGCGCGCTGCTTCCGAAAGCGGGGCCAAGGCAATCCCGAATATTAACCAGCGGGAGACAGATCGATAGGCGAGTGTCTCCGCGCAAACCGCAGTCATGATACGCATCTATAATTTATAGTACAATCTTGTAAACTCGGTACGTTACAGCAGAAGCCGTCGGGCTCAGTGTATTTACAGCTCTGGGATACCTGGCGAGCAGTAAAAGGAAACTGTCTCCATCATCTCTGCTCCGTTTGCTGATCCCATCCCACGGGGCTCCCCGAGGACACGGCACCGGCTGGGATGCTCCGTCACCCCCAGGAGCTGCCCCAGCGTTTGTACCCCCGAGGAGGGCAGGGAGCAGCCAGGGAAATGCCCCCGTGGGGCAGATCCTGCCGCCGGGCTGCCGGGAAGGGGCAGCATCCTGGGAGACGATGGGTGTTTTAAGAAAACCTTCCAGGAAAATGATGCTCTGCCCCAGCTCCCTTCCCTCCTGCTGAATTACCCAGCCAGCGTTGCTCATTAGCGTGGAGCCCGATAATTACTCAGACAAATGTGGTTTTCCATCTGACTTCAAAAGCCTTTCCCTGCCAGTCCTACCGCCAGCCCAGGAACGAGGGGTGTTGTTGTGGGGCTGATTTATGCTTTAAGTGCCACCGTGCTCTTCCCCGCATTGATCGCGTTTCCAAACACCGGTAATTTGCATATCGGGCTCTTTTGAAGAACCAGCTCAGAAAAGGAGGAAGCTCGTCATATACCAAAAAACCCTGATCTCCAAATGGCTATAAAATCCGTACGCTAAAAATTCTTATAAATATTTTCTCTAGCATAGGAAATACAATAGGAAGTGGTCCGCTCTGTGCGTAGATATGTGTGCTTATTTACAAATGCCACATTCATTTTCTCAGACGCCGAGCACAGTACAGGAGAGGACGCCAGCCTCGCCGGAGACGCTCATTTCCCATCCGCCAGCACGCGAGGCTGACCTGGTCTTCTGTCTCTCCAAAGTAGAGAAAAGTAATTTACTGGCATCATGAAAACAGACTAAAAATAGCCAGCTTCTATGGCTACTGGGGCTGGGAGACTCCTGAGGAACATGTCTGGGTAGGTCCCTTCATGACGAAATCCAGACAGTGGGATAAAAGAAAAGGACAATAAAAAGAGGTTTAGTGCTTTGATCCTCGTTAGGCAGCATTCGGGAGATGCTGCGGGGATGGTTCTGCAACTTTCCCTCTGCTTGGCCGTTGTGCGCTTCTGCAGGGATCGATACAGGTTTATTAGAGGGGAATTAGGCAAGTTTATTGGATTGAGCAAAATCCCAAAGCAAACACTTAAATTTAAGCAGGGCTCTGTTGACTCAGGGCTTCCTTAGCGTGTGCCTGCCCTAAGCCCATCTTTGCCTCCTTGTGCTTCTTGTGTACGTGGTTTTGCATAGGGGTGGCTCTGGAGGAGAGGAGAAATCTGGGTGTTGGGGTCCAATCCAAGCTCCTCTCTGTATAATTAACATTTTTGTACACACCTCAATATACAGACTGTCTCTCTGGATTTATACCAGCATAAAACAAAGGTTGAATTCGACCCGTATCTTTACATGTAATAAACTCCAGAGCAGTGATTAATCTCTAGTGCTTTAAGTCCATGAGTGCATCACTTGAGTGGTCACGAGGGGACTGGGCAAAAAATAAAGTTACATTCAAGAAACGTGCTTTGTGTTTCACCAACTTTCTGGTTTTTTGGCCCACAGATAAGTCCGAAGGTCCTCACCAAGGACAGCAGCGGGGCTGCAAACCCTGATTTCGGGAGGTTGTGCTGATGTGCAAAAATAGGAACAGAACAAGGTCAGCATTTTCCCAAAGCAACGTGAGCTTCCCCGCGCCCACCTGGGGCTGCCTGAAACGGCCTGCGCTTTGTCCTCGGAGTAACCTTCTGGAAAACGTGGTGTTTTGGGGCAGCCGCAAAGGCTGGTTGTTTTTTGAACTGTGGGAAGACGGACGCACGGGGAGGGGAGCAGACACGGCTTGGGAGGATGGAGCCTGACCGTGACCCTGCAGATTTTATCAGGCTGCCGGAGGTATTTCTCCGCGCAATCCCCCAGCGCGAGCAGGAGGGCAGCGGGTCAGCACGGGAACATCGAGCAGCTGGAAGAAAATCCTGCCCACACGAGGGAGAAAGGGCAGCTTTGACCAGGTGATCACTGGAAAAAAAAAAAGGCTTTTTTTCTCTTGATTACCGCCTGTAGCCTGCCTGTAGCAAACTCAGCACTCGTCTTAAATCCAATGCCCTACGTCAAGCCGATGCTTGCGGGGCGTTTGGGTGGAAGCCGTCTGTCCTGCTGCAGAGCATCTGCCTCGGCATCGCCTGGGTTATTCCCCGGTCCTTTTTCACATCTCCGGCAAAACCTTTACGAACGTGTTACTGGAGGAGAGTTCACGCTGCAGCTTTTTTCTTGGCTTGTCGCCTACAATTTGTGCACGTACCCTTCCAGCTCACTGCACAAACATTTCTTCATCTCAGACCAGCCCAGCGCCAGCTCCCCGAGCAGGACCACCTCCGGCACCAGCCCGTCTGCCGATGGGGGCTGCGCCCCGCGCCCCCCACACACACACACACAGGGTTTTGCTCCCCAACCCGGCTATTGTCATGCAAATAAACATCTGTAGGCTCCCTCGCTCCCAAGTAAGCCAATATTTACAAAGGGCCTCCACTGCCTATCTTGGAAGTGAGCCTGAGGCGATGCTCTGGTTGTTTTGATCATTAAAACTGATTTTTCCCGACACTCCAGCATCAGCTCCAGCCCCTGAACCCTTGGTACAGGCAGCTCCTCGTTTCAGACAATGTTATTTCTCCATCCCCAGGGCTGGTGCACGGGGGTCACTGGCTGCTGCCAGCTTCGCTCCAGCCCTTTGGCGCTGGAGGAGAAGCTTGGGGCGCACGGGAAGGGGCTGAGCCGTGGGACATCCCCCCCCAAAAGCCAGGGCAACCCACGGTGAGAGGGGCCACCCTTCTCCTTGCATCCCACCGTCTGCTTCGAGGGAAGTTGGATGATTTCCTTAGTGCAATAGGATTAAAGACGGATTATTGCCTTCGGGGGGAACAAATGCATCTTTGGGAAGCATGGCTCTCCATCCTGAGGAGGGAGGGAGGTGGAGGCTTTCTCCATAAACCCTGGGAGCCCACGGTGGAGATAAGGCTGGAGTTGTAGCCGGGGGGGTTGCAGGGAGCCCCGCAGGACGCTGAGCCCGCTCTGGAGGACAAGTCACTTCTCACACGCTCCCACTGCACCCTTTACCCCACGGATGCCCGCGAGCAGCCAGGACATGGGCAGTTTCACAGCCTCAGCTTCAGTCTCCCTGCTGAGCCATGAGGTGTCCCTGCACCTCCCTTCCTCTCCCCAGAGGGTGGAAAAGCCTCGGAAAAGCACTTGGAAACCGCTGGATGGACAACTCCACGTTACGGCTCATTGCCGCCAACACATTAAGATTTTTCTACTACAGTATCACTTAGGTCCAGTTGCTTCTGGAGTGGTGAAGTAAAAATGGGGTGGAAGAGTCAAGGGCGGGGTGTCTGCCGCTTGGGAGGGCGCAAGAAATCCTGAACAATAAGCAAACTCCCGGTTTAAAAATGCCAGGGGTTGTGCAAACGTGGCGGGGAGAGAGAGAGATGGGGAGAGAGTGTTTGTACTGTGACAAGAGCTGTCAACTTCCCAGCCTTCGCAGCCTCCGAAGCATACGCTGCCCTATTAAAATGCTGCCACTGGAAAGAAAGGGAGAAAAAAAAAAAAAACCACCAAAAAAACGTTCACTTTTAGCCACTGCAGATTTGTCGGTGGAAGCCGGCTGGGCGGCTCGGAGGGGCGAGCGGCGCGGGGCTGCGCTGCGGGCAGGTTTGTCTGTAGACAAGCAGCGGGGCTGGAGTCTGGTGGGAAACAATGCGCAGATGAAAGGACCTTCAGCCATAAATCTAGAGGTCAAGTCATTATGATGGGGGAATCAAAAAGCACCACAAGCCATTTATGAACACAATAGAGGTCAATCCAGGAGCAAACCATTTTGCTCGGAGCCATGGTGGAAAACATATTGTTGCTTTGAGAGCTACATCCATCCAGGGAGGTGGGAAGTTCTCTTTAAAAATAACTGTAGCTCCAGCGCTTTAAAATCTGTACTGCGCTTCGTTCATTTATTGGGTTTTCAAATGCACCGGTAACGGGTGCGGGTGAGTGTCTGCCGGTCTCATCAAACACCTGCCCTGGGAACCCCTCGCAGGAAACAGGAATATTTGAGACACGGGGAAAACCTGACCAGGCACAGAGCTGTCGCACGCACACAGCATGTGCGGTGCGTGCAGAGCATGTGCGGTGCATGCAGAGCGTGTACGGTGCATGCAGAGCGTGTGCATAGCGTGTGCGCCATGTACGGTGTGTGCATAGTGTGCGTGCATAGCGTGTGCACCGTGTACAGCATGTGCATAGCATGTGCACCGTGTGTGCACCGCGCTGCGTGTGCTCTGTGCACAGCACCCACAGCGTGCATCAGGCACCACGTGTGCACAGCGCCAGCACAGCGTGCGCACAGCGTGTTTCCAGCAGAGCTCCCAGCTCGTCCCAGACCAGCCTGGGGGGATGCCCACCGCCACGGGGAGCCCCTGAAGCACCGTCCCGCCGTGCACCAGCCCCATCTCCAGGGCTGTTCCCAGTGCAATGCCGAGCCTCCGTCTAGACACGGAATCTCGGGGCGGCCGTCAGCTGCACATCCTTCACTGCCAACCCGTGATGGATCTGTAATCTAAGAGGTTTAGCAGCGAAGGTTACACAGTAATGAACTGGGCCAACCCCCCTCAACCTCACAGTAATAATTTAGCTTCTGTAAAGCCTGACTGAGCAAAGCTGCCCAGGATTTTCCCCAAACCTCTGCTTTCAATGGTCTCCCTGGAGCACGCACCCGCCGCCCGAGCAGCCCCAGCTCACCACGCTGCGCTCACAGGGTGATGTCTGCTCCCATCGTCGTTAGCAGGGAGCCAGCTTGTGTCCCCCCCACCGAGAATGGGGCACTGTCAACCAAGCCAAAACGTGGGTGCCTCAGCATTAACCTCAGCCACCCTCGGTGCCTCGGCGAAGCAGCTCCTCGTGCGCTGCCTAAGTAAAAGGTTGATGCAGCCCCAGAGGAGACATTACAGCCGGCACTAACCACAGTGTTTTCCATCGATCTGTGCGTGCCAGGCTGAAAACTGCTGAGCTCGATGGTGACAAATGACAGGGAAGCGAGACCGCTCTCCTGGCTGGCCCATCGCAGGACACCTCATATGCCACCACGTGCCTTCTCCCATGCCAAAACCTGGAGCCCAGGTGGGAAATACCTGGCTGGGAGCGCTGCCCGGGGGTTGCATCGCCGGATCTCACAGCTCACGTCGCTTGGGCTTAAAAAGGGAAAAACCAAAGTGCCCTGAGGCTCCCGACCCCGGGGTCTGGCAGCCTGAGACCACGCACAGTCCCGGTCCCGGCTGGCTGCCACCTCCAAGCCGGCTCTGAGCAGCACATCCCACACCAGTCAGCTGCTTCCCACTGCAGCCCGGACAACAGGCACCCAGCAGAGAGGATTTAAAGCTCCTCAGCTGCACCTCGTGTTATTGGTGCTCCTGGCCAGGCTCAGGTTTTTGTGCTAAATCCTTTGGATAAGAAAATAAAATAATAGCCGTGTTGGTTCTGGATGTTGGCTGAGCCAACAAATCTCCTCCGAAAGGGAGCTGTCAGTGGCACATACAGCTCTGTTTGCTGAGTGCAAATCTGGTCTGGGAGCACTGGGCAAACCCTGGAAAGGTCGAGCCAGTTAATCACGGGGGGGAGGATTTGTTCTCTGAGCGTGCTCATCCCCTGCAGCGGGGGCTCCTTGGGGGTGTCAATCTGCTCAAGTCAATACCCCCCATGCCAAAGTCAATACCCCCCATGCCAACGGGCACCGAGGATTTACCCTTTCCCAGGGGTTGTCCCTGCTGCTCTCCAGCACCTTCTGCAAACCGGGAGCACCGGCGCCACTGCAGCTGCTGGTGTCCACAATGAGATCTGGAATGTGAGAACTGGGCACCCAGACCCCGACGGTGATCCCCAAACCCGGAGGGGCCCTGGCTCACCAACACCAGCGCGCAGAGCCTGGGGCTGTTTGGAGGGTATCCGAGCGGGATATCGGTCTGCCTGAGATGCCTCTGGTAAGGCACAGCACGCCCGGAGCTCCCATAGAGCAGCAGCCGTGGGTGGGAAGGACACACAGACAGGGTGGGCAAGAGAGGGGGACCGTGGGGATGGCCATGTGGTGCAAGGTGGATCCTCAACCACCGCGGGTGGAGATGGTGACAGGAGCAGGTTACATCCCCCAGGCTCAGGAGGTATCCATACGGAGAAGGGAAGCGCAGTATGGAAGAATATAAGGATTTCTGCTCCGGAGGACACATTTGTGCTATAAATATCCCTGGAGTGACTCTCAGGTGCCCCAAGCTCAGGGATTTTGGTCCATTTGCCAAACAAGACCAACCTCCTGCTGAACCTCATGGCTCAGGCATGCAGGGGGGGTGTCACACACCGAGGTGTCCCCCCACCCGTGGCACTGGAGGTCTTGGTTCACAGGGAGCAGCATCCGAGCAGCGTCGGTGTGTCTGGTGCCTCTGAAACGCCCTGGTGTGTTGCACCCGCGGGACCAGGCAGGGCAGAGGCACGGAGAATGGCTTCTTGGAGTCACAGACATTTGCTTGAGACAGACTTTAAAAAAAAAAACAAACCAAACCCAAACCATCCCCCAACCAGCTTGGTTTTTAACATTCAGTCAATTCTGCAGCAGCAGGACAACTTACCAGCCAGGGGCCAGCCTCTCCGGCACTGTGAATCCAGGAGGGACAAGGACTGGCCCCGGCTTTTGAAAACCCCTCCAGGTCTGTCTGTTGAGACTTGTTGGAGCAAAGGCAGGTTGGCTCACTTGGGAGTGAAATCTCTACCCTGCTGGGACAGGGGGTCCCTCCGGCACCGGCTGCCCAGGTGCCGAGGGCTCAGTGCCCAGCAGGGCTGGGCGTCTGGGCAGAATCGCTGCGGCACCTGGATAATGTCCGCAGCATCTGCTTCTGCCTCTCAGCAAGGTCATTCCCATGCTCGGGCTCTCCCCTGGCCACAGCAGTATCTGGGAAGAGGGAGGGGAGAGAAAATGAGAGAAGCTGCAGGGTAAGCGTGTTAGAGCAGATTAACCAGCGCCCCCCGCGTGCTCCCCAGCCCGGCGCTGCCATCGAAGAGCCAAACCATGGCTCAGCCCCGGGCTCCCCTTCCCCTGCACCGTTCCCAGGCACATCAGCTCAGCCGAGCAGCCCCCCAGCCCCCTGAGACACCCCGAGACAGCGCAGGCAGTGGGTGATGCCCAGGGGAAGCTGGTCCTTGGAGAGGTGAGAAGAAAGGAGGCAGCAGATGTCCCCCCCAGCATTCCTGGCATACCGAGGGGAAGAGGACGGGGTCCCGAGGCACGGCTCAGCGGAGCGCACACACGAGCCTGCTCCTCACACTGCCGTCTCCTGCTCTGCGCTGGACTCTTCCTTCTTCCTCTTCATCTTGCAGAAGCCGTGGAGCCCGCAGAAGCAAGCAAAGGTGAACTGGGGCATCACCTGGAGCAGGAGAGGCTCGGGAGCACCCCCGGGACACCTGGATGGGGACAGAGAGAGGAGTCAGGGCAGCTCCTGCAGGTCCACAGGGGATGCAGGGGCAGGACGGAGGGCGTAGGACACATCCCCAAAATTACAAAACTGGAACATCACCCTTCACCGACGCACACCTCCCTTCCCCCTCCTTCCCCGCATCCAAGGCCCCCAGCCACACACTCCCAAATTCCCCACCCAGCGAAAGATGAGGAGATTAAAACTCCCCCCCCTCCCCAGCCCTTCTCCTCAAAAGCAGGGAACAATCGGGACAGACATGGGGACAGCTTGCAGCGCCTAATGCATATTCCAGAGCCCGGGAGGTGAGGTGCCCTGGGAGCGCCCCGGCGCAGAGGCAGCACCAGCGGTTACGGCACAATGAGGCACAGCTGAGAGCGGAGTTCGCTCTCTTTTGTGTCCTTTTCCAATGGATAAAATAATGCCCCAAAGCACAGCCCACATTATGGCCCAACAGCTGCAAAATGTAATTATGCAAATGAAAGGCTGGGGTTTTTTTAAAATAAATAACAAATACTCACAGAAATGCTATCTGAAGTGAAACCCTCATTTTCTCCCTACTTTAATTTTTAGCTTTTGCACGGTTTGCAGCTGACCAGCTCGTATTTTGCCCCGGGAGAGGCGGCGCAGGTGCTCAAGGGGAGCCACGCTGCCCAGGAAGCCACGTCCTCACCACCACGATGCTGCCTCCTCCAGCTATGCAGGGAGCAGAGGGACCACAGCACGGTCACTTGTCACTGCCTGGGGCTCCCTGGAGAGCCTCCTGTCCCCTGTCAGCACCAGCACAGGCAGGGAACGGCTCAGCGCCTCAGTTTACCCATCTGTGAAATGGGCGCGATGCTCAAACTGTCCAGGGACTAAGAGGAAACCTCAGTGTACAGGGCACTGTCACCTCCCGAGGCTCACAGCCACCAAAAGTAACGAGCAAAGAGTGACCCCCCCACCCCGACAGCCGGGCACTGCTGAGACCCCCCCCCAGCCCGCTGCCCTCAGCCGGCAACCCCGGCAGAGCTTGGAGCAGCCCTCATTCACAGCAGGGACAGCTGGGGGAGAATTAACTACAGGGAAGAAAAAAGCCAAAGCAGGTGGGGCCCATGGACCCCCATTTCTCTTCACCAGCGGTGATGCTGCAGGGGGGTGATGCCACGTCCCTGCCTTCCCACTTTCCCCCTTTCCAAGGGGCCCAGCTGCAGCACAAAGCATCCTGCAGCAGCGAGAGGCATCCCATTTAATTCACTTCTGGCACTGCCCCCCCCTCCCCAGCCATCTGGGTACCTGTCTAGTAGCTCCCAAATTAAATAAGGCTACCTCTGGAGCTCACAAATAATGACAACAGGCTCTTTAATGAGTCTCCCGTTCTGAATGGCTTCTCAGCATAGCGGCAGGTCTCCGCGTCTCTCTTTGTGCTGCTGCTGCTGCTTTTTGTTACCAGCCTGAGAATGGTATTTTGGAGGGAATGGCTGGGGCGGAGGGGCTGGGCAGGGGCCAGCCCGCTGGGGTGGGGGGGGGCTGCTCACCTCCCGGCCCCCGCGCCCCCCCGGCATCGCACAGCTTCCACGGGAAAGGGATAACGGGGAGGGAGAAGAAGCCTCTGGGAGCCGGCACGCCTGTTTGGCACGCTGGGTCTCATCCGGCACCGCCAAACCCGGATATATAGAGTCACGGAATGGTTTACGTTGGAAAAGACCTTTAAGATCACCAAGTCCAACCGCTAACTTGGCACTGCCAAGTTCACCGCTAAGCCATGTCCCATGGGAAACATCTTCCTCGCCCGAGCAGGGCTCCCACCCAGCGCCGATGCCACTGTTTTACCCTCTCTCTATTAACCAGGCAAACGCTGCCCCGGACCCCCCAGGCAGCCTGGGCTGAGCAGCTCTGGGTCCCGGGGGGTGCCCTTCCCCACTGCCCCGTGCCACCCCGCGTCCCCCCTGTGCCCGGCCCATCCGTCCCCCCCTTGCAGACACAAAGCCACCCCGAGAGCCTGGGCGGGCCGGCTGGGACCCCGGCGTCCATTAGGGAGCTATTGATATATTTANCTCTGGAGCTCACAAATAATGACAACAGGCTCTTTAATGAGTCTCCCGTTCTGAATGGCTTCTCAGCATAGCGGCAGGTCTCCGCGTCTCTCTTTGTGCTGCTGCTGCTGCTTTTTGTTACCAGCCTGAGAATGGTATTTTGGAGGGAATGGCTGGGGCGGAGGGGCTGGGCAGGGGCCAGCCCGCTGGGGTGGGGGGGGGCTGCTCACCTCCCGGCCCCCGCGCCCCCCCGGCATCGCACAGCTTCCACGGGAAAGGGATAACGGGGAGGGAGAAGAAGCCTCTGGGAGCCGGCACGCCTGTTTGGCACGCTGGGTCTCATCCGGCACCGCCAAACCCGGATATATAGAGTCACGGAATGGTTTACGTTGGAAAAGACCTTTAAGATCACCAAGTCCAACCGCTAACTTGGCACTGCCAAGTTCACCGCTAAGCCATGTCCCATGGGAAACATCTTCCTCGCCCGAGCAGGGCTCCCACCCAGCGCCGATGCCACTGTTTTACCCTCTCTCTATTAACCAGGCAAACGCTGCCCCGGACCCCCCAGGCAGCCTGGGCTGAGCAGCTCTGGGTCCCGGGGGGTGCCCTTCCCCACTGCCCCGTGCCACCCCGCGTCCCCCCTGTGCCCGGCCCATCCGTCCCCCCCTTGCAGACACAAAGCCACCCCGAGAGCCTGGGCGGGCCGGCTGGGACCCCGGCGTCCATTAGGGAGCTATTGATATATTTAGAGGAGCTTGTAACGCGGAGGCTTTTCAGACTGACCCTCTGCCTCCCATTCAGGCAGCAGACAATGATGAATGAGCCCCGGAGAATAGAGGCAGCCCAGCTGAGGCTGACGCTCCTGTTCTTCTTGAAAAGGTAGAAAAAGGATCCTGAAGGAGCAAGGAATAATTAAAAAATAAATGAACTGGCTTGGGCAGTGATGACAGAAGCCCTGCCTGATTTGCAAGGGCTGGGCATGCTTCACAGACCTGCGCTGCCCTCTCTATTCAAGGCAGAAGATCCTTTGGATGAAACTCCACTGCAGCAGAGAAAATGCGAGGAGCATTAAAAATGTAAAGCTAGAGGATTCTCTGTAGTCAACTGCATAACCCCAGGCCGTGTTTGTCACTGTCACAGTGATGAATTGGGAGCTGTCTGAAATCAGCATGCTCACTTTAATAATGTCACTTTCCCTGAGCCCTAAAAAATGTCTTTCTGAACCAGCTGGACGGAGTCTATTCCTTCGCCCAGCAATTACCCATTTCTCTGGGCTTCGCTGGGCAGCCGGGCAGCTCACCCCGGCACGGCCGGCAGCTGAAGGGGGAGAGCCCGGGGTGCAGGCAGGGGTGCAGGCAGGGCCTTGCCACAGGGACAGGCTGGAGCTGCCAGGTGACACCGGTGGCCACCGGACCCAGGGAAAGGGGAACTCAGGCACCGGAGGTCTCGTTTCGGCTGCTTTGCTTACTCTGCCCCAGCTTTACTCTTTCTGAGAAACGCCATCGAATTAACTTTTTAGCTACTTGGTTGGAAAAAACAACCTTAAGTTTTGCATTTTAAACCCTGAATTTCAAAGCTGCCTTTTGCCGCCAGCGTGTGGTTTTTTTTTTCCCTGGGAAATGGGATCATTTGCAATGGAAATTGGTCCCATATTTTTGCAGGGAACCGAATGGAATTAAATCATTTGTAATGAAATGTAGAAAAGTTCCCAGAAATTTCATTTCATTTGCCTTTCACGATAGCTAGTCCGTCCACCTCTACAGCCAAGATTTTCAGGAGTGACTGATGATTTGGGGATCACCAGCCTGGTTCTCTAAAATCTGCTGAGCAGACACCCTCAGAAAGGTCCCCCGAGAAGCGGCCGGGGCCGCAGCGCTGCGCTCACGGGACTCGCAGAGACTTTGTCCTGAAGCACGGCAGCTCCGTGCGATGCAGGTGCTCCCTGCACGGAGCCATCCTCGCCTGGGACTTTTGGTCTTTTCTTTTTTAAGCATCGGAGATGCAGGTCCTGTGTCCCCGGGGCTCACTGCCGGGGCAGCCGGTCCCTGCGGGGACACGGTCCCTTTCCCACACTCCCTATCCTCCTCCTCCTCACAGCCACAGGATCCATCCAATTTAGCTATTTTTCAGCCAACCTTTCAAAACCATTATTTCCTAGAGTTGCTTCCCTCCCTCCCACCCCAAAACCTTGGACATCTCCCTGCTTACAACCAGACCCAAGATAAAACCGGCTTCAAAGCAGTTTCTATAATGAGCAGCAGTGCATTAGAAACCCAACAACAGAGGAGACGAGACCGGGATAAAACTAACCTGAAAAGAAGCACCATCCCTTTAAGGAGAGATAATGAACAGAGAAGCTGTTGCTTGGCATGTTTGCAGAGAATCGCTAATTAAAACATCGCTTCTGTAAAGTATGCTGATCCCATTGATTCTTCCCCCCACACAGTTAATTTGCTGCTAGGAAGGCAAAGTCGCAAGGGTCCTCATTATAAAAATTTCACTGGCTGCAGCTAATGGTTGTAATTAATAGGTGCAATAAATTTCAAATGGGCAGCCAGGGTGTTCATTAGCTGTGGGCTGACTCAGCACCGGTGGCCTCACCAGTTACTAAATAACCCATTTCCAAGCAGACAGGAGGAGGAAGGTGCTCTGTGGCACAACTGGTGCATCCGTAATTCCCTGCCGAGAGCAGAGATGAATATATAATTCCCAGCAAGTCTCGGATTTATCTCTTTTTGTCTTGTCGGTGAATTGTCCGTGCAAACCTCCTCCAGCGCTCGGCCAGCTAACGGGGCAGGTTTCCTCCAAGGTGCTGCCGCAGCCAAGTGACCTGGATTTTGTGCGGGATCAGCACTCGAGGAACTGAACTCTCTGATGCAAAGGGCGGGTAAAAACCCAAGGAAAATATCACGTAGCTAGGCACGGATCAAACCCTAGGGAAGCTGTTCATTGAAAGCACAGCCCCACACGTGCCCACGCAGCCGGTGGGTCTGCCTGTTGGAGGTGTGGGCTGCAGCATGATTTTTGATGCTCTGGGCACCCTGCACAAGGGCTGAGCTTTAAAATCTCCCTGGGCTCCCGCTGAGCATCATCCCCTCCATAGGAGGTCCCAGTGCCGCAGCCCCACGCGTGCACCAACCCACCAGCAAGGCACTGGGGATCCCACTGTGTCCTGTCAGGGATGGGTGCTGTCACAGCTTTGATTAAAAACCCCGACTTCTCAGTTCGTTGTCGTCTGTATGTAACTAAAATACTAATAATTGGCACTCCCTCCCTGAATTTGACCCTGGGAGCAGCATCCGTGGGGCCGAGCCACCCAGCAAGAAGCTCTTCCCGTGCACCATCAACGCTGCACGGAGGCAAACCCCATCCCGAGCCCTGTGGGCGGCAGCGGGCAGTGCTGCCAGCCCGTGTGCTGGGATGTGGGATGGAAGCTCCGCTTGCCCCAGTGGTATTTGGGAGCTGGTGCCCTGTGCGTGAGCCGAGTGGCTCTCGCATCCCTGGAAGCCAAAATCATGGCTGCCACCACAAGGGATGTCCAGGGGCCGACAGGGCACGGCGGGGGCTCTGTGTCGGGGCATGTGGCTGCAATTTCCCCTCCCTGCAGGGCAGCGTGGGACAAGCCTGTGCCTCACCCACCAGCAGCTTTGGGATACAGGAACTCCACACCCAGCTCCTGGAGGAAGCCAGGGATGGTGGATGCCTCATTCGTAAATGGCAGTTATTATCTGTAATTAGCAGCTTGTCCTGTTCTGCACATTTGCTCCCTGGAGCTTCAGAAGGACTGGGGATTGCTGGAGGGGTCCGACTGCTCCAGCATCTTCCTTTGCCGGGTGCTTCTGAAGACGGAGCTGCCCAGGAGTTCCTTTGCAGCGGCTCCTCTTCAAGCTCTGGACCAGGGATGGGATTTCCACCTTTGCCTTTTTCAAAATAGGTGTGTGCCAAAGATACTTTGAAAATGCCAACCTGGCCTACTGTTTTATTTAATGCTGTGAATGTTTTATAAGCTCAGTAGCCAAGGGTTTTGCTTTGCCCGGCTCTGGCTGGGGCAGTAATCTCAGCCGCACAGGGCCGCGGGCAGCGGCTGCGCTAATTGAAAGGTGACGGGAGCTGCTGCTGGGAGCTGGATGCCAGACAAGCCGAGAGCTCACCTGGTGCTGGCAGCATCTCCTCTTTGCCATGGACCTTTTCCAGGGGTCCTTGCCAATGCCTTCTGCCCAGCAGGGCTTTCATCGAAACACTTGTCCCATGCGTGTCCCCCCCCTCGCCTCCTGCAAGCCCCTGCGGATCAAACAGACTGAAAACCACAAGGCAAATCTCGCTGCTTAAGCCCTCGTGCGCTGCCAGGGGGTACTGGAGCTGGAGAAACAAGGGCAAGAAAGAGGGAGATTTGGCAAAAAGTCACCGGCCCTGACTCCTGACCACCAGACACCCCGACCAACGTACCCGCTCGGTTTCCCGGCTGCTCTTGAACGCAGCACTGCAGAAACACAGTTGGTCGTGCTCCCTCCGTTTCTTTCCTGCTTAATGCCTGCCTTGCTAAAAGAAAAATCAATAGCAGAAAGGGGAGTGAGAGCAAGTCTCCGGGGTGGAGTATCTCGCCGGCACAGTGCAGACAGGCTGCCAATAATCCTGCTCTCAGCCGCTTTGCCCAACAGCCACCGAAATATTAATGGGAGCTGCCACCGCTCCGGCGGGGGTGTTCACATCCCTCCACGGCCTCTCCACAAGAGGCAATCGCCACTCGGGGGTGAGGACTATGCCAGCACCAGCATTCCCAATCCCTGACAGCCCTTTCCCCCCATGCTTCCCGGAGTGCTCGCAGTGATGCTGGGGCTTTGCCGGGGGGCTCGGGGTTGTGCCCCCCGCAGGGAACCACAGTGGCACAGCACCCACTCACCCACCGGGACCATCCAGAGGGGATTTAGCTCATCACTTCCCCAATGCAACGTTGTGGGTTGCAACAAAGTGAATGGCAAAAATGGGACCCTCTCATCTATTTTTGGTTCGTTTGCCCTGCTCTCCCCTTCTTGGCGGTTAATGGCACCTTGGCTCCGGGCTCCCCATCCCCAGCCTCGCGCCGGGTCTGGAGCAGCCCCCCGGGTGGGAGCAGCAGGGCCAACCCATGCGTGTCCGCCGCAGGGATGGGCCCTGCTCGGTGTGAATGGCTCGGGGCGGCCATTGTCATGGGTGAATTTTCTGAATGAGCAAATCCTCATTAAAAAATAATTAAAACAGCCTGGTGAGATTGGCTTAATTCCTTTCATTTTGACTGATGGTGTTTAGTTTTGATGATTTATGTACCACAGCCTTGCCAGCTCTCATGCTTTCATTGTTGGAACTCATGGGATTTCATGATTTTCTTCCTTCCACACCTCCTTGAGTCATGGGATTACAGCTGAATCTCAGCTTTCTTTTTTTTTTTTTTTTTCAATGACTATTATTTTTAAAGATGCATTCCAGGCTGGTGAAATAAACTTGAAAGCCTGACACCTAATGACTCAAAGCTCAGGAAGTGAGGAAAAAAAAAAGAACAGCGAAATTGCTCGCTTCCTGCTTGGAGAGGGTGGTTTGTAACCCCCTGACATCATTGTTCGGGTGCTGATGGAGGCAGCAGGGTCTGCGGTGCTGGGGCCCGAGGTGGTGGGGATCTGTGGTGATGGGATCCCTGCGGTGATGGGATCCCTGCGGTGATGGGGTCCCTGCAGCGACGGCGTCTGCAGCAGCACCCTCGTCTCCCACCCCATCCAGCCCCGTTCTGCCAGGCTGCCTTGCTCGCAGACATCTATTGCTTTTGCACATTTAAAAAGTGCAAATTTGCCAAGTCCCGCTGTATAATTAAACCTGTCCTTCTCATGTGCTCCTGTCCACCATGTCCCCTCCAACGTCCTCGTGGCACCGGGCTGGCTGTGGCCTCGTGGGCGCTGCGGGGATGGATCGATCCTGCCTGGGACAACCTGGGTAGCTCCAGGTTCCGTGCAACCCGCTGGCTCCACAGCATCCCTGGAAGGAGCACGGCGTGGTAGGGAGACGGGGCTGGGGGTGCCCAGGCTTTTCTCAGCCCCCTGCGAGCCCCTGCAGGGGCTCCTGCCATCACCTGGCAGCCGTTTCGGTGCCGGGTTAAGGCAGCGGCCGTGGCCCTTGGAAATGCCCTTGGTCTCCGCCCGATGCTTTTGTTCTGCGGGGCTGCAGGTGGGGATGCTTTGAAGCGTGTGAGAAAAGCTCGCTGCCAAAGAAAAGCCGCTCCCGCCGCCCTCGCAGCCCCCTTCGCCGGCACCCGGCGCCGCCGAGCGCCCTTTCAGCTCTGAATGGGGAGGACGGCGCCTGAAAGGCCGTGCCCCCCGCCATCCCCGTCCCCCTTTGTCTCTCCCTCCGCTCGCCACCCCCTGCCCCATCCGTCTTGCTAAAACCTCTAAGGCCCTGCAAGGCTTCAATGCCCCCTTTCACTTGTTATTTGTTACCAAATAAATATGGGTGATTAAAAAGGGATCAGGAGTCCGTGCGGATTGCAGAGGTGCCTGGAAGGTGGAGTCCCTCCTCTGTGTAGCCCATGGCTTTTCGCCCTACATGAGTTAGGAAGAGCAATCACATAGGAATAAAAAGCCATAGACCACAGCAGAGGGCTTACCCAGGATAAGCCAGCAGTCTTTGGGGGAAAAAAAGGAAAAAGGGAAGCGGCGGGGCTGGAAAAGTAACCCCTCTAAGTTGTCCTTCCTCCCTGTGCCCAGCTGGGAGCATGACCAGCTCCAACTCTGCACGGGGACCACAGCTCCCCAGCTCGACCCTACAATAACAGGGGAACCTCCCACCCAAAACACCCCTCTCGGCACCACGGCACTGCGGGGAGGGTTCTCCCGGTTTCCTCCCGGGTCAGGAAGGAAAGAGCCAAACCTGCTGCGTCCGTCCCCTCGGCAGTAACCTGCCAGCGCGGTGGCCCGACCTGCCTTTTCTCCTCGGAATGCTGTAATGAACTGTGATTGCAGGGACAACAGTCTCTTGCGGCAGAGGTGATGTTGAAAAGACAACGTGCCACAGCCTGAATCAATGGCAGCGCGCCCGAGGTGCAGGCAATGCAATGGTTTATTTTCACTCTCTCAGTGCCCCAGCCACAGCTACAGCTTGTGTCTGCCGGTGGGATGGTATCCCCCACCACATCTTTTTGTGCTGCTTCTAAGGATCCCAAGAAACCTGATAAACCTTGAGTTATAAACCAGGTAGTTGCTCTGGTTGCAAATGCAAGACAAATTTACGCCGGCAGATGAAGTGTCCCATTCCGTAGGGGACCACCTTGCTGTTCAGGAGCCGCTTCCCTTGCCACAGCCCAGGAGCCCATGGGGTAAATCCCTTTCGCCAGCAACGGGGGAAAGCGCTCCCCTTGGTGTATAGCTGTACCTGTCCTGCAGCTGGTTTGAAAATCTGACCCTTCGGGCCACCGAGGGACTTGCCCACAAGTCACGGAGTGGCTCAGCGGCAGAACTGGGAACCGAAAACCTTCCCTTGGTCCTGCTGCCCCCGCAGCTCACCTGGCGGCGGATGCGCAGCGGTGAGAGGTGCATCCAACAGACCCGCCTTTGTCGGCTGAGACAAAGGGCTAAAGAAAGGTCTGGCTGCAAACCCGCCTCCCGCGCGCTTCCCCCGCTGTTGCCTGCCCCTGCCGCCTTTTCGGGGGAGCCTCTGTCTCCGTACCCACAAAAGAGGCATCTCGGGACAAGGTGAGCTGCTCCAGCAGCTCCTCCAAGAGCCGGACACAGACCATATCCTTCAGTAAAAGCCTCTGCACCTCCCTGCACCTGGGGGAGCCCCTCCGGAGGCACCAACACTGCCCAGGTTCTTCCTGGAAAAACGCTGGCCTCCGTCTTTATTCCCTTCCCCTGCCAGAACGCAGGCTCGTTCAGCAACAGCGACCGCTAATTGCCAGGAGCTGATGAGGTCAGCTCTGCTGTTGAGTCTAGGAAACTCCCTTTCTTGTTGCCCTACCAAGAATCCTTGGGAAATTCAATGTTTCTAAAACTATACAGCAATCAGGTTGGGAAGTCGGAAGGATTTTGCACCCTGTGGTTTGTAATAGCCGCGAACATGACTTTGACCTACAAACCAAACTTCTGAAGCAAATGGGTAGCTCTGAACTGGCGTTTTCCCAAGGTCTTTCCTCTTTTAACTCCCATATATGAACGGCAAGAAAAAAAGGCCACCATGTGCCCCACCTTCTGACACACTCACGCTCCCTTCCTGGCCCCTTCGCTCTGCGGGTGGCAGCCGCAGGGTGGTGCACCCGTGGGCAGCCCGGCACCCCGAGCTCTGCAGGAGCACCCTTTGGCCCCAGCGTTGTGCCGCTGGGTGCAGGCGTTGCACTGGGGACATCCGCCGGCAAATCCCCCGCCGTGTGCCCACCAGGAGCCCCGCGTGGGTCTCTGCCCCCCGGCTCCGGCACCAACCCACCCCCTGGTTCAATTCATTCACCTGGTTCACCCCAATTTCATTGCGCATCCCACATTCGAAGGGTAAATCTGTCGAGCCAAACTTGGTGGCTCTTTGGGATACGGCTCTCCTTTGGCACCCCAGGCATTCCCACGGAGGCTGCCTCAGGGCGGCTCCAGTGCCAGGCTGCTCTCTCCAGCATCAGAGCACGAGGGCACGTGCCCATCCAAGAGCCACCAGCCCCACACCACCGCAGGGACCCAAGGACAGCCCGGAGCCACCGGCCGAGCGTGCCTGACCTCACCTTTGGCAGCGCGGCATCCTCTCCGCGGGAAGGGCGCCAGGCCAGCCGGCACGGGCCTGGGGATGGCAGCGCTGGGGCATTGCCCACACCGTCCTCTCCTCCCCGCGCCGCCCTCGCCCCCGCCAGCAGCACCCAGGCAGTGCGGGGATGCTCGGGAAGCGGGTGCCCAGTGCTGTCCGGGGTGGGGGGCTGCCCCCAGCACCTCCGAGCCCCCGCTGCCTGCAGGAAGGGGGGGGGTGGTGTCTCATTTTTGAAGCCCTGACCCCCTCCCTTGGCGGCTGCTCCCGCTGCCGTCCCCAGCGCCCCGTCCCCACGTCCCCACCGAGCCTCGCTGCGCCGTCGCATACTTGAAATGGTTGTGCAGCGAGGGGCCGGAGCGGAGGGAGGGAGCGGGGGTCAGGTATTTCTCCATCCCCGGCTCCGGAGAGCCGGTAACAAAGACGCTATTGAACTGCAGCCTCTCTGGTCTGTGAAGCAGAAACCTCTTGTATCTACTTCACTGCCTTTGATCTAACTCCCCCAGTGGGATGTATATTACTCATGTCCTGCTGCTCGGGTACTGCTGCCAGAGCGGGACGGGGGGGACAAGTCCCCGCTCGTCACCCTGGGTTTGGGAAGCGCCGAGCAGGGGCACCCAGCGCCCACCTCCGCTGCTGTCCTTCCCCATGGCCCCTCTGCCCCTCTCCCTCCGTCCCCCAACCCCGCCACCCTCCCAGACCCCAATCTTTGGGGGATACGTGTGGGCGCCCAGCACTCAGCCGAGCGTAGAGGCGGGAGGAGCGGGGCTCTGCGCCTCGCATTCCTCTTCTGTAATTAAAGCCGGTGCGCTGGGTGGAGGGGGAATTTCCCAAAGGGTTTTACTGGCGTCTGGACAAGGGTCAGACAATGAGAACATTTGACAGGGTGCCCAAATCCGCTGTATCTTGGATACGCTCAAAGCCTCCCCCGTGCTGTTTGTCCCAGGCGCTGGTTTGCCAGAGGTGGGGGCTGTTTGGGCAGGTTGGGGACGGCGGGTGGGAACCCGGGGACTCTCTCACGACGTCCCCGCAGCCTCCACCCCAGCCAGCCTGCCCCAAAAGTCAAAAGCTTGAGAAGCACAAGTTTGCTCTGAGACCACGTCCCCACCAGGATCCCCCAGAAAATCCTGGGTGAGGGCACCAAACACCCCCAAGAGACTCACAGCACTCGGAGCGGCGCTTTAAAAAGTACTTTGCTGCCTTCAGCAAGCTACCTGCTGCGCTCCCCCGGGAGCCAGGGGCACTTGGGGCTCAGCCTGGTTTTGCCAGGCCCAGGGGAGCACGGGGATGCTGTGACAACCTGGCTGGAAATCATCCCAGCCACCCAAAAACACTCGAGTGCTTTTGGAAATCTTATTCTTCTGCTTTTCCAGCTGGTTTGGAGAAAACCCTGCGCCTGGCAGCTCCCAGCGGCGCTCAGAGGCGCGGGTGGGCATCACCTTTGGAGCAGGCAGGTCCCTGGGGGGCCCCCATGCCAGTACCCAACGTGAGAGCACCCAACATCACAGCACGAGAGGAGCTGCTACCCCTTCTGCTGCTATCCCTGGAGCTGCCATCCCTTCTTCCAGGGCTCATCCCCTCCTTCCCCGGCTCCCTGCCCGTGTCTCAGGTGTGGGGAGAGCGGAGACGTGCGTGGAGCCTCTCCGGGGCTGCCTCCATCCCCGCCGCAAGGTGGAGAGAAATAATACACACCCAAAATGGAAAGGATGGATGGACGGATGGATGGACGGATGGATAGATACTCAAGAACAGAGACCAGCCAAGCTGGGTACGCCTAAAGGATTTTGTTTTCCATGGAGATCCATGCTAGTTGCAGCCCAAGAAGGTGCAATCAGCCTTTTTTTTAGGGGATTATCTGCAGCTGTCCCCTGCCTGGTCCCCCTCTCCCCAGCCACAAGCTGGCTCGTGCCCCAGGGCAGGGCATGCGGGGACCCAACTCCCGTTTAGTTTTTAAACATTAACTATTAGAACTTGGGGAACAGTTGAAGCCAGAGTTGGGCAATGATTCATTTTCAAGCTGTCTTGACAACTGGCTCCAGCACAGCAAGATTAGATCTACTAATCACATTTATAAGGCGCCCAGGATTGGGTATTCGGAGAATATTTGTCATTGTAACAATGTCATTTCCCAGCCTTCAGCCTGCATTACCTTGTCCTGCAAGTCGTTACGGTTGGACTTTTCGGCTTTATAGAAACATCTACTTGGGGAAGAGGAGGCTCAAGAGCGTTTGTTGTATCGGTGCTCTGCACAGCTAAGGGCACACGCTGTCTGTCACTTGTATGTCCCATGGATAGGGTAATACTGGGGTTATGTATGGATTTTAATCAGCTTTCTCATCACCTGATTTTCTGATAGCTGCTTTAACAAAACAAGATATAAACCAAGCCTTTCCAGAATGCTGTAAGGATCCCCCAGCTCCTACAGGCAATAGAAAGGGTGGCCACGTGCGCTGAGCGACACCCCAGGTCAGGCGGTGCATCCGTAACGGGGAGCTCGGGGAAGCAACGCGGCTCTGCCTCCCCGTCACTCCCCACAGCCGGCGTCTGAGGATGAGCCCGTGCTGCCCACAGCACCCACAGCACCCACAGCGCCCACAGTGCCCTCCCCAAGGTGCCCGGAGAGACGCGCTCACCGAATCCACGTTTGCAGCAGCAACAGCGCTCGCAGCAGTGCAGCCCCTGCACAGCAGCTGCCGCCGGCGCTGCAGCATCGCATTAAGGAGAGACCAGACGGAGCCCAGGCTCCCTTCGCAGGATGCGCTGGCAGCCACAGGAAATCCACGGGCTCGGGAAGGGCCAAAACAGTCCTAATTTTGCAGGTGCACATGCAATCACACACACGCTTCTTCCAAAACACAGAATACAGCATAAAACCCGTCTGATTTGGTTTAGGGAGAGCAATGAAACCCTTTCATTTTCTTTTGCACTTTGCTTTATTCCCGCCGGGACGCTAAGCCCACCCTCCCGGAACAGCAGACATCGCTCGTGCAGCCTCTCCCCGGCACCCGAGCAGCCCACGAGATGTGTTGTCCCCTTCCAGCAGGTACCAGTGCTCCAGGACCTGGCTATCCCTAACTCATGGACATGTATGGGAAGACCGAGACTGGCGAGGTGCCGAGGGGGACGGGGTGTACAGAGCTGGGCTCCGGCTGCCCCAGCAGAGCTCAGCCCAGCACCGAGCTCCTGCAGGACTGGCTTTTCCATGGGTGCCTGAGGTTGCTTTGGGAAGCAGAAATATTCTTGCTGGAACAGGCAAGTTTGAGCCAGGAGGAATATTCTGCAAATCCAGTTAGTTTGTACCGGTCGGCTTTGGGTAGAAAACCAGCTCTGAGAAGTTGCAACTGTTCCTTCCAACTTTTCCATCCAGAACAGCACTCCACTCCCAGCTCTCCTTCTTTCTTACCAAAAATACGTATTTTAAGTGACTGGAAATGTAATGAAAGGTTTTTCTCTGTGTGAAACAAAATGTTCTCCAACCCTAGATGGAGTTTTTTTTTTTCTTGGCTTGCTGAAAAAAGTAAGAATAAATTCATTTTGGCTTGAGCCCTTGGTGCAAACCAATAAGCCAGTCCTCAGCAGAGCCCTTGCACCTGAACCGAGCTGCCCTTGGCGGGGCACGTCTGGCCATGGGACCCCAAGACTGTCACTTGTGTGTCCCAGGTCACAGCCCACATGATCCTGCCGAAGCCCAAACCCCTCCACTCTGTCTCTGCTCAGTCCCACTCCACACCGTGGGGCATTGCTCTTTCCTCCGGCTTTTTTTTCCAAGGTGGAGGGATGAGCGAGGCAGGGAGGGAAGGGAGGAGATAATGACCCAGATCTGTTGCTGCAAACTAGCCGTCAATTTGCCACACAGCCCATTAAGAGAGGTCAAATGCAACTCGGGAATCCAGGTAAGTCACTCGCTAACAAGATCCTCCCGGGCCTTTTAGCACATTCCTGGTCACAGATATTTCAGCTCCCGCAGCCCCAGCTGTAATTAAGTCTGGGCTGGGAGGCAGGAGACACTGCAGCAGCCAGGGGGGAATTTGGCTGGCTCTGCCGGGGGGAGCGCGCGGGGCTGATGAGCGATGGTGGCTCCAGGGCGGGGGCTGCAGCCCCGGCATCCCGCGCGGACCCCTCGGACCTCCAGCAACTTGGAGCTGGGAAAGGAGGGAGAGGGAAACCGGGCTGACGGGGACGGTTCAGTGATCGGGAGCGACTAGAGCTGAGGGAACAAAGAGACGGAGGAATTAGAGGGGGAAGGTGGGGAAAGAGCCCCGTGGGGGTACAGGGGCACTTTGTCCAGAGGTAGAAAGCGAAGGCAGGATAACCATCACCTCCACACCAGAGTGGCCCCTTCAGCTCCCCTGAGAAAACACTTCCCTGCACTCAAACCTGCCTGAGGTGACTCCAGTGACTTCAGGGACATCACCCTGGGCACAAGCGTGGGCAGAAAAGAGATCAACCCGTCTCCCACCACCATAAACCAGGGCTGAGTCCACTGACGACAGGCAGTGCTGGGTGAATGGCACCCGCTAAGGTGCTCGTCCCCTCCCCTCGCAGAGCAGACCCCAAACCCCCCTTGTGTGAGGCTTCACCATCACACGCACAAGCTCCAACCGTTGCTCTCAGGCCACAGAGCTGGTTCCCTCCTGGGACAGGAGCAGAGGCAGCTGCCAGCGCTCAGCTGGAATTCGCACCGCAGCTTCGCACCATGTTTGGAGAGAGTTTAACCACCCTTATCCACCCAGGCTCCTTCTCCTTCCTGGCACAGGGGATTTGCACTGGCACAACCAAGAGAAATCACAACCTGCTTTACAAACACCACTGTGCTCCCTCCCGGCACCCCCAAAGCCGCTGCACTGGCCTCCCCGAGCCCCCACGGCGTAACCTGCGCGTGCACCGGAGGATTCCCAGCAGATACTCCCATCTGGGCCGTCCTCTGCAACCCTGTCCAGCTGCAATGTGGGACACTGATGTGCTTCCCACTGGGAATTCCCCTCAGGATGCACGAGTGAGGGGAAGGTGGTGGGGAGGGGAGAGGTGGCAGACGAAGACAGGGATGCTGGCAGAGCCATGGGGCTGGGGTGACCCTCCCCACGTGCCCTCGCTGATGCTCCCCATTGCTGGCTAGAGAGTAATCCTCTACAATCCAGCCACAGCTGGAGTGACTAGGATGGAATCGGGATAGGGTGATGGTCTACCCCTGCGGGAGCTGCTGTTGTGCGGCTGTGCATGTACAAGGCAGAAGGGTGGTTGAGCCTCACGCGGCTACTCACACCCTCCTGGGGTTTGGTGGACCATGTCTGGGCCCCCAGAGCTCAAACTCGCTCTTGCTTTGGGCTTTGCAGGGTCTCTGCCACGCTGGCGCTGAGCTGGCAGCCCCGGAGGGAAGATTCCCTGGAAGCTGAGCTCGGGCTGATCCCGGCACTGGGTCATCCTCTGCCATCATCGGCAGCTCGGCGCAACAAGCAGCGTGCAAGGGGCAGTGCATCCTGCAGGTGGGAAACGCGGGGCCGGAAGAAGAGACAGCGCATGGATTAGCCCCTGGAGAGGGAATACGGGCATCCCTGCCCAGAGGCAGGTTCGTACGGCTGAGTGGAGGGGTTTGGGGAGCATCGCGGGTGCATCCTCCGTGTCAGGTCCAAGGTGACACAGACGTGAGATATTTGTGTTTCGTCTGCTGCTGGCCCTGTTGTTCCCTGTTACCAGAGATTTGTCATGTTCTGCTGACAACTTATCAGGGACTCGTGACACAATGTGACACCTATTAGCATGAGGAGAAATTCTGGTAGAGAAAGTGTCTCTTTTCCACTTTGGAGACCTTTCCTCTGCTACTCACCCTGCTGGAAAGGGCATCAGGGTCCCACTGCACACTCCCGAGGGACAGCCACAACTGGGGGGAAGACAAACCCCGCAGGGAGACCCACAAGTGCAGCATGAAGGTGCCCCAGACCCACACTCGATCCTGTTCTCTCTGCCTGAAGCTGTCCCAGCCCTGCTCCCACCCAGCCCTGCTGCTGAAGGTCTGCCACCGCTCCCTGGGGACACACAGGCATCTGCAGAAACCAGGAGGGGACATCCCTCGGACCCCTCCAGTCCTGCTCCTCCTCGCTGTCAATGAAGCTTCCAGCAGAGAAAAATTATTATTCTCATTAATGGGCTATCACCATCCAGACAGGCGAGTGCCCCCGGGCACTTGCGCGCGCACACACACACACACACACAGTCTCTGTACGCCGGTACTGAAATCCCTGCACAAGCCATTGGGAACCATTTGGTCTCCCCAGACCCTGCCAGCCCTCTGGATGCCATCGCCGGAATCCCTTTGGATCCAATACCCCAGCACATCTGAAATAACGGCAGGAACCAAACGACACGACATCAAGACAATTCCTATCTCAGAGTAATTAATTTCCTTTCCCCTCGCTGACATCACTGTTCAGGTTAATACACGCACCACTTCCCTTATCTTTCTTCGGGATTACCTCATCGGAGAGAACCCGGAGAGCCTCCCTCTCCGCTGTGCCCAATGCCAGCACCAGTGCTGGGGCTGCAAGTTTGCAGCCGGAGGAAGGACGGCTCAGACGCGGTTCCAGCAGCACACCCAGCTCTCCCGACCACACCGCGCTCCGCGCTCTTCCCTTACAGCATTTGGTGACGCTCAGCCAGGCGCAGGCACTGACAAATCTGCTCTTTGCCTTTCAGTTCACACTCGACAGAAAGGAAAACACACTTCCGCGCCAGGCACAGTCTCTCCCTGCCTGCAGCCGGGGGCTCCCGCACAGATTTTATCCATGTTACAAACAATGCGAAGTGTTTGCACACACAGAGACGTTCCCAGTCCCACACAAACAGCCCCACTTCACGCCTGTGGTGCCTGAGTAAGACAGAAAACTTAGCATATATGTACACCAACTTATATTCATACACAGGAACACTCACACAACTGCACGCTTCATGCTGAAACCCAACAGTTAATGAGCTTATGCGTAATTTATCTGACAAGTACGTTAACATGTGTTGTATGTAATTGTGTGTCAACCTAAGTAATCTGAACACACGTGAATATATATATATACACACATCTTCACAAACACTCATATATTGGTGAATTTTGATATTTGGTGATCATTCTCACCTAAAACAAAGAGAATTTAATTTTTTTTGGCTCATCACATACCTGTCGACAAGAATATAACTACTGCAAGCAAATGCCATGCGTTAGCTACAATGAAGTGATGTAAATATATATATTCACATACACATACATATACACATTTTCAACGTACACAACAAACAGATAAAGGACTTGAATTTCTTTGGGAAAGAAACACACAGGCATGGAGTTGAAGTCCCCGGGGGGAGCCGGGCAGGCAATGCATGCACACGGGCGCGGATGGATGCAGGTGCCTGCGTGGGCTTTGCACGGGCTCCTTAGAAATGCCCATGGCACACGGAGCGCCCGCTCCCAGCCACTGCCTCGCTCCCTCGCGTGCACAACTCCTCCAGGCAAGACTTCAAACAAAGAAAGAAAGAGAAAAATGCCGTCTTACTTTTTTTTTTTTCTTCCTTTTTTTTTTTTTTTTTTGTTTGGTTTTTTGTTTTTTTTTGGTTGGGTTTTTGGTTTTTTTTTTTCCGCCTCTCTCCTCCCCGCCGCCTTGATCGCGGGACGTCAGCGGGACTGCAGTTCTTTGGTGGAGATTACGAAAAAGCAACTTAACAAACCGCCGAGCGCTGCTGCGCACAGCCGTGCGGAGGGGAAGAAGAGCTTTGCCGGCAGAGAAGAGAAGGAACAAAAGCCCGGCGATGCCAGCGCGATGCTGAATAGGTGTCTTCCTAATTGTGAGGGGATTGTGTGGCTGCGTGTGGTGGCGGGGTGGGAGGAGGCGGGTGGAAGGGGCGATGGGAAGAGGCCACCCTCCCACGCCGGCTGGGGAACGGCCGCCCGCAACCCCAATCTGAGGTTAGTGCATAAATTATCTCCCGGCGCTCCCGCTCTCCCCATTGGGTCGCGGAGCCTCGCGCACGTCTGCATCCTGGCTGCTCCGCTCCGCCGGCAGCTTCCCGGTCCCCGCAGAGCCCACCGTGGCTGCCCGGTACCCACGGCCCCCCGTCCGCCCCCGGCTCTCCCCATCTCTCCACTCTCTCCCGCTTCCTCCTTTCTGCTTTGTCTTCAGCCCCGTCTCCCAGCCAGGCAGACACAAAAGAGCCTCTGACCTGGGAGGAGAAATACCCATTTCCAGGCAAAAAAACCAAACAACCAACCCACCCGAGTGTGCCAGTGTGTGCTTTCAGCAGGCAGGGAAATTAAAAATAGCCAGGATAGCTCAAAATTGGAGGCAGCGTTCCTTCCCTAATGAGTGTAATTAGCGGAGTGAGGATGGACGCATGCTCCCCCGGCTGTTCCCCGCATCTTTCCGTGTCTCCGAGCGCCAGCCTGCCTGTGCTCTTCCACTAGCTTTTGGGAAACAGTGTTTTTCCACTTCCAGGAGCTGCCGGGGCAGGAGCTGTGCTTGGATGCAGCTATCGACACGCACTTCAGCTGCCTTAAGCTTTCCCTCCACCTCTGTCTCAAAATAGAAGGGTTCAGACAGGATTAAATCCCCAAACACACATCCCGAGTCCTCTGGGGCGTGCAGAAGCAAAGACAAGTCAGATTTGGGAACTGTTTTTTTTTCCCCTCCTGCTCATTGCTATCCATCCACTTTAGCTCTCATAAATCCCGAGCCGTCAGTGTAACAACGGGTGATTCAGTGGGGAATTAGCCGGGCTTCAGACCCGTGGAGCGAGCCAGATCCTCCTCCCGTGGCAGTGCCCGACCGAACAGGAGCACGGCATTACCTTATCCTGTGCCGGGTCCTCTCCTGCTGGGACACGGGGTGATGGGCTGCTCTCCCGTGGGGAGCCAGGGGGGCTCGTGCAGGGGGCCAGGACCCTCTCTGCTCTCTGCACTGCGGGTAGCTCCCTCGGCAAGCCGGGAAATCCAAGTTCTGCCCAGGATTAGTCTAACCGTTAATTTTGGCTGCGTCGGTCCAGGTGAGAGCCGCCAGCACCTGCAATGGGATGAGGATGCAGCAGGGTCCACCCCGCGCGTCCTTCCCCCGAACAGGGAGGGGGCAGGAGATGAAGCCCCATGGGAGGGCAGCACTCTGGGAGACGTGTTGGGCAGCTCATTAACTGATGGGCCTAATGACCTACTCGCTGGGCTCTCTGCAGAAGTCAGAGGAGGAGCAGGAACATCTGGACAGGGTGACAGGACGGATCCGGGCACGGGGCTGCCGGAGCAGTGGGTCCAGCCGTGCCACCGGGCTGCGGCAGGCCAGGAGCGGCCGGGGAGGGCTGCGCCGTCTCTCAGCATCTGCTCGGCTCTGACATTGTGCTCACTTGGGCTTTTTTTTAATTGTCTTGATGTCCCTCATTTGCATAATCCCCATAATGCAGCGCAGCAGGACTTTTGCTCTGAGCTAATAAATAGATGACAAAAATAAATGTGTCATGTAAGATTTGCTTCCATTTCTTCCCTTTGTGAGCAAGCTATCACCAAGAAGTGATGCTCGCGGGGTTGGTCTCACAGGAACTGTCAGCCTGGCCTGCCATAAGCGGCGATGTTCGCTCTGCCCGTGGTACGCCACTTGGCCAGATGTTCGGCTGAAGTCGGGAGCTGGGAGCAGGAGGAAAAAGTGGCTGTGGAATGCGAGGAAGCGCTCCTTGCCGCCTGGGGTTTGCCCCACATCGGCCCTCCAAAGCTCTTCCCCAAAAGTCATCCCAAAAGCGGGCTGGCAAAGCGCTGATGGAAGGACCGCAGGCAAAAAAATGTCATCGTTGTGTTCACAGCGTGTTTGCATCCAGTAACAGCCAGGCGGGTACCTGGGGTGTCTTATTTTTAGAAGCATTTTCTTCAAAATTAGGGGGCACTGCGGTTTCCTCGCTAACGCTGCGGCCAGCTCTCCGCTCAGGGTGGAGTTGCACCACGTATGAAATCAGTTCCCGTAGCTGAGAGAAAGAGTAATCGCTCCGCCGTGGATATCCAAGGGGACTCCTGAGGCTGGAAAGGCACCCCGTGTTTGCTACAGGATGATTTCCCCCTTGGTTTTACAAGAATGTGGTTGCCACCTCAGAGAAATTCGCTGGATGGTGTACGGGCCACCGACGGGAACAACAGAGATCCCACCCCAAAACAGGCACAAAGTTTTAAAACAGAGACTGCGATTAGTCCCCAGGGCTCTGCATCCCTGGAAATCTTCGCTCCAGTACTGGAGGTTTCCTAGGCTGGAGCTCAGCTGGAAGCGAGGAGGCGCTGGGCATCACCCCCGCCTCGGGTCAGAGCAGAGGATCCTTCCTGAACGTCAGGGCAGTGAAGCGATGGGGATCTGATGGCAGATCGCGACGAGACTCGTTAGGTTTCTGGAGATGTAGTAGGAGATGGTCACATTGCAGAGGGTGCTGGCAGCTCTGGAGATCGTATCTCGTGCATTACAGCTGTTGGTATTTTTTTTCCTTCCTGCAGCCCTGTGATTCTGGAGGATTCTCAGCCCCTACATAAAAATGGTTTAGCATTTCCAGCTGTGGGGTTTGTCGAGAAAAGCCTGAAAACATGAATCCTTAAGGGTAAAAGCTAGAAGAGAAATAAAGACCTGCTAAGACATGAGCTTTCTTTTTTTTTTTTTTTAAAACCTTGACTGATTTTAAATCATTTTTATGACTGAACATAACTGCCTTCTGGCATGCGAATGCTTGAGCCTGGTGTTACCATAAAGATGGATTCCCAGCTACTGGTCAGCGGAAGAAAAAGCGCTGCCTGCGGTTTCCCAAAGGCTCAGATCAGGCTGTGAAAGGAGCTCATCGGCCTCACAGAGCTCTGCTTAATTGCATTTAACAGGTCCCGGGATGAGGCGTTCGGCTCACACGTGGGGTTTGGTCTCCCCGTGTCGGAGGTGGGACGCGGTTGCGGCAAGCTGGGCTGGCAGGCGGGCAGCAGCCCCGAGGAGGAGACGCACGTGCAGACGGGCGCTGGTGGGGGAAGGAGAGGCAGGGGGGGAAGGACAAGGAACAGGGGGTGAAAGCAGAGGAGGAGGGAGAGGTGAGCTGTGGCACGAGGCTGGATCATGCTTTTGGCTGTGGTGAGCCGCAGTGGGAGAGCTTTCTGCCGCAGGCGGTCAAGATCTGCAACAAGTCCTCTCCCAGCTTGTCCCAGTCGTGAGGTCTGCACCCCAAATTGTCTGCACTGGGCTCAGCTGCCTCCCAGCATGAGCATCAAATCCACCTGCCGGCACCCGCTGAGATGGTGGGGTGCTGGGACGAGGGAAGGAGAGAGCCGTAAGGATGGAAAGAAGAAAAAAAAACAACAGCGAGAGAGGTGGAAATTAGATGAGGTACAGAGCGAGGCATGGAGGACTGCGGAGCATCCCTCCAGGATGCGGTGAATAATTTTCCCCTTCCCCAAAGCGCCGTGGCGAGGAGCCGGCATCATCCGTCTTCATTACATCACCAGAATAGGCTCTGTCAGGTTACACTGTAAAACTAATCAATATTCCCTGCGGCCTCGCTGGCCACAGCTCCCACCATACCGGCAGGCAGCGGTGCAGCCGGGACGGGCACTGGGGCACACGGGCTCCCTGGTGCACGCCGCATGCTGGCACCGCCGGCACTGCTCCCCGGGCAGCGCGGGTCCCCACGGTGCTGTGGGAGGCAGAGACACACGGTCATCACCACAGACTGTCTACACACGCTTGGTGATTTTTTAAAATGAGTCCACACTCTTTCTTACCTGCCTACCCAGGTATTTTACTTTCCCCTTGCCATAATGCCCTGGCACCTGGCTGCTTATTTTCGGTAGGCGACTGAACAAACCTCCTGCGACAAAACCCCACAGAAGCGCATCTATTCAGGGAGCAAAAATCACCACGGAAAGCCTTATTTGCCCAGCTGCAATCACACAACCCCACTGAGGGCCCAGCCGTAACTCACACGCGGTGTCCTGGAGCCCGTGCACGGAGCGAGGACACGTCCCTCCGCGGGGACATTCCTCCAGAGCAGAGAGCAGGGTTGTGCTGGGAACGTTGCTTGGCTCCTCAAGGCAATTTGGACCAGGCTGGCCAAAGCGGTCAGTCCGCAGCGCCCACCCTTGTGCCCAGCACAGCCAGCCCAACCGGGCATCGCTTTTCCCTGGTGCAAATTCCCAGCAGTGCCGAGGCGGCGCTGGAATTGCTCCGTGTCTCCTTGCCGCCTGGCCCTGCTCAGTCCGCACCTATAGGGCCAGGGAATTAACAAACCTGGGAAATAAAGGTCGGGATTCAATCATGGGGTGCTGCTGAGAGCAGGGCAACCATGCTAAGGCTTTCCATTGCCCAGGGCTACAAATGGTGGCGGGGTGCAGGGGACGTGCCTGTGCGAGCAGAGCTGTTGGAGAGGAAGGGATCACCCTTCCCAGGGGAGCGCCTGGCTGCACCTAGAGCCTGGGCTCAGCAGCATTCCCGCTGTCCGATTGCTCCTGAGAAACACCAGTGAGAAATCACACCCCGAGGATGGGAGACCCTCAAGGCAGACAAGACCCTGACCACCACACGGGTCTTTGGATTTTTACCGGGGGATGCTGGAAGCAAACTGTATCCGGGTTGTCCCATTGGAGGGCACTGCCCAGCAGCAGCCATCCTGCACCGACTCATCCCGGCCTCATACCCGGCATGGCGTGGTCCATACCCACCCTATGGACCATTCCTGGGGCAGGAGCAGGGACCCGATGAGCTCCCTGCCCTGCACTGGGGAGCTTCACCCTGGCTATTTTCAAGGCAGCTTTCAAAGCCGTAGCTCCCACCCTGCGCCCAGGCTCCTACCGCGAGCAAAACTCTTGCCCGAGACGAGACCCATCCATCTTCCTCTCAGCTCCGCCGCGTGGCTAAAAATAAGCCAATAAAGTAGCAATCACCTTGGAGCAGCAGCAGCTCTATTAAAGCGGAGCGAGCTGCGGCACCTGCGCCCCGGCTCTGCGGCGGGAGCGAGCCAGGAACCCGGGAGCTTCCACCTGCCCCAGCGCCGTGGCGTGACGGCGGCAGGACCCGGCACGGCAGCACCCGGTGCTGCCCCACGGCCCCGGCTCAGCCTCACTGGGCTCCTCCGGGGATGCTCCTGGCTGCCCCGCGGCGCAGCCATGGCTGCACACACCAGCGTGGGATGCGGGCAGCCTCCGGCACCTCTCCTGGCTGCTGGGAGGAGGAGAGGAGAGGAGAGGGGCTTGTGGCAGCAGCAGAGCGGCAGCGATTACTTCGCACCTCTCCCCCGTCCCAGCAGCAATCCTGGCCTGAACTGCCCGTCGGGGCTCCTCCGCCTGCTGCATGCCCGGCTGCAGGGAACCCGTGGAACCCGTGCTCCTCGGAACTGTTCGGCTGCCTCTTCCCATGCAGATGTTGGCCAAGGGGCAGATCCATCCTGATCTGATGTGCTGGATGTTTGCAGCAGTTCCCTTTGCAAACGCTCATTTGTCATGTAGATCTCCTGGCATTTTTTTTTAAAGGGTAGATTAATTTAGGGGAGCTCTCAGATCCAATTTCCTCTGGCAATGGCTCTATTAGGCTGTGCACAGCAGAGATACAGGCTCCCGTCCTCCTGCTGCTACTGATGGAATTTGATTCCGCGCTGCCAAATCTGCAGGGCTGCAAACACATTCTCACTCTTGATTAATGTGAGTAATTTCTGCTTGAAAGAAGGTTGAAATGAGCAGCCAAGGGGAAGCGAACGGTGAGGGTTCCCCCCCACTACCCCTCCTCCTCCCCCATCCCTCACTGCTGTTTGCATTTTACCAGCTCTGGCATGGGCTAACAGATAAACAGAATCGCTGGCCCTGTTTCAAGAGCAGCAGAAGGTGCGGGAGGCGGGGGGCACCGCGGCGCGGGCAGGACGCTGCTGTGCCACGGCTCATGTAATGCAAGGGGTGAGGGATGGGAGAGGGATCGCCCCCCAACCCTGGAGCTGGGGTGGTCCGGCCGTGAGGGGCCAGTGGGTGGAAACATGATGGGGAAGCGGAGGGTCTCACCCAAGGGCAGGTGGGTCACTATGTGGGGAGAGGGGACCTGGCTGCAAGAGGGGCCGGGGGTGCCCTGCCTTTCCCCGCGCAGACACGCCAGGGTACAGCAGTCCTGCCCTCAGCCCGGGGTCGGCTGCTCCTGCCTTGAGGAGTGATGCTCTCAGCTGTCTTCCAGGGCCAAGATGCCGAACATCTCCCCGGATCTGGCTCCTTGTCCCACCCCACCCACGGCTCCAACCTGCTCCCGATGGGCCAGCGGCAGCAGGGACTCCCTGGTCCCCTGCGAGGCATTCACACCGTCTGCTTTGGATTCCTTCACCTGGGGCTGGCGTGGAGACCTGCGGTGCCCACGCGGCTCTCTGCGTGGTTTTGGAGACAGAGAACCAGTTGCCCCAGACCAACACGGTGAGTACCCCCTGCCTCAGCACCCCTGCGGTGCGCACCA
Organism: Chionis minor; assembly: GCA_013398295.1. Taxonomy (NCBI): domain Eukaryota; kingdom Metazoa; phylum Chordata; class Aves; order Charadriiformes; family Chionidae; genus Chionis; species Chionis minor. The sequence goes on from VZSF01007391.1 coordinate 128,167, forward strand.
CACGAAGACCCTGCCCCGCCGTCGGGGTCTTTGTAGGACACCAACGTAGCACCAGCGATAATGGGAGTTTTTCCCCGGCAAAACCCCGTCCCCTGTGTCCTCTCCCTCAGGAGCAGCGGTGGCTTTGCATCTCCTTTTCAATTTATTTTTATAAGGAAGGAGGGAGAGAGAGAGAGAGAGATCACATCCTAATCTGGCAAAATGTCAGGGAGTGATTCAGAGAAGAGGCGAGCGGCAGAGAGAGGCAGCCCACACAGGAGAGTTGTTTCTGATTTCCAAATGTCAGCATGTCCTTTAATTAAATGCTGATTAACAGGGGACGTGCTCCCTTGCACTGGAACTGGGGCCGCTGCTGGTAACACCGCGCTCCGTGGAGAGCCGGGGTGATGCCGCCGGCCCCCTGGCACCCGCGGGATGAGCCACCTGGTGCGAGAGCTGGCCCTGCCCGTGCCATGGTTTGCACCGCGCTGGTGCTGGTTCGGCCTCTGCACGGCTCCGTCACAGCCGGCAGCCCCCTCGTGCCCAAATCCCCGCTGTCTTGTCTAGCCTCCGAGCTGGGATTGCGCCTGTGATTTTTGTTTTTTTTATTTCTCCAAGTGGAAGTTGCACTGGATTTAGTTTAGCGAAACTGATGCGGCTGCTCTTACTTTAGTTTCAGCAGATCTGTTCTCCCTGGGTTTCCGTCTGTTCTCTGTACACTTAAGCTAGGCCGCAAAACGGCTATTGCGTTTGGGATCTTGGAAAACAAGTGATGTACCTAATAACGTCCCAAAGCATTATGAGTTACAATGCTTCTCTTTGTCCTCTGGAGCATGCCTTGTCTTTGAAGTGGGTGGGAGGTTATCCTCGGGACTGGGAGGACTGGGCTGTGCTCTGGGCTGTGTCTGCCCCAGGTGGGTGGCAAACCCTCACCAACCCTGGAAGCGGAGAGCGGCACCGAAGCCAGACTGGCAGGTGTCCAGCTCCTTCGGTCCTGGCTGCCACCCAGCTGCTTCTGCCGGATGCTGTCCCCAAGCACCGGGACCGATCCTCTCCCGTGGCGCGGGGAGGTGGCACAGGGGATGGAGCAGGTAAGTCTGGGCTTACTGCCTGCTCCTGCAGCCGGTGCTGGCCTGGGGAGCTTCGCGCGGCACCTTGCCATGCGCGGACCCTCCTGGTGAACTTCCCTCTGTGCCCCGGGACGGGCGGTTGCCCAAGCCCAGCTCCGCGCTGGCCTTGGGGACGATTCGCGCTGGCCCAGCTGCAGGTTCCGCTGTCAGTGTTACAGGACCAGGGCAGCCCCGCTCCAGGAGCGGCAGTTTCTCAAGGCACAAGGGGTAAATTCCTTCTGCTCTGCACCCCGTGCCTCTGGCTGCCCGTGAAAGTGCTCCCGAGCGTACAGACACTCTCGAGACTGCACAGAAACTTCTACCTTGGGCAGCCTCCGTCAGAGACTCGTGTCACACTGCGCGCACGGAGCAAAGCCTGCCAAGGAGGTTACAGGGCTGAAGCCACATGCCAAAGCAGGCTAAATCTGAAGAAATAGTCTATAATTAAAATCACGCTTTTCAGTGCCAGAGCTGAGAGAAAAAGCTTTTCACACTTATCCTCCCGTCTCCACAGCCGCGACTGCTCTGCACATCCCTCCCAATGCCTGCAGAAAGGCTTTGCTCCCTTTCTGTGCCACGGAGAAAGGGACTTTGGAGCCGGAGGCGTGGGCTTGGGTGGCCAGTGGCTCTGGGTGCCACGTCTGCCCGTGCAGCTTGCGGCAACAAGTGTTCGCTCTCCGGACTCCCACAGCGACGCTGCCTATTCCCAAGCGCCACCTGATGGCATCATCTCCAGAAAGGGTTTGTCAGACAATATTTATACCCGCAGAGCCACGGGAACCGGCTCCGGCACCAGGGAGGGGGGAAATGGGAAATAGAGCCGTGGGCTGGGAGCAGCCCTGGTCTCAGCACCCTGCCCTGTGCCCAGACCGGGATGGGGCAGAGCAAAGCTGAGTTCAGCAAATACACACGCTCGCCACTCTCTTCTTCTCAAGACCACAAAAGTTCTTCCAAGCTACCCAGGAGGCAGGCAGACCCTGCTAGCGCTGCCTGGGAGATCCCCGCAACACCCCCCCTTTCCAATTCTCCTTGACATGCCTGAAAAAACAGCTCTGTGTTTATAAACGTGAGTCCGAATTACGCAGAAATCCTGGGGGCAGCAAGCCCTGAACACCTCCCACGTGGCAATGGGAGAGAAGTCACTTTCTTCTGCCGCCAGACAAGGGATTTCGCCACACCGGTGTCATCTCCACCTCCTTCTGCCTCCCCAGAGAGGTGTCACTCGGCCATTTGTCGGGGTCCCTTCCGCCACCACAGCCAAGCAGCAGGTCGGATGCCCTCCCCACCAGAAGGAGAGGGTCTCCCCCGACGCCGCAAACACCCCTGGCTTGCATGGCCAGCAACAGCCCCGCGGGGCATCTTCGCTCAGGCCATGCTTCCTCCCCTCTCCCAAACCAGCAGCTGCACAGGGCAGGAGCCTTAGGTGAGTCGGCTCAGGGTCCTCTGGGAGCGTGAAGCCCTGGGAGAGGGGAGCCTAACTGTGCCCGTGTCCCTGCTTCACCACCTTCCCCCCTCTTCTTCCTGCCCTCCCCTGGGAGCTTCGGGCGCCTGACACTTGTCAGGGGAAAGGCACCCGTTTGGGGGAGCCCCTGGCTGCATCCCGAGCGCCCGCGTGCTGAGCAGGGCAGTGCCCGGCTCCCCAGGGATGGTTCTTACCAGCTGGGATCCCAGCTCGGCGTCTGGCACGAGCCAACCTGCCCGTGCCCCTGGTCCAGAGCCCACTAACCCCACGGGTACCACCCCCCTCTCTCCTGCCGCTCCCCCCGGGTCTCGCTTAGCCTCCGCTCCCCACTTCGGCACCTGCGGGAACGCCGAGACACCCCACATGAAGGCACCCAGACGGAGAGACTGCAGCAAAGTGGTTTGTGCTGGGAGGGATGGGGAGAGGACGCAGGGGAAGGGAGGTGGCGGTGGTGGGAAAGGGGGGGATGAATCATTTCGAGGGAGCCAGATTTCCATATTCCCCCTGCTGGAAAATTAAAGTCTGCTCTGAGTTTGCATCCCAAATGTGATTGCTTTCGGATCCCTGCCTTGGAAGGCACGTACCTCTCTCAGCAGCCAGCCCTGCCGGGATCAGTGTCCATGCCGTCTACCTGCCAGCAGGCTCTTCCTTCTGTTCCCGCTGAGCATCATATTTTCTTTGAACACCGAGGTAGTTAAAAGCTGCAACTTAAGGACTCGAGGCGGGGTGGAGGTGGATGGACTCACTGAGCATGAACGGCAGCTATTGGCTCTGCCTCTCCGGCGGCTCTGCCATGGGTTGGGCTGAACATGTGTCATCCTTCCCCTCCGTTCCCCTTATTTCCCCATCACTGTCCTTCCCTGTGCGGTGCCGGGAAGGCGGAGGAGGGAGGCGAGTTATTGCGGGGTTATGACCCCCCCCGGCCGGCAGCGTGTGTCGCACCTGCCCCCTCCCGGGGCCGCTCGGGCAGATGCAAACGCTGCTCGAGACGCCCCGCTCCCTCCCGGGGCAGCGCGGCATATGGTGCATGATTTTTAATTTCCTCGGGACGGCGGTTCGTATGGCGACTGGCAGGTTTCTCAGCGCGCTTTAGCAGGTCTTTCATTAACCCCCGGTAGATCCTTACGTGCCAACTGTCCGTATGGGCTGAGCAAAGCACTTCCCGATTCCACCGTGCCCTACTTCCTCCTCATTAACGAGGAGCTCTTCGTTTGAGCCCCAGCCAGGACAGCAAGGTCGGTGTCCTGGCTTTAAAGCTGCCTCTCCCCACATTACAGCAGGTGAAGAGGAGCCTGGCTATAATCCTTTTTCAGACCCTGCCTACCTGTTACATGTCAGCCCCGAGCAGGACCCATCTTGCCAGGTGAAATAGCTGAACGTTTAAATCAGTGGCAACGCGAGAACCCAGCTTTTCTGCAGGGCTGCTCTCTCAGGCTCTCTGCAAACACAGGTGGAGTCGCTGAGTTTCACTCGGGTCCTGCTGGGAAAAGCTTCCTCTGCAGCTTTAGCCACTTTTCCTGCAAAATTTGAACTCCTTAATAGCATGAGCCCACCCCTTTGACACCTCCCTGCGTGATTACAAGGAGCTGTGCTGTGTCTCTTGGGAAACAAACACCATTTCCAGCAGCATCGAGGGTGCTTGCAGACCAGCCGCAGGTTTGTTTGCTCCCTCCCTGCATTAATTACCGATTCCTCATGGGAACAGCTTTCACTCTGCCGACTGCCCACCCTGCCACTGGGTCGGGGATGGCAAGTTTGAGCACAAACGGGCACCCAGCAGCCTGGCTGCTTCTAATTGCCCTTCTAGAAGGGCTTCTAATTTGTGCAGCGTTGGCTGTGACAGCAGGAATGTCTGCACTTCTGCGTACGCTCCTCGGTGCGGAGGGAGGACGGAGCGCGGGGAGCCCCTCGCCTGGTGGGATGTGGCCGATGAATGACGGGGGAGAAGCAGCCGCTGCCTCGGTGCGGATGCCACCTCTAATCCTGCTCTGCCGTCTCACCCCAGCATCGCCACGGCGCTCCGGTCCTCTCGCTGGCACGAGAAGGGACAATCGCATTGCGTTTTGCGCATAAGGAGCGTGGCAAATGGATTTGCCATCTTCATGGACGTTGTCTTTTAACAAAAGCAAAAACTACCAAAAACATAATCACTTTACGCTGCTGCCGTTTCAGAACAAAGCTGAGTCTTGCTCACGCGTAGCAAACACTGGGTCATTTCACCTCTCCCCAGGCAAAGAGGGATCATTAGGAGAGCAGACGCCTTGGGGAAATCCTTCTATTTGTTTTGTCCTTCAGCAGACCCCCAGGTTGCAGGAGCACCCCACTAGCTGTGTGGGAACTGAGGGCTTTGCTGTTTGTGTGACGCAGGGGATGAAGCTTTTGGCAGCACCTGCGGACCTGGGACGCTGCTTCCTGGAGGTAAAGTCCTTGGCGAGAGGCAAACCTCCGAGAACAGGTAAAGCTGCTGAGAAATGGGCATTTCTGGCACGGCCCGTGAGGGGCAGATCACGTTAGGACAGCACTTGGATGAGCAGTATGGGGAGTTCCTGCGAAACCACAGCGTAGCGCAAGCAATGTCACACGCATGGGACAGGTGACACCATCAGTCTGTGTTTGCTGCTGGACAGGCACAGTCGAGCAAGGCAGCCCCAGCTGCAGGAGCTTTACAGCCTCGCAGGCTGCAGGAGAGCTGCAGCTGAGCTGCAGTTAATGTTGAGAAAGCTGGTTTTTATCTAAAAGAGTGGTTACATCCTCTAAAATACATGTATTGAGCTTTCTATAGCTCTTGCTGGGCTCCCCAGAGGGCAGAAAAGAGGGATATTTGTCCATCCTCAGGGATATTTCTGAGAGATACAGCTGCCCTAAACCACAATGTTCTTACAAAGGCCCACCTGGTTCCTGTAGCGGCATGCAGGGGGGGAAGCGCTGCCAGTTTTTTAAGTGTTTTTCCAAAATCCATCCGCTAGCGGGCAGCAGGAGAGGCTGTTTATGGGAGAACTGAGATGTCGCCTGCGAATTGCCAGAGAGGGGTCATCTGTCTGAAAAGCATCTAATGTGAAGAAAGAAGAAACCAGAAGAAACCTGGGGATGTTTCATCCTGACCCTGCGCGTGAACCTGCCCGAACCTCTGGCTCTTGGCAGGAAATGTGTGTGGAAGCTGGTGGGATTTCCCTGGAGCAGTAGAGCCCTGGTGACTCCCAGAGTGGAGCAGAGGCGACTTGCCCGGCGTTTCAGACGGTGCTGGTGGCAGAAGCGGGACAGGGACCCACGCAGAGGTGTCACCCCCCCTCCCTGCAGCGTTTCCCAGGGGCCGGGGGAGATCACCTGGTGAAACCCCGAGTGTCGCCAGGTGCCCGGCACGTACCACCGCGCGCTCCAGGCTTTTCCGCTCCTTCCCCACCCCACCTGCCGGCGCAGGCAGATTTGGGAGTGGAACCAGGAGTGGCGATGCTGTGTGTCCGTCCCCCTTCCCGGCAGAACGGGTTCGGCAGCTCCAGGTGCCCCGGGTTGAGCTTTTGCAAGCGCTCGCGTGCCTGCGTGTGCGCACACGTGGGCTGGGAGGAGGCTGTTTTAACAGACCATGGGCTTCTTCAGCTCCTCCTCGGCCCTGCAGCAGCAAGGCAGCCCTGGAGAAGTCCGTGCTTGTATCCCGCGGGATACACCAGCGCTGGGAAGCCTGGGCTCCGCTGCCGGCTCCCTGGCTGGCAGGGTGGTCTGCGCTGCCGGCAGCCCCCAGGCGGTGCCAGGGCTGGTACTGGGTACCCCAGTCCAGCCTGGGCGAAGGCACCAGAGCAAGCAGAAAGGGTGGCGGGTGGCCTTTTTTGTGGTCTCAGCTGGGTGGCATGGGTGCCGGCTGGCATTTCCCAGCCGGTCGTTTCTCCCGAGGGCCACGAGGTGGAAGCATTTTCCAAAAACTCCCGCGACGCCCTGGGAGCGTGGGGACAGGCAGCCCGTGACTCTGGAGCGGGGGGACAAGACAGCCGAGGAGCTGAGGGGTGGCTGCGTCCTGGAGGACATCAAGGGATCAAATAGGGGCACAGGCCACAAGGGTAAAATCCCTTTCCTCGGGGAAAAAGGCTTCTACAACTTTCCACGATGTTGGCTGCCCACTACCAGGGAAAAATGTCGAGCACTCGCTGCGCAGGGGCCATGCACCATGCTCTGTCCCCTCTCCCTGTGCTCGCTCCATGCCAGCCTGCCCAGAGGTCATTTGTGTGTAATTTCTGGATCTGATGCTGAGCCCGGACATCCTGGAGAGATGATTAAGTTCCTCCTCTTCCTCCTCTAAACAGAACTCCCAGCCACCTGGATTTGTGGCATCTCCGCACAGCCCAGTCCCTAACCCCTTTCACGGGGGCCAGCACAGGTATCCAGACATCCGTCTGTCTGTCTGCCTCCCCACGCACCGGCTCCTGCTGCTTAGCGCCAGCAAATTCAACCAGTAGCCACCGGGGCTGGGAACCCGGATGCCTCTGCCGGCTTGGGAGGACCAGTGCTTTCAGGTGGGCTCGGCAGTGGCCAGGGACACAGCCAGGGACTTGCCGCTTGGCACGGCGTTGCGCTCAGCCCCTGTCCATCACGCTCGACACGGGCTCGGGGTGCTGAGTCCCAGATGATCGGCTGTGCCTTATCTGGCCCCGAGAGCAGAGGGCTGCCCCGTCCTGCTCAGCCTTCCCGGCCCGGCAGGAATCACCGGCATGCTGCCGAACGCCAGGCACCAGCCTGCCGGGAGGTCATCTCCGCTCATGGGAGACACCAGCTGGTGCTTTCCCAGCCAGGAGAGCTTGGCTGCTGCCAGCCAGGGTCCGTCACAGAGCAGGTTGGGGACAGGGCCCCCCCTAAATGACATTCCTTACGGCCATCAGCCTATGCAACAACACTCCGCTCTCCTGCCATGCCTCAGCACGTGTGCTGAAAGCACACATTTCCCTCAAACACTTTATAAGTGAGTCACGGAGAGGATAAAGGTGTAGCAGGAATGGAACGGCACCGAGATTCGCCTGTGTTGTGGGGGCTCCTGTTCATTGCTCTGCTCCACCACGTGATCCCATCAACCTTGGGCGAGTCCCTTCACCTCTTCTCCGCTTGTGACACCGGTGTTGGATGTTTCCTTGTTAGCTGTGGGTGTGGAGGGGTTAAATATAGTAAAAAAACAGGGAGGAGATCATATATACAGCCAGCTAAATAGGAACTGCGCTCCTTTGACAGATGATCCCCCAGTCAGGAGGTGCTTGGCTTCCAGATACTTGGGCATGGGGGGGATTACAAGGAGCACCAGCTTCTAGGCAGGACCCACATTCCTCGGCTGGCCCTGCTCCACCCTCAGCTCCAGAGCAGAGAAGTGCTTTGGTCCAGCATCCCCCTATGTGACAGAATAAATGCGCAGAGTCCAGCTCGGTATGCAAAAATGCCTTGACATTTAGCCCTCCCTTGTGTTTGTTTAATAAGTAAACAGCTAAAAATAACTTGGTTATACCCAAGGGGGTTTTGAGTAGCACTAAACCAAGGGAGTGAAGGCTGGGTAACAGATCTGGTATTTTCCTCTCACTCTCAGTTCTACATCAAAGTAGTTTTAGGGACTTTATTCCCGACTTGAATCAGCATGAGCACAAGGAGAATCAGCCTCAGCATCTGCAAATGCAAACCTCTTCCGTGGTGCTAATTGATTTAATCTGTGAGATGACAAGAGAGCAGATTTATCCAGAACCGTCCTGCCTTAAACCTGTATTTCACTTCTTTTTTTCCTCAGAAGTGCCTTACTTAGCCAAAAGTAGTGGCATCAGTGGCCGGCCTGCAGGAATGCCTGTGCTGGCAGATGGTGGGCGAGTGCTGGATCTCTCCGAGGCACGGCACAGGGAGGGGAGAGCAAAGCGCAGCACCAGCGTTGCTCCCATTCCTGGAACATCCCGAGGGCTGCGCTGGCCGTGTGCCCTTACAGGGTCACGCACATACCACCCCATCCGCCACTTCCAGCCCGCTCCATCTGGCAGAGCCTGCATGAGGGGCGATGGGGGGTCCTCTGAAGTCCTGCTGTGAGGCCTCTTGGATGCTGCTGGAGCCGGGAGAGAGGTGGGCTCTTTCCGTGTATTGCAGGGCTTTAAATGACCGAGTGCAGCCTCCGGTCCTGGGGCAGCCTGCTCTGCTTCAGAGCAGCAGAATTGTATGAAGCACCATGGCTGGATGTGCCTCCAGAGTCCTTTTTCTGAGCTTCAGGATTTGGAAAGGATTCTCGTCAAGTTATTTGATACACAGGGACAGTACGTGGTGGAACGACCTCGGGCTTTGCCCCAGAGCTAGAAATGACTGCAGAGACAGCGACTCCCTACAGCTGCAAGCAGAGCATCAGCCGTCCCGGAGCCCTGTGGTGGTGCTGCGGGTGGGATGCTGAGGTGAGGAGCCCTGGCTGGGCAGCCACCGCGGTTCTCACTCTGCTGTGGAGGTTCAGCGCTCAGAAAATCAGCTCAACTGAGGGCAGGATGAGGCTGAGACCCATGGAGTGCGCTGGGCTGCGGCCGCCCCGTCCGCAGAGCACTCAGGGTCTGTCGGAACGAATCTTGAGCCTCTTCCAGCCAGAAGTCAGGGGGGAAGTTTCTCTGCAGCCTGTCAGGGAAGATGATTTCGGGCTGTGTTTACAGCAGGTGTGCAGCATGTGAGCAGAAGAGGCGACTCAACATGCCCTTAGAGCGCTTATTGGCTGGGGAATTACGGCGCTAATGAAATAATAGGTGCATTCGGCTTGTGCTGTGGATTCTCCCCAGAGACAGCTTTGCAGGGCACTGCCTGCCACCAGCCCGCTGGTGGTTTTCTCCTGGGCAGATGCCCCAGCGCCAGTTAAAGCAAGTTCTGTGCCGCATCCTGAAAGCCCTTCCCGGTGTGGGGGCAGGCAGCGCATCTCCCCTCCCCTGCACAGCCTGGAGCAGGACCTGTGCTGCGCCTGCACGGTGCTATACGCTATCCCTGGGATAGCCTCAGGTTTTCCCTGGGGTTCCGGCTGTCCTGCAAGGCTTTGCCACCACGTCTCACGTCCTGGAATTTTTCTCCGCCCATTATAACCTTTGCTGCCGATGCACGTGTGTTTGCTCGCCGCAAAGAAGGGGGCAAGGTCCTTGTCTGCCCTGCCTGCACCAGCCAGTTTTGTTTTCGCCCAGGGAGAAGCAGCACAGAGCAGCGTGCAAACCTTATTGTGGAGGCAGAAGACCTGAGCAGGGTCGTTTTCAAGATTCAGGTTTCCTTAAAGCCCGCTGGGACGCAAACGGGAGCTGACACCGGGGCATGTGGACCCGCAGGAGCTCACGCAGCACCTCGGGGCAGAAAGGAAAAGGGACCCGGGGGGCTCCTGCGGGGTCTTGTCACTGACCGCGCTGTGTTCACACCCTGTGCCCTCCCAGCAGCCCCCAGCACCCCCCTGGGAGGCTTTGGGGGACGTTGTTGCTGCTGCAGCACCCTGCCCTGGCAGCTCCCCCTCTGATCACAGCAGCTGTCATCCTCCCGACTTGCCGAAGAGGGAAGGACTCGCTCACAGCAAGTAGCAGCTGTGTATGAGATTTTCCTCTTTTCAGCTAACTCTGCTGCCATCTGCTCCAATTCCCTAATTATAACAGCAGAGGTGGGGGATGTCAGACTGGTTAGCAGGCAGTGCGGGGCGAACATCAGCTCCAGCCGCCTCAACAGACCCGTGGGGGCCAGAGCGGATCCCAGGCGCCGCGAGCTCGGCTGGCACCGGTGCCGGCGTACACATGAAGGTGGGACTGCGCCCACTCTGCTCCCAGCTAAGCCAAACACCTTTCTTGGGCATATCCCTACCATCCCTGCCCTCTCCGGGATGCGTTGCTCCGCGCCGCACCGTGTGTGTGTCCAGCACTGCTGTTCAAGCCCTGTCTCGGCTCTTGGTTTTTTTTTTGGAAATGTTCTCGCATTTATCATCCCTCTAACGCCCTCTGAAGTCCCTCTAACGCCCTCTGAAGTTTCTGCTTGCATCAATGTTTTGGGAAGCCGAGGCTGGGTTGGATTCCTGATTTGGGCTGAAAATAGCTAACAGACTGTGAGGGAAGCAGCAAATCCTGGCTTAGCATCCTGAGGCTGTCATAGTCAGCAGTGAGGGAGTCCCTTTCTGGTGCCACCCAAGCTGTTCTTGCTGAACAGTGCCAGCCCGCTGCTGTGGCTCCTTCCTCGCCATCCATCCATCCATCCCTCCCTGTGTCTGAAGGCTCGGAAGAGTCCTTATCATTCTCCAGCCAGACTTCCTGCACTGCCTAGGCCAGAGGATTGTATCCTGCTAATAGGGATCTTGGGCTGGAAAACCCCCTCTGACGCTCTGTTCCTAATCACTGGGTATTTCTTGTACAGCTGGTCTCGGTCCAAGTAGGGACTCCCATTTTCTCTCAGCGGGAAAGCACCAGACACTTTGCTGGTGTTCCTGGAGTACGCTGGGAAGAGAAGCATCTGGTCTGTTAGGTCTGCCCAGCCACGTTCCCCTACGGTACTTTAACCCTGGTGCTCCTTGCTCCCAAGAGGACGTAGAGGTTGAATCCCTCGTGCACTTACTCACCTCCTCCCGGCAGAGAGGACTGACTGTTCAGCCCGCAGCTCACCCCGTGAACTGCCTTGGAAAGGGGAAGCTTGTCAGTGAGTCAGTGGGAGAGAGACGGATTGTTCTCTGAAAAAATAACTTACCTCCTCCCCGCGCTTGCTTCACGCGGGGTGATGAGGGACAAGGTTCGCTCACAGGAGCAAACTCCTCCAGGGACGGTGTTTGGTTACTCTTGAACTGCAGCGCTGGCGCCTGGGCTCCTCTCTGCGGAGCTGAGATGCTTTAACCCCTGGGAAGCCACGGCTAAACCCCCCGGGAAACCTTCAAGCAGAACAGTCTGGCTGGGTTTCTCCAGGTCCCATGGCTGTTGTTAGGGATGTCAGCTCGGTTCTGCATCCCAGCCTCACCTCTGCATCGAGCCGTCCTCTCTCAGCTGTGTAACATGGAGGAGGGTGCACGCAGCCCGAAGGGAAATGCCAAAACCCAAGGCCAAGCCCACTTTCCAGTGATACCACTGGCAGGACAATGGATGCTTTTCTCCCAGAGCTCCTTGCTGGGGGAGATGTTTTGGTGTCCGTCATATCCTGTGCATCTTTCTGGCTTTGCCCGTCGCGCTGCTGGCGTTTTGCACACTTGCAGTAGGATCGTGGAGGAAATACTTTGTGCATGATATTTCCTTTTTCTATAATTTGGCAGCTCTTGGTTGCTAAATGCATGAATCTCTGGTGTGGATTGGTGGATCTGTTGTTATGGTGATGCTCCATGGGCAAAATTAAGAGGACATGTTGCAGGATTCACCAGTTTGCAATTGGCCTGACGGTTGCCATGGTCAGCCGTGGTTTTGGCCAACTGCACTTTGTGGATGGTGACTTTATTTTGCAGCACACGCTGACGTCTGCAGTGGTTTACACCGGGTTTAGTTGCAGGGTGACTGATGTTCACAGGCTGTTCTTGGGTGGGACAAGAGTAGATCACAGTTCACCTGGGCGTAGTTAGGAGTGTCGTTGGAGATCTGTGGTGGGACCTCGAGGAGCGCCCTCAGCTCTGGGAGCAAGCACTGGTGAACAAGGATATCTCAACTTGTCTCCATTTCTCCCGCTCCTCAGTTCAGCTGCCCGGAAAATGGGAATACCAATATTCCTTTTGTCTTGCCCAGTTACATTTTCAGAGTCAGTGGAACTGCAGACGCCCAAGAGAGGTGTAACTTGTGGGGGGTGCTGCTAAGTGGGGGTGACCTACAGGCACTGCCCCCCTCGTTAGCACCGTGCACAGCCACAGGCACAGGCTGAGCCTCGTGGTGCAGCAGTAGCCACCCTCCCAAGGGCAGCACCCGGTGCATTTGGCTTCTCCAGCGCTCGGAATGAGCAGATCCTGACGTGCCAGGCTGGGCAGTTAAACACGGGGCCCATTTGCCAGTTTTCCTTGACTTAGCAGCCGGCCTTTAAACCAAAGCACTGCGATTCTTGCTGAAATGCAGCGCTGGTCTCCGGGCAATGATTTCCACATGCCTGCGTGTGCACAAGGGAGAACCGTCCACAGGCAGGGGAGGCATTGAACACATTTTCTTTCCATGACTCGGTGCCCGCGTTACTATTGAATGTCCGGGGCAGCGGGGAAGGGAACTGCTGCCCCGATGCAGTGACTGTGAAATATTCCCTGCAGACCTAGAGACAGCCGCTTGCCTCGGAGCGGCACACATGCATGCCCATGTGAGTTCAGCAGCGGAGAAAACGTGCCTCCCAGCTGCTGGGGATCCGGAGGGATCTGCAACCCCGACGCTGCTCTGTGCGGCAGGGGAATGAAGCCGGAGGACCTGCGGGAAGAAAACAGGTGAAACCCGCCCAGAGCTGACCCGCGTTTCCTCGATAAGTCAAGCACATTCCTGTTGCTGTCGTTTCTCTAGTGCTCCAGTCTGAGCTGTCAGGTTTAATACACTTCCTGTATTTACTGGGATTGCCACGACTCTTACACGAGAGCACTGGGTTGCAGATTGGAGCTCCCGACCTCTCTCTAGGGAGACAGCAATGCCCACTGCGTGGAGCACTGCCTGGTGGCCGGATCTTTCTTAACTGGCTCTTACTGCGACTGGAGCGTTATTGCTTAGTGCGTTTTGACATCTTCGCTCCATTCGGATCCCTGCTAAGCATATCCAAATGACTCCCACTTTGGATTTGATTCCGGCCCCCCCGGTCTGGAGACTTCAGAGGTGAGCTCCTGCCTCTCCGCAGGGCGCTGCACAGGGCACATGCAGTGGGACAGGCAGGCAGGTCCGCCCCCCAGTCTGGGGAGGGGTATTCAATGGGGGCTAGCTGCTTACAGCAAAAATAATGTGGTTTTAACGCCTGCCTGCAAAGGATGCTTGGTATGGCTGTCACAGAGGCTGCTCCCTTCCACTTCCATGCATTTGGAGACAGCTGTCACCTCTGCTCAGCTTTTCGCCCTCCAGGCTAGAGAGCCTGGGCTGCCCTGGTCCCCTGCGGACCCCCTGGCTGTCCCCACAGCCACCCTGGCCGCTCTCCCTCCTCTCTCCCGAAGCTGGATGGAGTGTCCCCGCCGGGGCCTCACCATGTGCGGGAGAAACGGGAGGATTTAATGTGTCTGGCCCGGAGCCATGCAGGGAGCATGCCTGGGGCAGCGCGCAGTTTTACAGGACGGGCTGTAGCTCCGTGTCAGTCCATGCAGCGCTCCCGTAGCCCCGTCCTCGGGCAGGTTTGCGCAGGGACAAGGGGTGCAGAGCTGAGCCTCACACCCGCTGCTCGCCCTTGCGTCGGCCACAGGGCTGGGACCGCTCTGCCCACCGCCCCCGAGGCTGCGCTGACCCCTCGGCCTCCCGCGGTCCCTCTCGCATCTCTGCGGCGGTGTTTGCTGACAAGGAAGGTTCTGGAGAGGAGCAAACCCCTTGGGCTTGTGATTAAAATGCTGCTCAGGATGCTGCTGCCTTCCCCGCTGCTCCTGAAAATCGCTCCAGCCTGCATGCCGCTTGCAGCCTGTGGAAGAGAGGTCCCATTCCCCCTGGGAAGAGCCCATCTCAGCAGCTCTGACCGGCGTTTCGGGGGGTGGCTTTTCAGGAGGGGTGCGGAGGGTGTGTGACCTCCCGGTGTGCAGCTGGAACGGGGTGGCTTCTACCTGCAGGGAGTCCCAGGACTGCGCCAACGGCATGAACAGCTCTGAGCCATCATCCCGCGTTATGCGCATCGCAGCCCTGCTCGGTTACAGCCCCCAGCCAGCCGTGTCCCTTGGGATAGAGGCTGACACGAGCACCCAAGTCCCTGTCAGACCCGACCCTCTGCTTGCTGCAGCCCCCTTGTCTCCACGCCTGCCCCTTCTTTCCTCGCTGCAGGCAAAGGCACAGCTGGGCTGAGGTGCTGTTCGCAGGGAGGTGACAGCAGACGGGCCCCGGGTGAGGAAGCGCAGCCCCCGTGTCTTCAAAAGATGCGATTTAGATCAAAAGGGAGAGCAGCTGCGGGCCCCAGCCCAGCACTCCCCTGGCTGCACCGGGCAAGGGACCCCCTCGGAATTGCATACCTGGAGGAGGAGGACAAGGATTTGCTGAGCAAAGTCTCCCCCAGCACAAGCTGGGGAGATCACAACCGTGGACTTACACAAAGTCTTGTAGTTTCCCAGCCAGATCCATTTTTTTATAAAATATTCCTAACATCATGACCCCATTTCCACACCTGATTTCCCCGGGAACTCCGTAAGGCTATGCCATTTCCCCGTGACAAAACGAAAGGGAAAAAACAACCCCAGAACCCGAAGTAATTTCAGAAAAAAACCTCACGAAACCCAAGCACGCTTGCCTTTTGCCCAGCCATTGAGTTGGCATGTTTGAAAAACGCCCTGCAGGCGCTGCCTGGCCAACGCAGTGCTCGGCATCGCAGAGGCATCCGCTGGTGGGTGCCAAGTTCAACACCAGCGACCTCAGCCTGTGTTGCCCTTCACAGAGCACACATTAAGGGACAGTTTGCTTTCGGCTATTATTGGTGGAACGGCTCCAGCCCCGTTACACGGTGCAGAGCCTGGTCAGGACCACGTCACCGCCAAGGAGACGTACCGTGTTCTTGTCCCACGTGCTGGTGAACATCCCTCACGCCGTAACACGGCTCTCCTCCCATCCAGTCCTTGAACACACGTGTCCAGGAATCCCTGCTGGCTGCAGCAGCTGGGTGCTCTGCCTCTCCACAGCCGCCTCCCAAAGCCTGTCAGGCTTACAGCAACCCCTTCCCGAGCATGCTGATTATTGTAATTTATGTTTATGAGGAATGTTACACACCAATAAGCAGCTTGTGTGACACAGCCACTGAGCTCATGTCTCTGTCCACTAATTGCTTGTAACGTTCTTGCCCTTTGCACGGTGTTTTCTGTCGGAGCTGGCTCCTCTCTCCGTCTCCAGTTTGGGGGCTTCCTCTCCTTAATTAGCCGTAGCTTTTGCTGGGGATCTCCTTTGCTTTCTGGTTTAAGATGGACTTAAAGTGCCAGGTGGTCTCGTAGCTGCAGTACGGAGTGCGGGGAGCAGTTGTTATGCCGAGGGTTACGCTGTGCTGGGAACGGCACATAAGTGTTTGAGACATCTCCCCCCCCGGAGACATCTCCCCCGTAAATAGAGGCGATGGGTGAGGAGGGAAGCCAGAGGCACGCTGGAGTCTGGCTGGACTGCAGAAAATGTGGCAGTTTCTGCAGCCAGTGGCATAAAAGGAGCGTGATGGCTAACGTCACATGGAGCGGCTGCTGACTTTGCAGCCCACATGAGCAGGTACTCATTGACCAGGGGTTAGGGGAGGGCAGCCGGTCACGCGAGCCAGGAGCCAGCCCGCACATCGTGCCTCTGGGTCTTATCCTTTGCTGCTCCTCCCTGAGCCCTGCGGAGCAAAGGGTGCAAATCCCCGCGAGGCAGGTGGGAAACGAGCTGCTGGGGGCAGTGAGAAACAAGCCGCTCGCCCTGTGTCGCGGGGGGCCGGGTCTTACCCCTGCTGCAAAGCCATCGCGCCCCAACTGGGGCAACATGCTGGAACTCCACGGCTGCTTCTGGAGGGGCAGTTCCAGTCCAGAGCACCTTCGTCCAGCCCCGTGCGCTCCGCCGAGTTGCAGCGCGGGTGCTCACTGAGCGGGTTGGCCAAAGAGCTGGCGTTGAGTGTTCCACCCCACTCAGAGAGCAGACGAGCATTACTAAGGGCTTCAGCTCTTGGCTGGCTGTTGCCATGGGACAGGCAAAGGTGAACAAACAAAATGGATCCTGGTAAAACACCCCTTTCCTCCGTGGGGGCTCAGCTTTTACGCTTCTGCAATGCCATCTGTGAACCACTTCCCTGTTCCTCAAAGTGTCTCCCAGCAAGCTTGATGGTTCTAATATAAGAAATAAGAGTCAGCAAGTCCCCCCCAAGACTCCCACGTTCCAAAAGGAAAAGGGAAAAGGAGTTCTGTCAGCAGCAGAACTAAGGAAGCCCAAATTTGTGCCTTCTGGACAGTCTTCCTTGTGGAATATCAGATGTCCGGAAAGGAGAAGATCCTATATGCTTCCCTGCAATATGATTCCCCTCTCCCAGAGAGCTTGTGCCCCCATTCCTGCTCCTCACCAGCTCTGCTGCATCCTCCAGGTTCCTGCTCTCCATACTCTGCGTACATGGATTTTGTTCCTTCCCTGCCCAGGTGTCCCGCTGGCATCCCTCTGCCTCCCCCCGCCACGTTCAACCTCCCTCACACCCCCCAGATTTAGGCATAATACCCACTAATTACAAAAACTCCACTGACAGACAGGACAATCTGTAGAGGGAAGGTGAGGATTAATATAGCTGGGGATATAAGAAATTAATTAGTTTCAGACAGACAATGTTGGCACCTCCAGTCAGCCTGATTTATTTCCATGGTCGGGCTATTTTTGGCCAACTGAGAAATGTTTGGCTAAATATAAGACAATAAATAGCTGGACTGGACGGTGAAGCTGCTGCTGCATCACCCCTCTGAAGTGAGACAGGCTGAGACTCCCAGGGGCGGCCGGCAGCCCCCGGCCCCCGCCGGCCCCCCACCGTGCCCCCCGCTCCCCGGCAGCCCCGCATCCGCCGGGAGCCTCACGGAGGAGTCGGGAGAGCCACAGGAGGGAACTCCCCCGCCTGGTGCGCGGAGGCCAGGATCTGCCCGGCGGTCTGTCGGTCTGTCGGTCTGTGTGTGTGTCTGGGCGGCCGCCCAGCCCGCAGCGCCGCTCTCCTCCTCGCCGTGCAGCCCCAGCGGGGCCGGCTCCCGCCCGTCCCGGTACGGCCCCGGGCGGCGAGGGCAGCGGCACCGAGCGGGGCTCCTTATCCCGGGGCTGCGGCGGGGAGGAGCCAGCGCCGCACCGAGCCAGGAGCCGGCACCGCGCCGGGTCCCGCACCGGCACCGCACCCGCGCCGCCTCCGGCACCGCTCCGAGCCCTTTCCGCACCGGCACCGGCACCGCTCCGAGCCCTTCCCGCACCGGCGCCGCTCCGAGCGCTTCCAGCACCGGCTCCGGCACCGCTGCGGCACCGGCACGGCTCAGCTCCGGCTCCGACCCCGCTCTAAGCCCTTCCAGCACCGCTCCGGCGCCGGTACCGCTCCGGCCCCTCTCCGGCCCCGCTC
>VZSF01007391.1:145870-185759 GCA_013398295.1 Chionis minor
GGAGGGGGGGGGGGCTGAAGCCGGGGGAGCGGGGAGGGGGCCTCAGCTCTGTACCAAGCGCAGCGAGGATTTATACCCGTCTCTTCCCTGGTGGAGCAGATCCCTGCGCGTGTTTTGCTCTTAAACGTGGTTTGGGGAGACCTGGTCAACCCTTNCCTCCGGCGCCGGCCCCGCTCCAGCCCCCCACCGGTACCGGCCCCGGCACCGCTCCCAGCCGGTCCCCGGTGCGGCCCCGGAGCGCCGCCCCCGCTCTTCCCCGGGACCCGGCGTGGCGGCGGCAGGAAGGAGGAAGGAGGGAGAGCGACCTGCTCGGCGGTCGGTGAGTNGCCTCCAGTGTGAAAGTGGGGGGCTCGCAGGGGGGCTGACGCCCGGGGTCTGCCTGCTGGGCTCCCCTGCTCCGGCTGGAGCCCTGCTGCTGGCTGGCCGGCAGCGTGGCGTTCTCCTTGCGCTGCATTTTTTCCTGGCTGTCAGTTATCAGCTGCATCTCTCCAACACGCCTGTTGCTCTGACAAGTTCCCAGGGGGTGCGGGGAATTTGCCTTGTCCCCCTCCTCGCTGGCAAGGAGCTCCTCAGACGAGACCACCCGTTGAGAGCTGGTCTCCCTGCCATGCCGGCGCTATCTCCTGTAAAGCCAGGCTTTCATAAACTGGCTCTTCTCGCCGTGAAAACAAACTGGAATGAGCGTGCTGGCTGGTGGGCACAATGGTGGCATTAGCTCTGAAAAGAAGACAGCAGCAGGGTCAGGCCTGGGGCTGCTGGCATTGGGTTTTTTTGTGCTGTGCATCAACCAAAATGAATGGTGCGATGTGTGCGTGCTGGGGGTTGGAGAAGGCGCCTGAAGGAGACGCGCTTTGAACAGGCAGCAGGCAGAAAGTTAGTGCCTCCGGATGAGATTTGTGAAAGGGCAAGTGCCTTCAGACAGGACCTTCTTCCTGCGAGGAAATGGGATTAATTTCCTCCTCAGCGGTAATGGGGCAGCGCGTAGATCAGCAACATGTGCTAACACACGGAGCTGAAACGTGGTAAAAGCAAGCAGAGTCTTGTTTTCCAGCCTCACGAGGCATTGACAGGGCAGCTGGGTCATGAAAAGCAGTTCTCGTGATCCTGAAAAAATTGCCTTGATGCAAACATCAGGCCATTAGATAATTGGTCAGATAGCGTCAGCGGGGACACAGCAGCGGTGGCACGCTGAGCTCTCAGAGTGTATTTGTAGTCTAGAGCATCCTTTCCTCCTTGGAGAAGATACAAGTGCATTGACGGGACAGGACGTGTCCAAGAGCCTGATGCAAAGAGGAGCAGAGGCAGGAATAGGAGGGCACCTGGTTCCCTCGCTGGCACCCCATCCGTGAGACTTGACCTGTGTGTGTACGTATGAGGCATCCAGCTCAGTCTGCTGGTTTTTAGACTCTCTTTGTCACGCCACAAGACTTCTGTGCAAGTTTTAGCGCTCATTCTCCAGGCAGAACTGCTTTTGTTGGGAGGTTTTGCAGATTTCACAGATTTGTTTGCGAGAGCCCGGAGTTACTCGCTCACTACTGCAGGAAAGTGTTGGTACCGTGTCCAAATGAGGGCATCGTTCTGTGATTTCTGTAGTGAACAGATGAGCAGTGGAACAACCTCCCCAGCAATGGCTGGGAGTTCCTCCTCTCTTATCCCGCTTGGGAAAGAGAGGGAATTTTGTAACTAAAGGACAGGACTCCGGAGATCTGACCCTGTCCCTGGCCTTGCCACGGATTCTGACCTTGGACATGTCACTGTATCCCCATGCCTGAGTTCCCCCATCTGTTAACACTTGACCTTGTTTTGTTCTCAGAGGTTTGCTCCCGGAGCTCTGCAGAGCTTTGGGATGCTGGCAGAGATAGGCATGGAAGCACTAAAATGCTTGTCTCGGTGCTGTGAAGGCCCCTTTCACCAAACAAGCGCTCTTTGTGGTGCCCTGAATGGACCCTTCAGCCGGGCTGTGCTGGCAAGTGAGTGACAAAGAGCGAAGTGATGGTGTCACATATTCATACGTTACAGGTGACTGAAACGCAGCTGATGTGCCCGGCTGCTTTTTACCCGCTTCCAAACGAGCTGCTTTAAATCTTCAGCTGCCGCCTCCCGGAGGCATTTATTGCCGCTGTCGGCGTCTCGTTCGTCACCGCGAAGCTGGAGCTGGGGTCCAGCCCTGCTGTGCCCAGGGCGCAGGGGCAGGAGGAGACAGGGTTTGCCCGCTGTTGCCGGCTCTGTAACTAGACGAGGTGGGTGAAGGCAGCTTCATTTTGCATATGGGAAAGCGGAGGGATGGAACGGCTTGCTGGAAGCGATGGAACAACTTGCTGGAAGGGATGCAGGGAGCCGGCGGTAGCGCAGAGAATGGAGTTTTGATCTCCCAGTTCCGTGAGGGTCCCTCCGTTCCCTTTGTGCTGCACCCTGCCACTTGGTGTGACAGAAACCTGTATACGCACTTTCCATATGTTGTGTATGCATTAAAATATCCACGTTGCAGTTTCCACTGAGGCCATCCCCTTGGTCTGGCCTTCTGGAGAGAAACGAATGTTTGGTCAATCCTTGTAAACCCTGAGACATTCCTCTGGCTTCCATACAGACCTGAGGTTTGGGCCAGGAGATCTGAGAATCTCCAGAAAATCTGGGACACATGTTTGGAGCCATGTCCAAATAATAGCAAGAGTTTCCAGGAGGGTTTATACTCGGTAAGAGCGTCCCAAATTCCCCCTCTACGCTCAGGGAAATTGAGGCAAACTTAGAGCAGCTTCTCCAGGCAACAGGACAGGGGGGCTCGACTCTGGGGTCAGTGACAGAGTTCAGCAAAGATCCCAGCCCAGCCTGGAGTGAGCTCTGTGCTGCGTAATTAGGGTACTGAAACCCTGAAAGGTCAGCTCTGGTTGATGACATAGTCTCAGTTTACTTCTTTACAGGTAGAAGAACAATAAAAGGTCTCTCTTTAGAAAAAGCCCTTCAGCTGCTTTCAGCAAACTCTGTCCATGCAGAGGTTTGACCTGCTGGGTTTGTTTTTCTGTAAATTAACTTGCTTCTGCTGTTTGTAGAGGGAAAACTGATAGCAGAAAGCAACCTGTTGATTAATGTATATGCAAAAGCCCAGATTACAATCTGGTGAACAATTAACTTTGCAGAGTCGATCTGTAATCAGACCGAGCATCTTTTGCTCTCTCTTTACATTTCTAATCAAGGTTTCTTTTCAGGTCGCGTTTTGCCTGCAGCGAGCATTGCTCGTCTGCTGCTTGTTTGCTCAGTCGCTCGCAATCGTAGCCCCTATCTTTGTCTGGGCAGCCTGGCTGGGAGAGAAACTGGTGTGAAATTATTTTCCAGCGCCAGAGCAGAGCCAGCAAAGCTTCAGAGGTGGCTGGGGTTCACCTGTGCTGCTGCCACCGCCGCAGTCTCTCGTCTCCCCTGTTCTTTCTTCTCCCCCCTCCTTCCTGCGCCTTATTCTTGCTGTATCTCCAATCACAACCTGAGATCTTCCGGGTTTCCTCGCTGTTTTAGGGACGAAGCCACCACGATTAAGGTGAGATTTTTGCCGGCAGGCTAGGCACGCCGCATTCCCACTGGGAAACGTCCACATCTCTTCAGCACGGCATGCCTACCCACCGGGCTGATCCCTGCTGAAAATCTGAGCGTTTTCCTTTCACACCTGAGCGGCAGCTGGGCTGTTGTTAAAATTCGCACTCGTGTGCTGAATGCATAATGCCCCACAGTTCGAAGCGTGAGGCAGGACCTGTGGGAATGCAGCCCGTGAAGCGGAAGGATGCTCCAGGCTTTGGGGCGCTTGCTTCGGAGAGTTGGGTTCAGGCGCCAGCACCGGCTCTTCTCATTTTATTTGTGGCTTTTCCGTGCTCCCGTCTCATATCCCCACCACACCAGGGTGCTGGGAGGATAAGTAACTCTAAAGGGCTCACGCTGTGTAATGGAGGGATGTTTGAGCTGCTGTTTGCAAAGGTGGATGCTCACTGCTTTTGGGGCGCCAGGTCTCCCAGAGCAGCTCAGGTGGAGACATTTCCGAGCATCCCAGGCTGTGCACAGCTGGGAGCCCGCTGGGAGCCCGGCCCTGCATTCTGCTTCCCTCTTACCTTCCTTTGTGGGTTTAAATCGGGGGCATTTTGAAGCGGGGGCAATTTCTCATCGCTGCCTTTTGCACAGGGAGTGCTGAGTCTCTGGGGCCGGCAGGCAGGCACCACCATGACAAAAATAATAAATGATTTGGGTAGCAAATTTCTGATGGAGAGCTGTCAGTGCCTGGCAGCAGTCACCTCTGCTGGCGCTGCAGGAACGCACGGTGTCATCGGAGCTGTTGCTGCCTGCGATGCGGAGAGGAGGAAGCGAAGAGGATGGAGGGGTGGTGGGTTTACTGCCCTTTCCTTAGCACGTGTGGAGGGAGGGAAAGTGCACGGCTTCTCTGCCCAGCTGGGAGGAAGGGTGCTGCTAATGAAGGCACTTCATTGCCAATTAATGGGGCATTCAATCCAATTATTTTGTTACTTTTTGTAAATTACACCCAAACCATTCACCCTCACACCCTCCTTGGGCTGGTACTGTCACCTTTGTTTATCCAGTGGGAGACTGCGGCAAGGAGCGTATTCCTGGTGTTGGCAAGTTCCCATCACCGATGGGGCTGGATCTCAAACCTGAGGTCTAATATTGTCTCCAACATGTGCTGGGCTGTAGCTGCCGGCCCGTCTCTCGCTGCTGGGGTGACATGAATTTTATTTGTCTTTTGGGCACCCTTTCAGTTTCTGCTCATGACCTGCCGGGCAGTAATGTTTTTATTACTGAAGACTTCTACATGAACCCTCTCTCCCCCCTCTCTCTCTTCCCCAAGATCTGAAATGCTCAGCTGTTTCCTTTAAAACAACCCAAATTTCCCCAGCTGGGGGCTGTGGAGTGGGGTGGGGGGGTTGAATTTGCCCAGTTTTGTGGGGTGCTGCTGTTGCTTTGGTGACTTTTAATTGAATTGCTAAATTAGAAAGGAGAGGCCGTTAAAGCTGACCATAAGCACTGAAACCTCTGAAGAAATCAAAATGTGCCTTCTTTGGGAAGCCAAAACATTCCTAACGTTCCGTTTATTTCTGCTGTTTCTCTATTTTGATTTCAATAGTTTATTTTTACTTGTCCTATTTAATTATTTGGTAAGTGTTAATATGCTGGTCACTCAGGGGTTATGATTCATGATCCCAGTTAGGTTTAGCTGCAAACCCCCCCCCCCCTCGGCCTGCGCTGCCGTCGCTTCTCCCCAGCACTGCCCACTCCTGAAGCCGTTTCTTTTTTTAGTTGCTAAATCTGACAAGGTTTATGAGCGGGAGCCTTAACTCTGCGCTTGTGAACATGCACATGCATATAAATTCATCGGTGTTGGGGTTTTTTTCTGTATTTCAGTGTGGAACATCACCTGGAGCTTGGTTTTATGCCTTTTAGCATGACTTGAATTATTTGGCGGAAAGGCTCTTAGACTGGTAGCTTGTGCGCCGAGCCTTTGCTGGAGCAAATGCCGCTGATCTATAGATGCCCAAAGATGCAGCCAGGGATCTTCAAAAGCACTTTTTAAAAAAAATTATTTTTATTTTGGGTTTCTAAAATCTGGTTTGAAGAGTATAATAGCAACTGAGGTGATCTCTTCTCACCCAGAAAATGCATCCTCCTATTGCGTCTGTCCGTTTTGGTGGGTTAAATTCCACTTTCTGCCTTACTTCACCCGGTGCTCAAGTGGTGTAACTCAGCGTTGCTCCGCTGAAGGCAGCAGACCCACAGCAGCACAAGACACGGTGATTTTGTCACATTTTTTTGTGTTTTGTGAGTGTCACAAAACCTCTAGTTTCCAAGTAGGATCTCTTCTGTTACGTGTGCTTGTGTCATCTCTGCTGTCACCCAGATAACGCAGAGAACTAGAAACTACCCCTCATTTCTGCAGTGCCAGCACCGCCGGTGACCTGGTAGGGAGCGTGCTCGGGAAGGCTGGGATCCAGTCCTGATCCCATAGATGTGGGCAGCAGGGATCTCTGACCAGCAGACGGAAGGAAGCGGTGCTGCAGTAGTGGTTTGGAGGGAGGATCCAGGGCCAGATCTCCTGGACTTTTTTTCCTGGCTGTGCCGTCGACTTGCTGTTTGACCTCGAGTGAGTCCCGTCCCGTCTCTGCACTTCTGTTTTTCCCCTCTGGGCGAGGGGGATAATAGCCAAATTCACGGAGGTGCAGTGGGTGTTGGTGAAGGGCTTGGCTATCCTTGAAGGAACAGGGATCGCAGCAGGGCGAGGAACCGTTCCCGTGTTACCTTAGGCATAACAACCTCCCTGGCATCTGTTCTCCATGCCTCAAATTGGAACAGTGATTTAAGTGCAAGGGAGAAGGAGCAAGGAAAATCTATATTCAGCCTGAAGCGCCTATTGCTCCTTCTGCTGCAGATATTCCTGGGGGTTGGTCAACTTGTAATTATTAACTAATTACTGCACAGTAATCACTGTGCCACAGGATACAGGAAGTATGGGCAGTTGGGAGCAAGCCGTATCTCGCAAATCCCGGTCTTTTCTTATCTCTCTTTTGTATTTTGCCCATCGTGGTGGTATCTGACTTCCAGCCCTGCCCATCAAGCTCTCGGAAGGGAAGTAACAAGCCAGCCTGCGGCTGGACGCCACTGTGCGCTGTTTGCTTTCCGTGTTTGCCATTAGGGGACTGAAGGCCAGTGTTAGTCCGGAACAGGGAACAGCCACATCCCAGTCCGTGGCTGCGAGGAGGACCCCTTTTGCAGGTCTGCCAATGTTCCCCCATCCTGCTTGCAGAAGACCACATCGAGGGGCCAGCCCAGCCTCCGCAGCCCTCTCCATCTGCCTCCACACTGGAGCCATTGACGCTGGGTGTTTCGGGAGCGCGGCGCTGGCCGGAGGAGGTGAATTACCAACCCCGGAGACTGAGAGCCTCTGTTTCTGCCGGGAGCGGGTTCGGCGCGGACGGGGAGCTGCTCTGCTGAGCACACCCATCCCGCAGGGACCTGCGCAGGGAGCGATGGAGTGGGTCCCCGCGGGATGGGTGTGCGGAGCAGAACTGCCCATCCCTGGGGATCCGGGGGACCGGGGGGACGGCGCAGAGCCCATGTCACCCCTCGCAGCAGCCTCAGGAGGAGCTGGGGAAGAGCCCGCACAGCGCCTTAGTCCGTCGCTGGCGTATTTTCTTTTTTGAGGAAGACTCAGGGTCTGAAATGCTGCCCAGTGCAGAGGGAACCTCTGCGGGGCCGGCTCTCACTGTAGGCTTGTGTGGTCGAGGCAAGAAACCTCTAAGGGATGCCTGGGACTGCCCTTCTCGCAGGAGCCAAGGGGTTTGTTTTTCCGCTGGTTTGGTTTTTTGATTCAAGGCAGAAAACTTCTCCGATGTGGGTCTGGGCTGGGGGAGGATGGGCTGTCGGAGCCATTGCAAATCATCGTTGGCATCAAGAGCTGCTGTTGTGCCTGTAGCCAAAGGGATTTGGGGAGACGGGGACATGAAGCTGGAGGAGGGGTAGTCTGAGCCCTGTGGTCCTGGCGTTGACCAGGTGCCTCGGAGCCGTTTCGGCTCTTTGGAAGGGTCCCAGAAAGGCTGCGGATGGTCTGGGGCACCTGGGCAGCCTTCCTAGTAGCCGGGGTTTGGGCAGGAATTTACAAACACCATTTGCAATGTAAATTGGTGGGGGGGGACGGACAGTGAAGCAGCACTACCTGTCTGGGAGTCTGAGCAGGAGCAGAATGAGTGGTTTTAATGCTCTTTTTTGGCCGTGCGCAGGGGTTGTTTTGTGTCTCGCCCAAAAGACAATTAGAAATGCGAAGAGTGCCTCTCTGTCCCCGGCCTGCTCTCTCTGTCAGACGAACCATCATGACACCCCAGCGCACATCCCACCCTCCCACCAGGACCCTCCGGCTTTAGCAGTAACTCTCGGAGCCCCTGGGAAGAGCAATGGCAGTGGGGAGTCTCCCGTCACTCCGGTGGCTGCCCCGTCCCCCCAGAGCCGTGGCGGGGGCGTGCGGAGGAGCCCATTGTGCTGTCGAATTCCTCTTGGGCCTGGGCTGCAGCCACGCGGGGATGGAAACGGGTATTTCCTCTGTGCGGGAGGTGCAGAGAAAAGGTCCCATTGAGTCATTTTAACTCCGGGAAAACATGACACAGTATCTGAGAGAGAAGGCGTGTTTTTATAAATTACCATTAGCAGCATGTGTTCTATTTAAGTACTTAATCCCTTTCAGTCCCTTCTTATTAACGATTAATTGTGCAACTAATCGCACTATGATAGTGGTGTTGCGAGTGCAGCTGGTTGCCGTGTGTACAAGCAACCCCACCAGTACTAAACCAGATAAGAATTTGGTGGGACTGGGGGGGGCACCACAGCTCGACTGATGCTCTGCTGTGTGAACGGAGGCCAAAGCTCCTCTCTGTGGGTCTCAGGATTATAATCCTTTCTTATCTCGAGCATTTGCTATGAAGCACACAGTTTATCAGCTTGCGAGGCAGGAGAGGAGTGGAATTGAATACACCCAAGTGAGCTCTGAGGAGAGCTGCTTGGTGTCATCCCTTTTCATCTCGCTTTCGGAGCTTTGGGACTCCGTGACTCTGGTGGCCTGTTACTGAAAACCACATGGAAATACGTCTGTGTTTCGATTTGCGGAGGGAAAAAGGGCTGTATTTGAATTTATTCCTACGGAAGGACTTATGTGGCAGCCCAGCACCTATCTCTTCCTCACAGTGTCCGAGCGCTGGTGAGTCCAACCACGTGTTTCCCCGCAGGAGATGGCTCTCCCTCTCTCCTTCACTCTGGTTATCTCATGCTGGGCTCTGTTATCTCCCCCAGTCTCCAAGGCTGGTGCAGGAACCCATCTGGCTTGTCAAGGACACCAGAGCTGCGGGGGGGACTCAACCGGTATGCCATGAGAGCTGTGGTAGTTTTTAAAGTGCAAAGGGGCGGTGGGTTGGGAGCGAAAAGTGGGAAAATGAGCTTAAAAAAAAGAAAAAAACAACACACAAAAAAGAGAGAAATTCTTTATTTTCAAACCCACCAAACATACTTGCTTTGTCTGCCATTCCCATGACTGACTTTGCAGCTTCCAGGACACCGAGAGGCAAGCTGGGGCTTGGCTTGGCGAAACAGATGTTATTTACAGTTTAACAAGGAACAAGGTTTATCTGCACAGTGTGCACTTGCCGAGTTCCCAGATATGCATGAAATGTTGCCCTCCATGGGGAAGTGAGCAGAGGTTTGCAGGCACTGGGGCGTGCTTAATCTGTTTGCGCGTGTTTCATCTGGGATATCTCTCTTTGGTATCCAACGTTTGGTTGAACGTGAGAATGTCGCGGTCATGGTGGCGCTTAGCTGCGGCGGGGCAGGGGTGTCAGGGAGGTGGGTGTCTCCAGGCAGTGCCGAAGGGTGGCAGAGGATGCTCTGCAAGCACGTGCTGCTCTCTCGGGGACATTCCTGGAAGGCGGCATCTCACCAGGTTTGGGATCCTGGAGAGCCTGCACCATCACAGGGCCTTGGCTGGGCTCTCAGGAAATCCCGCTGCCTCCTTGTAGCCTCCCTGTGTTTAAGGAAAATGGTGCTTCTGGTGCCAAAGACCTGACAGAAAACTTGCTGAGCAGAGGAGGTGCAGCACGGATGTAGCAGGACAGTCTGGTCTGCAAGCACATCCCTGTCCTGGGCTTCGCGGGGACGGAGGTACACCCTCGGGATGAGGAGCAAAGGGGAGGGATGGTTTAGGGGTGGTTTTGGCGTAGGTTTATGGTTGGACTCGATGATCTTGAAGGTCTCTTCCAACCCAAGTGATTC
This sequence comes from Chionis minor, assembly GCA_013398295.1. Classification (NCBI taxonomy): domain Eukaryota; kingdom Metazoa; phylum Chordata; class Aves; order Charadriiformes; family Chionidae; genus Chionis; species Chionis minor. The sequence continues at coordinate 155,663 of VZSF01007391.1, forward strand.
TAGGATTCTATGATTCTATGATCCCTGCGTCTCGGGGCAGCCTCCTGTCTTCCTGCTCTTCTGTCTCCTGCTCTCCCAGCTCTTTCTAAGGAAGCTGGTGGAGGAGGCAGGGCAATTACTGAGGAGGTTTTTGCCATATGGGCACGTGTCCAAGCTGGTTGGCAACCCCCAGATCCCAGGAGCTGCCGTGCATCTGGGGGAGCCCCTCATTTAATGTCACTTGTGCCAGTCAGATCCGAAGTGGAGCAGGACTGTTTGAGGATCCGCTTCGTTCGCTTTCACTGCTGGTTCCCCGAGACATTTGCTACTGTGAAAATCTCTTTTGGTGGTTGTTTCTGCGTTATTCCTTCTCTGCATGTGGCCCAGACAACGTCTGGTTTCCACTGTGTTGCCCAACCCCTGGCTCTTTGCAAAGTGGAAATGCTTCCTGTGCAGAAATACGGAGCGTAGCGTTACTGGCGGCCGTGTTGGCGGTGAGATCTGAGAAGCCAGAGGAGCAACGGCGGGGAGAAAAAATTGGGTATTGAGATGCGGAGAAGGGGAGAGAGCATAGGGGAGAGGAGAGGAGGTGAAACCCTCCCATGCAGGGGCAGCGTTAAGAGTTTGGGGCAGCAGGGCACAAGTCGTGCATCGCCCCGAGGCAGGCAAAGCGCTGCCGGGGTGCACGGGCCGGGGAGAACCATCCCTGGAGGCTGTCCCTGCTGACGCGAGGCTGTCCCTGCTGACGCAAGGCTGTCTCGAAGCCCGGCATCTAGGCAGAAACATGGAGCTCCTGCCAAGTTCACTGCCTCAAAACAGCGCTCCTGTCGCACTGGGATCCCTGGCAGCTGCTTCCTGGTTCGGGAGGCTTTTTAAACCTCCAGCTTTCCTCCAGCCTTGGCGGCAGCTTAGCAGAGCCGCAGCCCCTGAGCACCAGCCAGAGCGAGGGCTTGAGCAATCCCTCCTCTCGTCATGAGGATGAGGTGCGGGCTCTGGATCTGGGAAGCGGAGCCAAGCCAGAAGGATCACAGGGATGCCCACCTGCACGTCTCACCCCTGGCTGGGGCTCTCGGCACCACGGCGGTAACCGTGATAAGGAAGCGTCCGGATAGGAGATATTGCAGCGTTACTCTTCCCATTATGGGGGAGATGGGGATGCCAAAAGTAATTACAGTTTGTGCTGTGCTTTGAAATCCTCTGATGCCTCAAGCCTTGGCTCATCGTCCTCCCTACCTGTGTGGCTGCATTTCCCTCTCGTCGGAGGGAGAAATACGCAGGCACACGTGCACGGAGCCCTCCGAGGATGGGCACGCAACTGGTTTAAGATTAAATACCAGATTAGCGCAGTCCTTGGCAGAGAAGTAGACTTGCAGTGTTTGCTCCCTACCTTACTACCATGTGACTCTTCCAGAGCTTTAAATAAAACAGATTTGAAGCCCTGCTGCAAAGAGTTTTATGTGCCTAATGCCAACCAGTGGTACCGCCGCTCCGGAGCACGCTCCTGGGGAGAAACCCAGTCCGTAGCTGGTACCGTAAACCCTGCTGGCGTGGGGAGTGGTAGGTCAGGAAGGAACATCGTCCCCTTTCATTTCTGTTCCTGTTGCTGCAGAAAGATCTGCAGGGCTGGTTCATTAGCGGTGTCGGCTCCAGGGAGCTGCTGGATGTGAGCTGGGAGTTTGCTGGGGGAGGAAGGAGCGTTAATCCCGTATGAGGCTGTTTGTACAACCTCTCCAGCTCCTCCTCCTCCCATCGCCAGGTATTTACCGATTGTAGAGCGTAACCGGCCGGAGTCTCAGCCTTTTTGTAAGCGTGGTTTATCAGGGCAGAGCAAGGCGAGCTGATCTCTGGGCGTTTTAACTCTCCCAGAAAATTCATGGCGAAATGCCGAGCTCTTAATTGCTTGGAGTGCTTGTGGTGGTGCTGCTTCTTATAAATGTTGTGCTTCTGTTTATATTAAAACCGTTTTCTGGTTTTTTTGGGAAATTAGGTCCTGTCAAGTTCCTTTGACACCAGGTTACCCCTGGTAAAACTTTTCACGGTGTTCTGGCTTTCATGTCTTTTCTTGGCCTTCCCGTTGTGTGCTGGTTGCTGTCCCCCTCCTTTTCTTTGCGCCAGAGGTGGCTGCATTTCACAAATTCCTCGTGACTATTGGGTGTACAGGAAGTAATTTCTGTTTCTTTAAATACCCTCCCTAGGAATGCTTTGGGAAAGGGGAGCCGGGCAGCAGGACTGTGTGATTCCCCCCTGCTCAGCTGTCCCAGCGGGGCCGAGGCAGCGTGATGCCCGCGGAGCTGTGCTCACATTCCTGGTCCAAGCTGGCTCCTGGCTCTGCCTTCCCGCAGATCCTGAGGACAGGAATTACCCCCAGTCCTTATTTTGCACTGGTACCATCCTTTCAGCCTTGTTCTCACGCGCCAGAAAGAGGGGTCTTGGGTGGAAAGTGAAATCATGGGTCACAGGAGGAAAATTCCAGTATTTTCTGTTAAAGAGGGAAGGAGACAACTTATCCTGGCTCCTCCTGACCACTGCAGGCAAAGAAAACCCTGGCTTTCCACAAGCTCTTGTCTGCATGGCAATCGCAGACAAGCTTGCAGCTCTGGGAGCTCTGCGTGGGCTGGGGAAGGAACGAAAGCTCTAATTAAAAAAAAAAAAAAAAAAGGAAAAGGAGGAAAGAAAATAGCAATTAAGAAGCCAGTAGACCCACGTACCCCATGCTGTTTGAGCATGGGGATGGCAGCGTTGCACAGCTTCACACAGCGGGACGGAGCTGCAGATGTGCCGGGGATGTCGCTGGGGGAGAGGCTTGGTGGGACGTGGTCTCTCCTGCGCCAGGGATCTTCTCCCGTCAGGTGGATCTTCCTTCCCATCTAGCAATAAAGGACGGGCAGGTGCTGACAGCCTCAGCCACAGGTTAAACACTCCTGGGAGAGAAAATAAGAGGTTTTGTGTTACTGAGAATGACTTTCTTTGGCAGCTGGAAGCTGGCACCCTCCTGGCTGTCTCTCCCAGCCACCTGGGAACACTGGCTGCCAGCCGTGGGGATGATGGGGCTCGGGCTGTGTTTCTGGAGTGTCTTTCGTTCAGCAGGATCCGTCAACGCTTTCTTGGTTGCGCTTAGATTTTTGGGAGCCTCTGTCACTTCTGGGGCATGACGTGACACCAGGTAACGGGGAGGTGATGCTGGAAGGGGACAGCACAGGACATCAGGTCTCCCAGGGGCTGGCGAGGAGCGGGCAGGCTTCACGGCGAGGTCCTGCGGTGCGGCAGAACAGCCAATCCGCCACGGATGCAGGTTGGATTGTGTTAGTTAATTGTCAGTCAATAATCGTTTGAGTGTCGTAATAGGCAAGGACCAGGCTGGCCTTTGCTCGTAATGTTCCTCTGCGATAATTGTGTTGATATTGCAGTAACGACTCGCTGTGCTGGGAGCTTGGTGTACACGTAGCGCGACGCTTGTCGTGGGGGACGTGCCCGCTGTGTAATACAAGGATGAAAGGAGAAGGTGAGTCACGGGAAGGGGCAGAGAATGGCTGTCCACTGTGCAGCCCGTCAGCAGCACCTCCAGGAGCATCCCTGAGCTGTGAAGCGCTGCCGCCCCGGCAATCCCACGCGCCACGTTACAGCCCGGGTCTCCCACGTCGTGGTCCAGCCCCGCTGCATGGGCGAGACGGGGCTGCCGTCACGGTGAGCGCTGCCAGTGGGACATGCGCCCTGAACTCCCGAGTGACCGTAAATTGAGTCTCAAGAACTTCGATAGCTGCCATGGCAGAATGGAGCATCAAAGGGCGCCTCTCTATCTCGGAGCCAAACACGGTTGTGTCAGGCTCCGGGGGGAAAAGTCGTGCGCTTTTGCTGAGACTCGTTTCCCACTGCCCGCCCTTCCGGTGCAGACCAGCAGCGACGGATGGGTTGGAGAAGATCCCGGGATCTGCTCATCTGCAGCATCTGCGAGTCCAGACAGCTCATCCCCTGCAGACGATGAACGTACCATAGAAACACTGACACGGCCACCTTCAGGGCGGCCCAGTGCAGCTCCGGACAATGTGGGCACTGAACTCCCACCCGTGACTGGCGTGTCTGTGGTGGACAAACTGGCTATTAGCAGCCTATTGTTGTTCCAGCCAAACACTGGCCACTTTTCTCAGGTTGGCTTCGGCTGAGGAATAAGTGCCTAGTGTTTTGAGGCTGCTGGAATAATGACCATCATTTTAATGCTTTCCTCGGAGCTGCCCTGATCTCACCAAGAGCCGGGAAGGGAAGAGCCAAGTGAGAACTGCTGACTGCACCGCGCAGGGCTGCGGACACAGAGAAAAGCAAAATATACACAGGCAGAACAAACCTTCTTTGTGTGCTCTTGTTACTGGGCTCATTGTCACGACCGGGACAAGCGAGAGTGGAAACGCGCATCTAGCGAAACGCCTTCCCACTCCCATCCCTGCATCAAGTGCAGGTTATAAAGTCTCCAAGGGCTGGGCTTGCAGGAAGTTTTCCACAGCGTTCACCCTTCCCGGGTTCTCTTCCTGTCTGTCTGAGTCTCAGAGACCTGTACGTGCTCCATGTGGCTCGTGCTTTTCCTGCGTCGTTGTCTCTCCACAGCCACTTCCCAAGGAGCAGTTTGCGGGGCTGGCAGCGCCGCCGTGCCGGGCGCTGTACACCCCACAGCCCAGGCTCCTGCCTGCCAGGATCTCGCAGCCCAGGAAAATGCCAGCAAACCGGGAGGGAGGAAGGAAGGATGCCTCGTCAGGCTTGATTTGTAGCTGGGGAAGCTGAGGCATGCCGAGAGGGTCGGAGCTGGGGTGGAAGCCAGCCTTGTGCATCTGCTACAGGGTCGTTTCTCCTCCCAAGCCTCCTCCAGACGCGAGAAGGGAGGACAGTGATCTCCTGGCTGCCGCAATCATGCGCCCGGTGCACAGCGCTTGTTGTAATCATGGAAGCCAGTAGTACAGGAGGAAAAAGAAATCGCAATGTGAGGATGGACGGGCTCCCTGGAGACCCAAAGTTCCCTTTTCAATCATGCCCAGCGCAGTCGCTGCCCTGGGATGATGGTCTTGCCATTTACCACGGGGCTCCTGCAGATTAATACGAATTGATTGCACTCCCTTCCCCGCAGGACCTTGACCTCCCGGCGAGGGCTTTGCTCCCTGTGTAGGAGGGAAATGTCAGGCCCCCCGAATAGCGGAGCTGAGCGGCGGGAGGCGGATGTGGAGGGAGGAGAGCTGGCCTTGCTCTCTCCCCTCACCGTTCGCCTTTTGGGGAGAGAAGCCGCACAAACGGCTCTGTCTGATGGGCAGGGTCCCTGCCGGTCCTCGCTGCAGCTCAGAGCAGCCTCTGTCCATCTGGACCAACCTACCCGGGACTCTGCTTCGCGGCGTCTGTCCGCGGGACGGGACGGAGCGGCTGGGAGCTTGTTACCCCAGGAGGGGTTTCATGTCGACAGCTGAGCAGCTGGGGAGACGTTCATTTGGTGGTCGGGGGCTGATATCCTCCCCTGCCCCTCCGCCCGTGCCCCGGCAGGATTCCCAGCTGCTGCCGAAAATTCAGCGTCGCCCCCGGTGCGTGTCAGTCATCCCCAGCATCCCGTGACTTCCCTCTCACTCCCCAGAACAACCCCAAGTCTCTCCCCGTCCACCTCCGTCCACCTCCCAAGGACCCAGCTGTGTTCCTGCTGAGGAAATTCGGCGCGGAGGAGGAGGAATTCGGGTTGTGCCGAGCTCCTGTTTGCACAGGAATGCGCAGCGTGGAGGGGCCGAAATCTCTCCCATCTTGGCAGCTCCTGCCGCTTTTCTGTGCCGCTTCTCTGGGCTGGGCTCGGGAGGGGGAACATCAGCTGGCCAAAGCGGGGACCTGGTGCTGGCCGGTGGAGGGGGCTGCCCGGCACGTGGGTGACGCCGTTGAGCTGCTGGTGGGTCGGACCCTTGTCTCCGCGCCTGGCGATGTGAGGAGGGGCAAGTATTCAACCGGTGCCTCCACGCTTTGTTTGTTTAGCCCTGTAGCCACATGCAGCGTTGCGTGATAGCCGTGTTTGCAGAGCAAATAAGGCTCCCCCAGCAGAATTCACCATTTCTCTGGGTACTCGCAGGAGTGAATCAGCGCTACCTAATAGCTAGAAGCATGAGCCCTCACTGCTGAATAGGACTGTTCATTTTGCCTGTAAACACAACTGTTAATCTCTCTAGGGATAAAAAAAAAAGCTTAAAAAAAGCGTACTATTCCCTCCAAGCCTTCCACCCTTTCAGCTGGGAAATGGGGGCAAGGAGGCTGTTAAAACGGTAAGGAAAAAATGGAGCCACTTATCATTTGTGAAAAGCAATGAAGTGGTTATTGCTTGAAAGCCTTGCTTCCCAGCCCCTGCAATACGCTGAAGGAGAAAGGGGACAGGTTCGTGTGCTGATGACGGCTCGTCTGTGCCTAAAATACCTGTCTCTCGAATTCCAGAGCAGAGGGCCAGCGGGCTTTGCTGCACAAATGCAAGAGAGATTCATGTGGATAGTCACAGCCCAAATGCCTGTGGGAATAGTTCGCTGGAAAATAGCGAGTGCGGTTACTGCCAGTGCAGCGAATACAGCTCTGAATGCAGTGTTTAAAGTATCGTTAACATCTTGTCTTGATCATGTGATGAGCTTTCCTAACGGGATTCAGCTTTGGGCTCTTTGAAGTGTTTTACCCAAGTATTTACTATCTGACTATATTAGAGTAAATGCAGATTATTCACACTGCTGGCTTTAATCCCCGTTCCTTGGCCGAAAGCCAGCCTGAGTGATTGCATTTTCGCCTGTTGATGCCTAAATTCCTTATTGCCGTTTTAGTCTCCCTCTTCCCTGCGTGTCCTGCCATGCAACGTCATGTTTCTGCATGTTGTTAATCAGCCGGCGTCTTCCATCCCAGAGATGACTCCGGTTCAGGGGTTGCTGTAATTCCCTTCGAGATCCTTCAGGCTGTAAAACAAGTGATGTCATTGCTTTGCTGAGCAAGTGCCACTTTCTCTCAGAAAGTCGATAAATGCCTCCACTTCCTTTAGCACACTAAACCCCGGGGAGAACAAGAGGCAGTGGTTAGCAGTTCTGCCTTTGAAATCCATGCTGGAGGAGAGGGCTGGGCTGCTCTGTCCGGCTGGAAAAGGGGATGTCTCCTCCCAGAAGAAATGCAGCCAGAGGATGGATGAAGCCCCTCACGCCCTGGGGTGCTGCCCAGGGCAGTGTGCGGGGAAGGACGCCCCCGGGAGACCCCACGCTACCTGCCCCATGCAGGTTTTGGGATGCTCCGCTTGCAGGAGGGGAGCAAATCCCAGCTTTAGGGTGCCTGGACCCAAACGGCCACCAGCGCCAGGACGAATTCCTCTCTGGGAGGAGCGGAGGGTTGAGAACAACAGTCCCATAAATTCCAAACCGACACAGGCTTTGATGTGAACTCTGCCACCAGAAGCCAAGTAGGTCCAGGTCTTGCTAGAACAAATGTCCGCCATCGCCCAGAGCCGTAAAGATAACGAGGGCAGGGCAGGGGGTGCGTGGCAGGAGAGGTACCCAGCGATGCCGCTGCTATTTTTACCCCCACCCCACTTCTTCCCCAAGGAGTTTTATATTTAGCAGCCTGGAGCTGCTGGCGCTCCGCTCGGTGGCAAGGGGAGGCGGGGGGAAAAAGGATTCGGAGTTAATTTGTGGAGCGCAGATTTCTGTCGGTGCCAAGGTGTTTGCCTGCTAAACCGCTCACACCGTCTTGAGGAGAGCGAGTGGAGAGGGAGGGAGATGGAAAGACCCTTTCCCCTCGTCCGCTTCTTCATTCAACTGCAGATGGGGTGCCGTTTGCATTCCCTGTATCTTTCCTGCTCCTGGGATGTGTGGAACCTTGCTTGTGCCCTCGTTTGAAAGAATAATCACACTGGGGCTCGTCCGAGCACTAATGTGGAAAGATTGTCTTTTGTTCGAGCCTCTGATGTACCTGCTGGGAGCATCACGGATTTCCCCCGAGCTCCTGTTGTTGTCTGAAAAATGGGATTCGTTCCCCGCTGTGCAACAGCCAATCTCACACGCCAGGACGAGGCATTGGTTATTTATTTCAGAATTGGGCAAGGCTGGGTGCCCGGTGCTTCCCCACAAATCAAGTACACCAAACAGGACTCTCCAGGCAGCTTATATACACATTTTACAACTTCATTATCATATTAGTACCTCCTAGCTATATTTGATTGCTTAATAATTTACATGCACAATCGCATTCTAGCTACTACGCATGCTCAGGGGAAGGGTCTTCACCTGGGTTAGGGTCTTCTTGACCTCTGGGCATGCTTTTTAGTGTTATAATGAAGGCGGTTCAGCTTAAGACACTCGATATTTTCACTTTTTAGCCAAGTTGGCTAAACTTTTCGAAACATGCAGATTAGTCGCATTTTCAAGGTCTGTACGCTTGTATGCCCCTGGGTGTTTCTCCTCAAGAATGATAACAATACTTGCTTTCCTTGATTAGGAGGAGTTCTTCCACTAATTGATCCTTGACAGACTCAAGGATAGAATCCTCATTATCCATGAGAACGTGCCCATGGTCTCTCGGTATTAATTACTATTGACTATTTCGAGACTACACTTCGATGACGCTGTTTCCTGTTTGGGAGTAAAACCGTGCCTAGCACAGGAGCCTCTGGGGCTTTTACTGGTGCCAGTTGGGCAGTGTCGGCGCGCGCGGCTGGAGCAAAACCCTTCAGATGGGTTTATTTCCTCGGGTGCCTGCGACACCAGCGGCATTTCCACACACCGGCGGCACCTCGTTTAAAACTTGCAAGGTAGGGAACCCGGGGAGAGCCCTGGGCTGGGAAAATGGTCGCCAAAGCCAGTGCCGAGCTCTGCCTTCCCTTCAGAAGGCACAGCGCTGCTTGGAGACTTTATTCATGGCCATGGGGAAAGCACCAGCGTGGAGACTTTGTTAAGGCAGCATTCTGGAGTGCCAGCGGCTTTGTGGCCAAAGCATGTTTGTTTCTGTAGCGCCCAGAAAACATTTAAATGCCTGAAGTGGATGTGTCTAGCATCCTCCTGCCTCGCTTTGCAACTCAAAGCAGCCTCCAGCCTCCCTTCCCACCCCCAGCCCAATACCCCGGCCCAAAACCCCCAGGTTTTGGTAGCATTAGAGGTGGGAGGTGAGCGGGGACGGCTGAGGGGCATGAGTGCCAGGCTTCAGGTGAATCCCAGGGATTCTCAGGGATTGCACCCACAGCAGGGTGCCGTGCCTGGCGGCAGAGCATGGCAGACAGGCGAGCAGGGTGTTTGTATTGCTGACGGATAATCTTTTAAGCTTTCAGATGCAGGCATGTCAACCCGAGTGTTCCCGTTGCCCCGGCGACGCGATGCATTAGCTCCCGGATGCTGTGTCTGATCGCATCAGGCTGGAATGGGATCACCGTTTGTTTGTGCTGATCAGCGGGGACTGGGAGAGCTGGGGAGAGGGCGGCTCAGCTGCGGGGGGGACACCCCGGAATAGGGGGGCCAACCTACGCCGGGGGTGCGGGAGAAGTCGCAGGACGTGTTTGTCGGTGCAGGGAAGAACCGCGCTGTGTAGCTGTTGGTTCCAAAGGATGATTTTCCCCTTAAGACCAAGGGGAAATAAGAAATAACGTAATATCCTCATAGCAAGCATATTTTGACCCAAGCACATACTGTGTCATTGCAACCAGGTTCTGAAATTCTTCTTTGGTGTTGTTATAGAAGCACATCTAAATAGGTCGAGCAGCTTGTCTTGAACTTCTCGTCATCGCCATCCCATTTGCCTCTTTCCTGTTTCTAAATTACTCTTTGCATGGGCTGGTGGATGAAAGTAGCGTTAGAAGAGTCCACGCTGTTGATGGGAAATCCCCCACCAGACAGGTTGGAGGGTTGAGATGATGAAGGCTGGTGGAGGAGCCGCTCATCAGATCGGGAGGGGGAGAGGGACAGACCCAAACCTCCTCGCGCCTGGGACTGGAGGGGGCAGAGCTGTGGCTGGTTGGGGGTGAGACGCTGGTGTCTGCGGGACCGGGGAGCTTTGGCTGTTTGCTGGGTCTGCGCTGGGCAGGAGGAGTAACAACCCAGTGCAGCGGAAGAGCAACCCCTGCCCAGGCAGCTCTCGCAGCCCCGTCCCCTCCGCGCTGCCGAGCTACAGGCGGCCCTGGACGGAGCTGCAGCGGCGTGTGGCTCCTGGATGCCCAGGATGAGCTCCTCCAGCCTGCTCCTGTGGCTCCCGGATGCCCAGGGCGAGCTCCCCCAGCCTGTTCCTGTGGCTCCCGGATGCCCAGGGCGAGCTCCCCCAGCCTGATCCTATGGCTCCCGGACGCAGCACGCTTCGCCATGTGCCCCTCGAGGGTTTTCTTCATTTAAGGGTTTTAGTGCTTTAATCAGATCCCTGGCTAAGGCGATTCTAATGCCCGCACAAGATGAGTCATTCAAGAGCTTTTGAGCAAGCTGTGAGCTCAAAGCATCTCCCCTTGCTCTGGCTCCTGGGGATCCCCCCCGGCAGGTTCTGGCTCCACTCAGCATTTTGCCGCTGGCTCGGGAAGACTTTCCTGCAAGGGCAAAGCAGAGACCAAACCGCTGGGGGAGAGGTGCCTCCTTGTACAGGGAGGATTGTGGTATTGAATCCTTTCCATCACTGTTGACTCTTTCTTGCTTTCCTTCTATTTCTACCCTGCTTTTGCCTGTTCCAGGCGTTCCAGGAGTTTCCAAGGTTGCGGTAAGGCGCAGCCTGTGTTGGTACTGCTGATTCAGCGTCCACAGCTCTGCCCTGGGCTCAGCTCTCGTAACTAGCTCAGAAAAAGCCCCCTGCACCTCTTAAATTCATGAGGACCCTAGTGACCACGTGGCTCCTCTATTGCTCTGACACCGCAGAGGTGCCTCGGAGAAGAGGATGGCCCCGGGGACCCCTGCAGATCCCCAGCAGGGGAAATTCGGGTCGGGGTGCTGCCAGTCCCAAAGAGCAGGAGCTGGGGGGTGTCCCGTGCATCGTCCAGCCATCTCAGCCTCCTCTCTCCCCCTCCCTGCAGGGCTCTGCTGTCCCTCGCAGCACAAGCTACAATGAACAAGATGAAAAACTTCAAGCGGAGGTTTTCACTCTCGGTTCCGCGGACGGAGACCATCGAGGAGTCACTGACGGAGTTCACGGAGCAGTTCAACCAGCTCAACAACCGGAGGAATGAAGGTAGGGAGCCCCCGGGCCCCTGCTGGGGCTGGTTGGGAGCATCTGGGGTCAGCGCTGCCAGCAAACGTCTCCACTCCAGCCCCCCCGGCCTTTCTCTGGGTGTGTTGACGTGTGGAAAGTTAGTGCCCCGTTGTCTGCGTTGCTTTCCCCATCTATCCGGCAGGATTAATAACACCTTATCATTAAATCTGATCCGAAGACAGATTTATAATTGCATAAGGAAAACCTCATAGGAGGGAAAGGTATTTGCACAAAACGGAGAGGAATGACACATCTGCGGTTACGGGGAAAGGCGTGGGAACTCCTCCTGCCCGGCCCAAAGGTGACGGTGGTGTTTGAGCCTCCCCAGGGCTACGGGCTGACGCTTCCACCAAGCCACAGGGGCTGCTCTCTCGGGACGGGGGCTCGCTGAGCCATCCTGTGCTCCCGGACACAGCGCCTTCTCCTGGGGTGCAGTTTGGAGGGCCCCAGGGAGGTTTGGGGTTACCACCCCCCTGAGCTGAATGGGGCAGGTCCCTTCTGTGCTGGGAGCAGCCGCCTGGCTGCAGGCTGGGACAGGCTCCGCTGGATCCGGCTGCGGGCATGGCGCGGGAGAGGCGATGCCGGCAGCACAGACCAGGAGCGGATGGTGCCGAGGTGGCCGTGCACGGACAAGCAGGCAGAGCTGCTGGCGGGCGGGCATTGGGAAAGCTGAGAAAGTTAGTCTCGATTCATCCCGGGGTAAATTCGCTGCTGCGGGTGCGAGGCTGATCTGCTCCTGGTGATCACATCCAGGCGTTTGCCGCTGCCTCCTGCCAAAACGACTTGCTTTGCCACCGGCCAGCCTGTTCGTGTGTGGGTGCCCTCAGCTCTGCTCAGGTCACATTCAGACTCTTTTTTCCCCTCGCCCTGCAGCCATCATTGCTAGAAAATTTTGCTGCAAGCAGGGGCTGAGGCCATGATGTAATTGCCTGGCACTCGCACCTGCCCCAGCAGGGAGAGATCGTCTCTCTGCCAGCTAACCTGCTTGAAAGAAGAGATGCAGTAACCTAATTTAGAGCTGGCTTTCCTCACTCCTGCAGCTCCTGACGCTCTTCTTTATCCCTCCAGACACCCGGGCTGCCCTGAGCAGCATCCCTTCACAGCCTCCTTCCCCGCTCCCGCCCCACACGCGCCTCCTCTCACACCCTAGCAAGCAGCGAGGGCTATAATTAGACTTGAGCCCTTAATTAGATGTGCAGAAGCTGCGGGGATAAAATGGTGCAAGGCCAAGAAAGTCCTGAGCAGTGACAGCTGCTGCTGCTGTTGCTTTCCTTGGGGGACCTCTGCTCTGGGATGGCTGAGCCTGGGCTCGTTATCTCCGCCGAGCAAACCGAGGCTTTGTCGGGGAGGCAATTTCCCCGTTCTTCTGCTTTAGTGAAGCTTCGGTCACGGTTCTTCCTTTCCCTTGAATGGCAAACCAGCGCCAGCAGCATCTGCCTGTGCCCCCCGGCTTTTGGTCTCACTCCTGGGGTAGCCGGGAAAGAATAAGAGCCAAGTCAGAGCGGTCCCGGGGCCAGGACTGAGGGTGTTCCTGACCCCGTGGGTAGAGGCTGGACCAGCACTGGACGATGACATGGAATGATTAGGAGATCCTCCTGCCTGGACCCGGGAATGCATCAGGGACTCAGGGTCTGCCAGCACCACCCCGTGGGGTGCCCCGGTGCCAGCCCCCGCCGGTGGGTACCTCCCTCCCCGCCTGGCTGCGGTGTGTCCTGGCCCCTGCCACAGCTCTCCCCAGCTGCTGCCCCCAGTGCGGGGTTCCCAGTTTGCACGCCAGCCCTCTCCCACCACACAGGACCGGCAAAACGCACTGTCCCCACCACCCCGAGCCCGCTCCCTCCTGCCCGCCATCTCTTGATTAAGTTTCCCATGGGGATTGTAAACAACCCCGAGAAGTCACCTCCACCGTGCCCTTAATCTCCATCTCCCGCAGGCTGCGGCGGGTGTTTATGAAGGGCCCTGACAGCCACATTTGTCTGCAGCATCTCTTCGGCCGGTTAATAAACCCCTCCTGGCTGGCAGCTCTTTGCCCGCAGCCCTGTGCCAGGAGGACTTGGCGGGGGCTCACCAGAGGGAAGGGGGAGGCAGCGGTGCCGGGGGGCAGAGCTGGGGGGGGGACAGGAGCCCCAGCACCCCGGGGCGAGGAGGCATTCGGGCACGGTGTGGGAGCGTGATGCTTCAGGTGGTTCTATGTGGAGGGGGACGGGATCTTTTTGGTGGTGCTGGAGCGGGATGAGAAGGGGGTTTACGGGCAAGTTGCTCTTTTGCAGGGTTTGGTGGTGAGGTTTGGACCTCGTGGGAGCTGTCTGGTCTGGAGAGGACTCCGACTTTAGGGAAGCACAGTTCTCTCTGAGGTGTTTTTCTCCTGTTTTCCAGATGGAGAAATCAAGGTGACTCTGCTACCGTTGTGCAGAAAGCTGGGGGCAGAGCTGAGGCTAGAGCCGTGGCAGTCACTCTTGTGCTGCTTCTCTTCCCCATGGAAGAGGGAAAAGCTTTGCTTCAGGTTTCACCTTCCTTGCTCAGGATCTCTGAGCGTGCCCCTGGGGCTGTCCCGCCGTCCATGCGCAGGGCAGGCAGCTTTTCCCGCAGGGATCTTCCCTCTCCTGGTGAGCGGATGGCCCATGACAGCTCAGGCGCTGTGATCGCCCGCTGCAGATGAGAGTGCTAATCACAGCAGAGATCAGCACATCGTTTTGCCTTTCATCACCTCACACAGCTCCTCAGGGAATTGCTTGCAGTTTTTATTTTCCCTCCAGTATCAGAAATCGCAGGTTATCAGCATCCACGGGTCATGGCAGTCTGCAAGTCCTACGCTTCGGTGGCTGTGGGTGCCTCTGCCTGTCCTTGGGGAGGATGGTGATGCAGAGGACAGAAGACCTGCTTGTGAGATGCTCCCAAAGCACGCGCAGAGCTGCTCTGACTCTGGCAGTGGGACAGAGTAGGTAGAAACCTGCCTAGTCTGGTGGTGGTGCGGTGGGAAATCCCCAGCTCTGTCCTCTCCATCCCGTGTTTCCCCTGACCTCACGCGCAGAGGCTGATAAAACGAGGGCTGAGAGAAGCAGAGCTGGCAAATGGAAAAGCAAACAGCTTTCCAGCCTGGACACACCCTGTTCTGGGCAATGTCACCTTGATGGAGTCTGACGATGCAGAGAGGTTTTAGTCTGGAGCAGAGAAGATTGAGGGGAGACCCTATTGCTCTCTACAACTACCTGAAAGGAGGTTGTAGTGGGACGGGTGCTGGTCTCTTCTCTCACGTAACTAGCGATAGGACAAGAGGAAATTGGTTCCAGTTGCTCCAGGGGAGGTTTAGGCTGGACATTAGGAAAATTTTTTTCACTGAAAGAGTCATCAAGCATTGGACCAGGCTGCCCAGGGAGGTGGTTGAGTCGCCGTCCCTGGATGTGTTTGAAAGTCGTGTAGATGTGGTGCTCGGAGACACGGTTTAGTGCCGGACCTGGTAGAGTAGGGTCAATGGTTGTACTAGATGATCTTAAAGATCTTTTCCAATCTAAATGATTCTGTGATTTCTATGATAAAGGGGGTGCCTGTGGTCAGAGCCTGACTTGCTCACAGCCTACCTTGGGGGCTCCCTCCACCCTGCCCCACATCCCTCCCCTGGGCTGCACAGCCTTTCCTCGGCCACAGCGGCTGCTCCGCTGCGGAGGCAGAGGCAGAGGTGGCAGAAAGCCCCTGGGTTAGGGAGAGCCCAGACTGGGCTCTGTGCAATATCTCCAATCCTTGACAAAGGCCAGCACCATCTCCGCATCCTTGGAGATGGGGAACCTTCTCCATGGCTGCTCCAGCCTCACATTAGGGAGCTCTTTCCTTTCTTCCTGGGCTTCCCCACTCACACGTTCCTCTCCATGCTCCAGATTTTCAGAGGTATTAAGTCTTGGTGTATCCCATTGGCTTTGATAAGAGCTGGTGGCATTTAGCAACAGCTCGTAGCTGTGCCAGGGCTTTACCCCGCCACAGCCACGGCCTGGTCTGTCCTCTGAGGCCAAGTGAGGTCTCGGTGTTGGGGCTGCAATGCCTGCGTAAATCCCGGTTTGCAACGGCATAAATCAGAGCCAGGTCTGGCCTTCGGAGTGCAGGGCCACAAAGAAGTGATGATGAGGAGGAGGAAGGAGGATGAATAATCCAAGATCTGCATGCAGCCCTGCCTCGTGAGTGTGACAGAGCTTTGAGAGGAGAGTTCACACTTAGCAAAGTAATTAAAAGTTCTAAGTCAGGCAAGCAGTGAAGGGTTCTGGCCCCTTTCCTTGGGAGATCAAAGCTTGTTTTGGCAGAGACGGTGTTTAAATATATGTATAAAAAAAGGCGGGAGGCTAGTCAAAGGCAGCCGCCGTGTCTGCGGTCTCACTTTAATTTGCTTTGATATCCCATGCAGCCTCATTATTTGCAGTGTCAGGGCTCACCGTAATCCACATGAAATGCCGAGCAGAATCAAACAGGCCCTCACATTTGCACGCCCACAGCTTCACGTCTCCTCCCGCGAGCACCTGGAGAGGTCCTCCAAGCCCGAGGGCAACCCCGGCGATGGGAGAGCATCCCTGTGGGACTGGGTGTCCCCGGGCGCTGTGGGCACCTCGTGGTGACGCGGGATGGGTGGGCTGGCACATCCCGCCTGTCCTCTCCGGCCCCAGGGCAGCCAAAATACCTTTCTCCTCATCTCTGGAAGCCTTCCCTGTGTTTTTACGTGCTTTTCCCATCCTGTGGTAGTTCACACCTCTTGTGTATCCCATTCCCCTTTGCATGTGCTGGAATGCCCAGGTCATTGTCTTACCTCAGGCTTTACGTCGGATGCTCTTGTAGATGAGGAGAGGTTGACCCTAACCTGCCTCGTGGGCTGCTGGCTTAGACACCCAGCGCTGCTGGTTTGCAGCTTTCGGGGACAGCCGGCATCTTTTACCAAGACTCTGGGCTTCTTTACCTATGGGAACCAGCGCAAATTCACCCAAACGATCATTTAAAGTGGATTAGTTGAACTCCATTCAGTCAGATTTTAAATGGCCTTTGGGGTTTTTTTCAGATAAGTTGCTTAGGAGGTGAGCAAGTTAAAAAGATTTGATTCGGTTTAATTGATCCACGTTGATGTTATGCCTGTGTTTAATTCAGGGTAAGTTTTCCTAACTGTCCCTGCACAGACAGATGGCCAGAAAGGGACAGGGACCAGAGTCCCGCGGTGATCCTGGGAGGAAGGGTGACTCTGTGCCTTGTTCTCGCCTGTCTGCCCAAAAGCTCCTGGCGCTGTTTCAGCTTCTCCCGAGGCCAGTGGCATGGGCTGAACCCGTCCCTTAGGTGCGGGCTGTCTATCGAGGACACCTTGCGTCCCTGAGCTCGCAGGTCCCCTGGTCCCCCAGTGACCATGGCACGAAACCGCATCTTTTCCCAGGTCACTTGCCTGCCACGTCTCATCCGTCAGATGAGCAAACTGCAGCCAGGTCCCAGCCCTGCTCACCGCCCGTGAAAGCCAGCCCTCCCGCTCCAGTCCTGGGCAGTGAGATCATCGCTGGCTGCCCGCGCACGTCGGGATGGCGGCGCTGAAATCCGCACTGGGCGTAGCGGGAGGTTGTCTCTGTGCAGCTTGGGGAAAGGGCTTGGCAAGGGGCAGAGCTTGGGTGGCTCCGCTTGGGGCATCGCAGGTCCTTCCTGGGGCGTTTCCCTCCTGCACAAGTCCTCCTTGCTCCGGGGAAATAACTGCAGGGTGCCTGGACCGGAGGGCACCAGTACTTTGTGGCATGGCCCTTGGGCCCTGGAGACCTTGTGTCCTTGGAGGGCAGCTGTATGGCCACTGGGAAGGGGACAAAGTGGTCACCCCTGCTTGGCCCCACACCTCTTCAGAAGGAGATGCATCCCTCCCTTGGGGAGGTGGTGCTGCTCCATTCCAGTTAGCCCTGCCTCCTCCCTCCCAGTACACCCAGTTAGTGCTGCCTTTCTGAAGCGAGTGGAGCAATACCCCGAGGGGTGACGGTTTTACACTGGCAGAGGGGAGATTTAGATGAGATATGGGGAAGAAATTCCTGCCCGTGAGGGCGGGGAGCCCCTGGCCAGGGTTGCCCAGAGCATCTGTGGCTGCCCCATCCCTGGAGGTTCAAGGCCAGGTTGGACAGGGCTTGGAGCAGCCTGGTCCGGCGGGAGGTGTCCCTGCCCAGGGCAGGGGGTTTGGAATAAGGTGATCTTTGAGGTCCTTTCCAACCCAAACTGTTCTGTGATTCTATGAACGGCCCCTTGGAAACAGCATCTGTGTGAATCGGCGGGATCCACTTTGCTGGGGTCCAGGCGACCTGCGCTGAACTCGTCGGTGTTTTGCTGTGCCGGGTCGTTGCATGCCAGAATATTCCTGCCAACCAAGTGTTAATTACAGAGTGAGGAGGTTTAAGTGCAAGCCTCAGATTGGAGACCAGAGGGAGCTCAATGGCTTATTTTGTTCTCATTCCTTGCTCCTTTCAGGGCTTCTTGGGCTCAGTGAGGCTTCGCACCTGGAGTCCCAAGAGAAGAGTTGTTTTTCCGAGCTGCTTTGGGTTTCAAGGGAGCTTTTGTGCTTCCCGGGGACTGTGTGGCTAAGTGCAGCAAGTTGGGGCAAGACAGCCTGGAGTGTTCTGTTTTGCAATAAGTGATGCTGCAGCCTTTAATCCCAAACACCTTGTGAGAAATGGTCACATCCTTGGAGGGAAGTGCCCTGATGTCTGTCAGCTTTGGTGGTTCCTGGGGCAGGTGAGGTACGCATGCGTGTAAGGTCCCCAGAGGCAGGGCCACCTTCTGGTTTGCTTTTGTACAGACCTGGCACAGAGGGATCCAGAGCCACGGGCAGGCGCTTAGGTCTTCCTAAAGCACAAATTGTGTTTTGTCTCATGTGGCGTTAGTGAAGATAAGGCTGGGATGTTGAGAGGAATCCTCACCCGTGCAAAACCCTGTGGTGCTGCTGCAGAGGGGTGAGCTGCTGGGTGATGCTGGACTGGGATGGGGGAGATCTGGGCGGCTCCGGGTAGGAAGCAGTTCCCCTCTCTGCACCCCCGTGCCCATCTGTCAGGAGAGCTTCATCGCAGGGGGCTGTATCAGGGTGCTTTGGGGGTGCCGCTGAGCAGAGCTGGGTGGGTGGCGATGCGCCGGGAACCTGGAGCAAAAAGCAGGTATTCCCTCTATATCTCCCTGGATATAGAGCAGGAGGAAGACTTTGCCGTGGCCCCAGAGCATTTCTGGACCTCCCTGCCCTGCTCTCACTCTCTCTTCTCCAAAGCAAATACCCTGGCACTTCTGCTGCCACTCCAGCAGCTCACTCTCCTGTCTCTGTCCCCAGACCTGGCTCAAGGGCACCTGCAGCTGGGACACCTGGGCAGGGACTTCCGAGCGGACACCAGCCCCATCTCCCCCTCCGAGGTGGAAGGCCAGTCCCCGATGGCCGTGCGCTACCGCAACAACAACCAGCGCCGCTTCTCCATGGAGGCAAGTACTGCTGCAGGCTGCAGCGGGCAGAAGGGACCTGGCAAGTTCTGTTTGTCCCCTGCCTGCTGGCTGGAAGAGCCAGTGTTCAATTCGTGGGGGTCTGGCAGGCTCAGACACGAGCCCTGACGTCCTTTTGGGTGCACTCAACATGACTCCCGTGGTACCTGACAAAGCCCCGCACACATCCCCATGCGCAGCATGCACACACCCCTTCCCTTTTCCTTTGACTGAGCATCCCACAGATACTGCACCCATTGCTTCGGCATTAACATCAGCTCTGGTTAGAGAGCACATCCCTTTGAATGTCTCCATTCAGCCCTCCTTTCCTCAGATGCATTCATCACCCGCTCTTCTGGCCCTCTCCGCAGGATGTCAGCAAGCGTCTCTCCCTGCCCATGGACATCCGCCTGCCCCCCGAGTTCTTGCAGAAGCTGCAGACAGAGAGCCCGGAGTTCCCCAAGCACCTCAGCAGGATGTCCCGACGGGCTTCCCTCGTAAGTCTCACCGTGCGGAGCGAGCAGGGCTGGGCACATCTCGCTTCATGCGGACACGTCCCAGCCAGCAGATGCGTGTGCCGATTGCCACCCGCCCGGGCAGTCGTGCCCTGCTGTGCGAGCTCCCTCGTGTCCCCCGTGTGTCACACACACACAGCCCCCCACACATACACATCCCTGTCCATGCAGATCCCCTTCCGCACGCTCCCAGCAGCACGCATTCCCCCCACCATGCACATATGAGTCTCTTCCCCCGTGTCCCTCCTCCGCGTGCACCTCTGCGTGCTGCTGTGCACATCCCCGGCACGTTCCTTCGCTCGCCCCTGCACATCCCTGACTTCCCTCTTGTCCCGGCTCCTTCCGGACGGGAGGAGGTGGAAAGCCTCCTGCTGCTGAGCAAGGGCTGGAGCCTCTGCTAGCTGAAATGCAAATGCCGATAAATAATGGATTGGCCTTTGCATTAGCGCTGGCATTTCAGTTTCTGTGCTGCAGAGCATCAGCACATGTCGGAGCAGAAACCCGGTGCCCTCTTTACTAACGCGCAGGCGTGTGTGCTGCTGCCCAGGAGTGCTCCGTGCTGCCTGGGCACAACAGCCAGGGCTCAGCAGGCGCCTTCAGATCCGGCGTGTGCCTGTTCGGTGGGAGGGAGGAGGAAAGGAAAGCCTGCATTTACCTGCTTGTTCTGCCCAATCAATAAAATAGAGGCAGCCAGAGCAACGTGCCGTTAATACTCACGGTCCCCTCCATGAATCAGGCATGGCCCGGCTCGTAGGGTGGCTCTGGGGGGGGTGTACAGCACCTCAGCTGCTTCATTTCCCTGCCCAGGATACATCTGTTCCCGGGGTACGCAGAGGGTTTGAGGGAAGCCAAAATGGAGTAAAAAAAACCCCACTGTGTTCCCCTGGGATTTGCCGATCCAAATCCAGCCTGTGTGAGCAAGAAAGCAGCTTCCTGGCTGCCAGCAGCAGCTCACAAGAGGTGGGCAGTGGGGTCGGTGCCCATTGCAAGGAAAAAGCCCTCCCGAGGGGCAGGCGTGGGCAGCGGGGCAGGCTGCCAGAGCACCCCGCCATGGGGCAGAGCCCCGGGGGCTCCTTTGGTGCCTCCCCCAGGGGACCCTCTCCCTGCACAGCCGGGTTTTCCCTGCTGATGGACAGCTGTCCGTCCAGCTCCGTGAGCCAAACGGCATGGCATGAGCCCTGGCTCGGGAGAGGGGCTGGAGTCAGAGCTGGCTGCTGGCCTGGGACTACGCCGGTGCAAACATTTATTATTTAAGCTTATTAAGCTTGTTTATTAAGCTTAAGGTTTATTAAGCGTAAGGAGCAATGATTTGCCCTGGGCCTCGTGCCCTGCTGTGCTGGGAACCATTGCCTGCCCTGGCGGATAATCCAAACTAACCGAGGGGGTGTCTCTGTCCCCACAGAAAACTGCAATTCCACGGGTCTGCTAGGGGTGACGCTGAAAGTGGTGACCTTGCAGTGGGATGCCCTTCTTTCCCTGGGTACACCAGAGCAGGTCTCAGCAATATATTAGAGAGTTACTGCTCCAAATGGGAAAATGTCCCTTTCGCGCTTGATTTGAAGAACACGCGGAGAAATGGACGGAGTCACAGTAAAGCCCAGCACACAGGAAAGTGCTCGGGAAAAGGGCTGGGCATCGGCAGCAGGATCCCACGAGGCTTCTCCCATAGAAAGGGCATTTTTTTTGCAAATCGCAGCTCCTGTTTGACGCGGCCGCTGCTGGTGGCTGTCGGGGTGGTGGGTGGGAGCCGGGGGGGGGCAGCGGGAGGGGGCAGAGGTGCAGCTGTGGGGCACNGCGGGCAGGTGCCGTCCATTTCGCCTAAGCGGGCGGTGGGTTGGGAAGGTTTTCTGGTTGATGGCCTGCTCACCTGCACGGCTCCTCCGGGCAAGTAACGGCCTGCGTGGATTTAGATGAGCGGGGCTGCTGCATGCAAACGCCTGCCTTGATCCATCTGCCCCAGAGCTGCTACTGTCCGGTGTCCTTGACCTTCCCCGCGGAGGTGAAGCCGTCCCTGGATGAGATCCCTCCCAGTGATGTTTTCCTTTCTCTCTTACAGTCAGATATTGGGTTTGGGAAGCTGGAAACCTATGTTAAACTGGACAAACTGGGAGAGGTGAGTAGCCTATGAAACCTCTGTAAGGATTTAAAAGAAGTTAGAAGGGCAGCTTGAAGTGCAAAGGGCAGACCGTAGCCAAATTTCTTCATATCTAGCAATTTTTAGACCAGGTCTTTCTGTGGACTTCAGGCTTGGCCCTGTAGCTTCAAATGGTCCTTCCTCCAAATGTTACGGAGTGTATCAGTGTCGTGCCACCCTCTAAATGGTGTCCATGGCTTGGATTTTCTCTCTCCCCACCCAGGGCACTTACGCCACTGTCTTCAAGGGACGCAGCAAGCTGACCGAAAACCTCGTTGCCCTGAAGGAAATTCGCCTGGAGCACGAGGAAGGGGCGCCTTGCACGGCCATACGGGAAGGTGAGGGCAGGAGGGGCTTTTCCTCATCACAGCCCTCAAGAGCAATGCCGGGTCGCAGGCGGATTTGGGACGGGTGGTGGAGGTGGACATCCGTACCGGCAGTCACCCGGAGGACAGTCCCAGATCCTGCTGCCCCAACCCGCCGTCTCCTCTCCTTGCAGTGTCGCTGCTGAAGAACCTGAAACACGCCAACATCGTGACCCTGCACGACATCATCCACACGGAGCGTTCCCTCACCCTCGTCTTCGAGTACCTGGTGGGTCCGGGGGGTTTTTCTGCGGGAGCGGAGGGACGGCTGCCGTGCTGCGGGTGGGTGATGGGGCCGAGGGAAGGAGAGGCTGACGCACGCTTCCCATTTCAGGAGAACGACCTCAAGCAGTACCTCGATAACTGTGGGAACCTGATGAGCGTGCACAACGTGAAGGTAAGGTGGGGCTGCCTGCCTGGGACCCCGTACCCCTGCCTCTCCCCTACGTGGGGAGCTCGCCCTTCGGGCAGTGCAGGGCTGGGGGAGGCTGGATACCCCTTCTCTCGTTGGTGCAGCCTTCTCACTCTTCTTCGACCTTTCTCAGCCTGCTCTGATGCTCCACCAGCATTTCTCCAGTGACTGCCATCCTAAATAAAATCACTGAGCATGCAGACTTTGTTTATTCCCTTTTCTGGATTGCTGGTGATGGGCCCGAACGCTTGTCTACAGTGTGTCCCACCCCAGGCCGGCTTCGAGGGGTCTTTCCTGGCCAGGAATTTGAGAACCCTTGAGGCAGACTCACCTTTGGTGCCCGTGTCCCCGTGCTAAATGCAAACCCCTTCTCCTCCCCACAGATCTTCATGTTCCAGCTGCTGCGCGGTCTGGCTTACTGTCATGGGAGAAAGATCCTGCACCGAGACCTCAAACCCCAGAACCTGCTCATCAATGAGAGGGGGGAGCTCAAGCTGGCTGACTTTGGTAGGTGGGTCTCTCCGGGGAAGATGCGGCGTTGCAAGGAGGTGCCGCTCCTTGATGCCCGTCCCTTTCGTCCTCAGGACTAGCCAGAGCCAAGTCAGTCCCTACGAAGACGTATTCCAATGAAGTGGTCACGCTGTGGTACCGGCCCCCTGATGTCCTGCTGGGATCTACTGAATATTCCACACCCATCGACATGTGGTGAGCCGCAGCTCCGAACTGAGCTTCCTGGGGTCTTTGAGACAGTGGTTCGGGCATTTCCATCTGTCTGCTGCGGCACCGTACGTGCCCACAGCATTGGTTACACCAGAGGGTGGTGGGCTCTCCCAGAGGCCGTGCTGTTTTCCGTGTCTCCTGGGGCTCTGGGTTTTTGGAGCATGCTCTCCACATCAGGGGTGGGTGGTTACCTGTAGCAGAGGAGGGACACAGCTCCTGGAGCTCGTTTCCCACTCCAGGAACCTCAGCCCTGGCCAAGGGGTGGTGGGGCATCCACACAGCTTCCCCCTCACTAATCCCAAAACCTCCGCTGCCCTTCTAGGGGCGTTGGGTGCATCCACTACGAGATGGTCACGGGGCGGCCCATGTTCCCCGGCTCCACGGTGAAGGAGGAGCTGCATCTGATCTTCAGGCTGCTGGGTGAGTCTCCTGCTGTCTCCCGGATGCCCACGCGAGGGCAGTGCCTGCCTGCAGGAGCAGCGGCAGCGCAGCCCGGGGACCCCGTGGGCACCGGCTGCCCGCAGCCCCCCGCCAGCCCGGCCAGCAGCGGGGGAGTGAGGGCGAGGGGCTCCGGGGGAGCCGGGGAGATCCGTGTCCTCTCTCCTGGGCAGGACTCGCGTGTCCTCTCTCCGTGCCAAGTGAGCGTGACGGGTTTCCCTTTCTCCCTCCTCCCAGGAACCCCGACGGAAGACACCTGGCCCGGAATAACATCCAACGAGGAGTTTAAGGCTTACAATTTCACGCAGTACCGAGCCCAGCCCTTAATAAATCACGCCCCAAGGTACCTCCTCGAGCAGGGAGACGTAACGCGCTGGGGGCTTGTGCTGGTTGTAAAGGGAAGACCAGTTTCCTTTCCTCCCTGTGGGCTGGCAGGTTCGGAGCGCAGCTGCGCACTGGGTGTCCCAGCTGCCGCTTGTCCTTCGCATTTGCTATTGCAGTGTCTCCTGGGAGCAATAATGCTCCAATTTTTTATTTCCTCCTCCTCTCAGGCTGGACTCGGAAGGCATTGACTTGCTGATGAACCTCCTTCTGGTGAGTGGTGGAGCGGTCCAGGTGGATGGCAAAGGGATTTGCTGCAGTGCAGGTACTCCGTCTGCCCTCACACTGGTTTTGGAGCCAGGCAGGAGAGGAGCTGGGACTGCAGAATAAGCCATGGCCCTACAGCTACAAGCTTGTAGATCCTGCCCCAAACCACCTCCTGCTAAGGACGGGGAACCATCCTTCACCCCGTGTCCTCTCACACACGAGTCAGAGGACACAAGCCTGATGATCCATACGACGTGGCCGGTGCACTCCTATGATCACAGTGTGTGTTGTCCCCTGTGCACGTACAGGTGGCACTGGGTGTTGCCCGCACACCCCCACGGTGTGCACAGTGTTTGGACACGCTGTCACCCACGCAGCATATGAAATTGCTGGGGCACTTACCTGTGCATAGGTGCGCAGATGCGCAGCCACCCTGTACGGGGCCTCTGTGCCATCTCGCGCCCGCGGACGGCGTGTAATTAATTGCCTTTCTCTGGGGCTTTGTGCAGTACGAAGCCAAAGGCCGGATTTCGGCAGAGGCGGCCCTGCGGCACGCGTACTTCAAGAGCCTGGGAGAGCGGGTGCATCTCCTGCCTGACAGTAAGTGCACGCTGTCCTCTTGCCGGGGGGATGCGGAGCAAAGAGCTGCTGTGCAGCCCGAGGGTGGTGGCTTGCAGCCGGGTCTCTTCGGACGCCTCTCGTCTGCGCTCACTCCAAGCTGCTCCTGCAGCAGAGCGGGGTGGGAGGTTGGTGGCTGCGAGAACAAGAGGCAGTTTGGGCAGGACAACGCTCTGATGAGGAGCGGTGCTGCGCTTGGGCACTGCCGTCCCTCCTGGCTCCGGGTTGGCAGACCACTGCCGGCTCAGCCAGCTGGACTCACCCCTCTCTCTCTGCCCTCTCTGCCCAGACGTCTCCATCTTCTCCCTGAAGGAGATCCAGCTTCAAAAGGACCCTGGCTACCGAGCCTCAGCTTTTCAGCAGTCAGGTAGGACTGGGGAAAGCCACGCTGACCTCTCCCAGATGGTGCCATGGGCTGCGCTGGCACTGGGGTTACTCCCGCATAGGAAAAAGCCAAACCTGGTCCTTGCTCCCTGCTTTAGTCCACAAATTACCCCTGGGGCATCCTTGCTTGTCACCTACCGTGGTACCAAAGTCACATCTAGGTGCCCTGAGGCGCAGCTTCCTCCTCCGTGAATGCCGTGGGCTTGTAACCTCCGAACCCAGAGCACCGCAGGGCTCAGCATCTTTGCAAAGCACCGCTCGCCGTCTGACCTCTCTGACCCGTCTCTCTCTCTCTTCCTCAGCCCGAGGGAAGAACAGGAGGCAGAGTATATTTTAAACTTGGATCTCGTGTTCCCCTTGTCACCATGGAGATCAAAGCACTGAGAAAGGAGACGGCAACACGCTCTCACCTGACCCACTGCAGAATTACTGACTCGAGCAGGACGATGCTGAAGCGCCCTGGGCCGCAGGCTCTCCCCTGCCCGTCCCCACAACCACAGCCCCTAACAGCTGCTGTTGATGGATCTGTGGCCTTTTTCCCCTCTTATTTTCATGTTGCCCCCATCAGACGTGAGCTGCCACCCTCTGTGCCAGTGCTCTAGTGAGGACCTGCCCTGGGCATTGCCCAGAGCGCAGGATCGTGTCCTGCCCCAGGGAACCGCTCACTGCCCCGGGTGGGGGGAGTCGGGCACGGGGAGGTTTTTTGAGCAGAGGGTGGTGTCTCCAAAGCTGGGCTGTGGATCGTTGCGTTTGGCCCAGGCAGGCATTCCTGAAAACGTACCTTTGCTCAGACAACCTGCTCTGCGTCCCCTGTTTCTTGGGGAGACACTTTGCAGCCACGTTCCGAGGGGGGGGCGTGAGGCAGCCTGGCACTGGAGAGGCTGCACCTGGAGCACAAAAACCCGGGCAGCCCTCCCTTGTTTGCCCTTGCCTCTGCCTACATAAGCCCTTTTCCTCTCCTTATCTTTGGTACCTGAATCCCGACAAGGATGGAGCAGCTGGGAGGAGGGGGCTTTCCAATTGCTTTCCCCAGCATCTCCCCCTCTTTGCCACCCTTGTGTGTCCAAATTCGGTCAGCTGGCTGCTCCCCGGGGATGTCCCGAGCTGAGAGCAAGGGCTGGCTTCGCCCGGGGTGCAGGCACCTGCTGGTGGAGCTGTGCAGAAGCGGGGCTGAACGAGCATCGGCTCCGTGCTGCCTCCCGCTGCCGCGCCGAGCCCTTCGGCCAGCCTTTCCCAGGCACCGATGGAGCGACCCCTTTGTCATCACCCGGCCTGCCACCTCCCCAGCCCGTCACCCTCTCCGCCATCGTCACGAGGGGCAGGACGCGGTTCCCAGCCAGGGTCTCGGGAGCGCGTCTCCCCCCGTCCCATCGCCGAGCCCCTCGCGAGGTGGCAGAGCCCGAGCGCGCAGCCGCTCCGTACCAAAGTGTGGCGCACACCCACCTCAGTGCATTTCTACCCGGAGGAAGGGGGAGAGGTGCCAAACCTCCCACAGCTCAGCTGTGGGGACCAGAAATAGACCTGGAGAGAAGCAAATCGTCCCTCAAACCTCATCGCCTGGCATCTGCGTTGGTAGCCCATGCCGGATCGTTCCGGCCCTGACTTGGATCGATGCCGCGGGACCGAGGTGCGTGCTCAGCTCTGAGCATGCTTTGCTGGCTGAGGACTGCTCCTGGTGCGTTTTCCCCTCCGTGCGCTTCAGGAATGTGCCAAATCCATCCTGAGCGAAGAGGCCCTGCGGCACCTCTCCCCCACAGCCTGAAACGTCTTCAAGTATGTGAGCGTTGCAGGAAATCTCTCTACTGTATAATATTCACATCCTTTTCTTGCCTGTCCTGGATGACTAGTCCTGTCCCCCACCGGTCCTCCAGCCCGTGGATATGGCCAGGAGACTCTGGACTTGGCAGGTGATGGGACTGTCATCTGGCAGGACATGCTGATGTCTTAACCCATCGCGCTCGCGGGCTGGGAGGCATCGCTCGGGGCACAGTAACTCTCCGTGCTGCTGTTTCCCCATCGAGCCAGGAGCCAGGGCTCTGCTTTCTGCTTTCCTGCGCAGCATTTCTCCTGTGATCCTCAGAAAATGCCAAGTGTGAGGATAAATGAGGACACCCTGGAGCTCCCCAAAGCTTCTGGGGCGACTCCTCCCTGTGCCAGTGCTCGATGCGATGCGTCCTCTGAGCTTCCCCCGTCAGACCAAAGCTGTTAATTCGGGTTTGTCCTAGACAAGCATCCAGACGTCTGCATTGTTTGAGGTTTGCCCATCCCTGCTCAGTTCCCTTCTCGATATGTCCAGCATACAGCAGGCTGAATAGTTCATTAATTGTTTCCATTTGATAGGGAAGAGCATGAATAGCCATCAGCCACCAGTGACGCATTTCACCCTGATGTCAGGGTCCTGTTTTGCCTGGTTTCCTACCCCCGGCTCCGGCTGCGTGGGGCTTTTCAGTAGGGAGGTTCCCAAAGGGAGGTGTTGGCTGGAATAAGCCCGAAAGTCTCACGCTGTCATCTCTTCTCTCACCAAGGCATTTTAAACAGGAATTTCTGTGGCGTGGCGGGGATGTGTGGTGCAGACTTGCACTTCCCAGGGTGGCCAGCTCCCGCCGGGAGTTGGCAGCTCCGCAGGCAGGCCAGCTCACGGACACAGCATCTCCCGTGCCCCTGCGGCAGCACCTTTGGGAGTGCTGGTGTGCCTGGGGGGAGGAGAGCCCCCCCCGGGGTCCGTGAGCGCAGGTCGGACCAGGGGGAGCAGGAAGCCCCTCCACTGCTCTTGGGAAGCCCGTTCAGGACACGTTTGACCTGTTTTTGTGCAGTTTTCACCATCTCCGTGCGCTGCCACTGCCTCGGCCATAAAGCTTGCTGGGGCAGAGGGTGCCCAGCTGAGCCGTCCCGCTTTCACACTGGGGGGACTGGGGCAAACCATGCCAGACCACCGCATCGGTGTGCCCTCAGCTCTCCCCCTGTAAGAGGGGTATTCCTGCTGAAGGTCAAGGTCACCTGCGAAACCGCCGGGGAGAAATGTTGGGGGAAAGACCTAGCAATGACCGTGTAGATCAGATAGCAAAGACAAAGGGCCTGTTAGCTGCTGTTTGTTCTTCCGTAGCCTTTGCCTTTCCTCCTACAAATACTCCCTAAAGGAGACACTATTATTTATTAGCCTTGTACACTACTAACAGCCTGAATTTAAGATAAACCCATTTGTTCCACTGTGTTTAGTGGGTATTTGATTCCAATTCAGGAGGGCGATAGTGTGTGTAAATATTTGGTGCCCCGCTGAGCAAGGTTTAATTTATAAGCTCCCGTCGCCGCTGCTCTTGCACGTGTTGGCTGGCAGAGCCCCCAGCGTCGGAGCACCCGTGGCACGCTGCCCGCCGAAGCCGTCCCGGCTGCGAAGAAAAGGAGCTGCAGGTGGGCAGCGATGAGAGCCCTGAGCTAAATCCCCCCCCTTCTCCATCTCCTGGATGGTGTTACTGGATGGTCCCCCTGAGGACCGCGGGGTGCGGCTGGGATGACGAGGACGGAGATCTCTTGGATGCCCCAGTTTATAGGAGCCCCGAGCAGAGCGGTGCCCCGCTCCCCCTCGCCCGCTGCCGATGGCATCGCTCCCTGCCTGCTCCGGCAGCTCATCCCTGGGCAGGCTTTCCCCAGCTTTTGGAGCGCCCGCTGGCTCCCGAGTTGGATTTTTAAAGTAGCACTAATGAAAATGCTGGGAATGTCTGTGGCTCTCCGGCATTTTTTTTTTTTTTTTTTCATTTTGTGGATTCTCCCATCCACCGCCATGCGGAGTAGCTGGCACTCCTCGCAGATGGGGAGTTTTGACAAAAGGAAACTGTTGCTTTGTCTTCCAGACATTTTTCTTGCAATTTTCTTTTTTTTTTTTTTNTTTTTTTTTTTTTTTTTTTACCAGTGCTGGTGGAAAACAGAGTTTTGACTGCGCCCTCAGGAAAAGCTGTATACTTTCACCTCTCCAGCGGATAGCTAGTTAAAGAAATGCAAGTGATGTGTAAAGCAAGGTCTGTGTTAGAGGACAGCAATAAAACTTACAGGCAGAGCTATTTAATTTCACCCTCTCCATACACACTGCACACGCCTTTCCTGGCCCAGCCCGTTGCCAGATCTATGTTAAGATTTTAAATAACAAAACTACATTGTATCTTGGAGACTAAGGACAAAATAAGTGGATTTTTTCCTCTCCCTCACACGTGGTGAAAAAAAAGAAAAAAAAAATAATTAGAAGGCCGTTTTCCCAAGCTTCTCAAATGTTTTGTTTGTTTTTTTCCAACGACTTATCTTCGGTCAGGAATTAGGCTGGCATAAAACAGGAGCCCGGAGCTCCCAGGAGCAGGCTCGGAACAGGCAGGTGGGAAAACATTAGCAAAAGAGTCTAAGCCAGCGGATCGAGCAACGTAAAGGGTTTGGTGTGTGTGTCCCAGGGCGTGGGGAAGGGACCGACCCGGGGCTGGGAACCTGCCTGGGCTTACATGGCCGAATTCTGCTTTCACCAGTGTGAGTCCGGCGTCTCGCAGCCGCGCGAGCCCGGGATTGCTCCGAGCGCAGAGGCAGCGATGGCTGAGCGGGTCCTGCAAGGGCCACCAGGTCTTGATCCTGAAATACCCACGGTTAGAAGTGACACGGTCTCACCGGCCAAAAGCCGGGCTCTCCGCCTGGCCGTGCGGCTCCAGCCGTGCCGCACCGCTGTCCTGTCTCTGCCTGCTGGAGCCGTGTAAGGAATGCGTTTGGATGTCCCCTTGGCGCTCCCAACAGCCACGTCTGGGCACAACGAGACACTACGGAACCCACTTTCTGGTTTCTTCATTGCCTTCTTTCATCCTCTGCATCGTGCTTGTCCTACAGCAGGAAAACTAGACCCAAGTGGCCAGGATGCACATACTGTGAATGTCCTCTGGTGTGATTCATTTGCAGAATACCAATAATATATTTAACTAGTGTTGTACAAACAAAAGATGCATTTTAAAAGAAATGATTTTAAAGATTTATTCCAAAAGAAGCAATGATTTTTTTATAGAAAGTTTTTCCGGAATAAATGGAAAGGTACAAAAAAAGAAAAAAAAATAAAAGAATAAAAGATTGTATCCACCTATCAATCTTGTGTCTGAATGTTTTATAAGAATATTTCAATTTTTGTATTTCAGATGTGACATGGACTATTTTGTGGATGTGCTCGTTTTATTGCTAAGGCCTATATTACAGTTGTATTGTGAATGCTCCAAAGCCAAGGTTGGACAATAAACTTCATTGAATACAGCATAGTTTTGTACAGGATATAATTTTTCTCTCTCTTTTTTTTTTTTTTTTTTTTTTTTTT
>VZSF01007391.1:190163-217450 GCA_013398295.1 Chionis minor
AGCCCACCCTCACCTACTGGAGCGTCTTCTTCAGCTTCGGCCTCTGCATCGGTTTCCTGGGGCCCACGCTGCTGGACCTGCGCTGCCAGACCCAGAGCTCCCTCTCCCAGATCACCTGGGTCTTCTTCTCCCAGCAGTTCTGCCTCCTGCTGGGCAGCTGCCTCGGAGGGGTCTTCAAGAGGACGTAAGGCGCCTGGCAAACTCATCGCACCTCCCGCGGGTGGGCTCAGCCCGCCGCAGACCCCCCCCTACCCCGCCGCTTGCCTCCCGGGTCGGGGGTGGGCAATGCCGGCTCCCCCCAGCTCTCCCCACCGGCCTTCGCCTCCCTCCTCCCGCGGGTTTGCCTGGCTGAGCCGGGATGCGTGGGAAAAGCCTGCCCGAGCGGAGCCCTCCGTGCGTGTCCCGGAGGATCCGCAGCTCTCGGAGGGAGGGGGTGTCCCGGGAGGTGCGGGTCCCCCCCTGCACGGCTTCATCCCCCTGGAGAGAAGCTGCCGGTTGCCCCAGAGCGCGGGACAGGGAGAGCCTGAGCGTGAAGTTACAGCCAGAACTTCCTGGAGGGTGTTTTCCTTAACCTGGTTGTTTGCCATAACAGTATTATTGGAAGCCTGTTTTGATAACCTCGGCGTCAGGCGTCGAGGCATCGCCGTGCTCCTCGGGAGTTTGGGCGAAGGCGAGGCGGGATGCGAGCGCTCCTCATGGTCCGGCCCCTGCGGGGGACGAGGGCAGCGGCAGCGCCGGGGCTGCGTGGGGTGGCCGGGGGACAAGCAGCGACCTTCGTGGGGCAGCGAGAGACCCGGGCACAGCTGGCACTGAGCCTTCTGTCCAGGATGTGTTAAAATAAATAATACAACGATGGCTCAATCCTAAAGATCGCTAGGCATTCGATCTGAGGCTTGTCAAGAGCTACGCTCTGCTGGGGATCAGCTGGTTATTTACATTGTCAGTAGTTCATCAGGCAGTGATGTGACGTGTCGGTGCTGTGTGTATCGCTGAGATATATGTCAGATATTTATGTATATGTCTAACATGTACCCGGGTGAATTTTGCATCAATCCTTCTCTGCTCTAAAACGGCCATTTAAAAATGTTTTGTTGAACTCGTGTCTCGCGAATGGTGGAGGGTGTTGGCTAGTGAGGATGGAATCAGGGCACCTGTTAAGCTGCCGTCTTGGTATATTGAGCTGTCCCAGTCCCCCTCTCTTCGGGCAGAGCCCGGAGGGTTCGTGGAGCAGCTGGAGCTGGTCACTGTCAGGCTGCGCTGGGAGAGGAGGTGCGGGAACAGGGACAGCACGTGGGAACCTTGCCCTGGGTCTGACATGGATCCGAGACTGCTGGCTCAGCAGGCAGTGCCGTTGCCAGCCCCCGTCTGCCTCGCATATGTTTGAAGGAGCAGCGAAGGAAAATGCAGAATTGTTTCCCGCTGTCAGCTTCCTCCCCAGAGCTCCTGCCCTTGGCCGGGGGTTACGCAGACCCGTTTAGGGCTTGGGGACTCCCAAACTTTTAACTCTGCGGCAGCACGTTGGGGAACAGAGCGTGTCTGTCGCTCGCTGTGGTTACAAACCAGGATGTGTTTGTGAGCGCAGCCTCTGGGAGTGGTGGGCTTTTGCACGGTGTCTGTGAGCCCCAGCGAGGAGCGTGTTTCGGGGAGTTGTAGCTTGCGAGCGTTGTGGGGGGGTTACTCAGAGCGGGGTGGCATACAAATCTGTGGGTTTGGATGAAAATATTAACTGTTCCAACTCTGAGAGCTCCTGTGCTATCCCCTCTTCAGGGATGGACAGACCGAGCTGTCCCGCTAACGATTTCTGCTTCTGGGCCACACTGCGGGTTTATAAATCAAATTATGCTGGCCCTGGTGCTGGGCAGGGAGGAGCACTGGATGGGTCATCTTTTCCAGTCAGGAGCTGGATAGCTGCTGGTAGAGGGTCCCAGAGCGTGGCCTGCCTGCAAGCCGGCCGAGCCGAGGGCTGCCTGCAAGCTGTGTTTAATTTCTAATGCCTGAGGAACGTAGGCTTTGTTGCTTGCTTTCGGTTATATATTGGTCTGAGCCGTCTGCTCTGAATGGTGGGCTCGGGAGGGAAAGCAGTGTTGTTACTGGATTCTGCTCCAGAAGTGGGTGGTGGGACCCAAATAATGGTTTGGTTCCTCCTCACCAGGGAAGTTGCTGAATGCTGGGTTGTAGTCTCTGCTCTCTGGGCCCAGCTGGAGTCCTGGAGCTCTGGGAGGACGGAGCATAATGATGGCATCTGTCCCTCCTGGAAGTCAGTGCGAGCCTGGACTGCCAGAACTAGCTCCAGAATTCCCTCTCGTGTGAGGTTTCAAAGAAGAAGAAAGTTTGCCAGTGCGAGTTTCCCGGGGGGATGTAGAAACGCGATCGTTGCCTGCGGCGCTCTGCCCTGGAGACCGGGGTTTGCCCCGCGATCCCTTCCCGGGCCCGTCGGCAGGTGCGAAGGGCAGAGCCGGTCCCCGGGTAGCCGCAAGGTGCAGCGTTTACGCTCACACTCAGGTTCACAACAGGCTGCTGCTCTCTGGCAACTCATGCTTGGGGTTTGCTGGGCTGTAATTACAAGCTCTGCTTCAGCAGGATACAGCTTCTTTACAGGGTGTTTGCATGAGCTTAGGTGGAGCACGTGCCCTGGCTCAAAGCCTCCTGCTGCCGTGGTGGAGGTTCCTCGAGCAAAGGCAGCGCTGGCAGCAGCTGATGCTCTCCGCAGGGATCCCTGTGCACCTCTGCGTGAAGCGCTCTGAAGGCTCTTGTTTCCTGGTATTACCTGGAGTAGATTCTCAGAAGTTGTGAGACTGCGAGTGCGGCCGGCGGCATTGGGGTGGGAGTGCTGAGGGGACTGGAAAACCCTGCCTGGGCTCGGAAATCCCAGAGGGAGGTGGGCTCTTCGGGAAACGCGCCCCTGGCACTGCGAATGCCGGGGTGAGCCCTGTGCACCTGCGGCCGCCGCTGCTCTCCCTCTTGCTTCCCTCCCCCTTTTCCTTTCCCATTTTGCTGGATTTTAAGCTTGCATTGTGAAGTTAAAGTCACGCTCCCTCCGTACTGCTGCACGACACGCATTTGTGATGGAAGCACCACAGTAACTGCCCGTGTCCCAGTTTGCCTTTTTTTTTTTTTTCCTTTTTTCCCTTAAATTCAGAAACTGCTTTTTTGTGTCCTCCTGTATTATTTTTTTTGCTTTTTCTCCCAGTGTTCGGGTCAGCCCTGAGCGAGTCCCGCTGCTGTCTGTGGAGTAGAGGAGGGGGCTGGTCGGTCTGCGGTTGTGTTGGAGCCCTGAGCCGGCCCCGCTCAGTCCCACGACCCACAGCGGGACCTGCAGGGCTGGTGAGATGGTGGGACCCTCTTACCCTTCTTTTGTCCTTACCCCTGGGCACGTCACAGCACGTCAGCAGAGGGGGGTGACCATGTTCTCTCCCTGCCCTTCAGACTCCTGTCTGCTGAAGGTTTCTGTTCCAGCACGTGGCCGGTGCGCGCAGGACGCAAAGGAAAGGAAAGCCTTTTGCTGCTGAGAGAGCGGAGAGCGCGGTGACTCCAGCGTGAGCTCCTTTTGGGGGGGGTGTAGTGCTCCCCAAGCCTGGCCAGTGCTTCCTGCTGGAGACAAGGGGTACCAGAAAGCAGATGTGGGATAATCCACACTGCCTTCTTCCTCCGCGTCCTCACCTCACATCCCCTTAAGGCTTTGGGGTTTTAATTATCGCTTTTGCAAGTCTGAATTAGCCTGATCATAATTTTTCCTCTTGATGTGAGGGACTTTTAGAAAATGCTCCCTGGGGCAGGGAAAAACATAGTTGAAGTTGAAGAGTGGCTGCTGCAGCAGAAACAGCGAGGTGGGGTCTGTGCGTGCTGCGTGGGCAGGAGAGGGGCAGCTCTGCGGGCTGTGACTACGGGGGGGCAGCATTGGCCATCCCAATCCTGGAGAGGAGATCAGCCTAAACCTTTTGGGGGGGGTTGCAGACCTTCCCTCAAGCCTTGTGGTGGAGCCAGGACGTGCTCTGGGTGGTCCTGAGCCCACGGCACGACAAGACTGAAGCACAGCCTGCCCTGGGCACCGCCGCAGCTGGTGCAGAGCCGTGCTGGGCATCCACTCAGCCGCGGACACAGGGACCAGTTAGTGATGGGGAGAGCAGCGATGTCAGAAACCGGACCATGGCATAACATCAGGGTTGCTTTTTAAGCCCTTTGGAGGGGTATGTTGGTTTTGCTCCTCAAGACACGGGGTTCAGACCCCCTCTGACAGTCAGTTAAGGCTGCTCTCGCAGAGGTTTGCTTCTAACGAAATCCCCCAGCTGGTTGTTCGGTGGCTCCCTGGGTGCTGAGCAGCGTCCTTCGGCGACACCTTGGGGACCTGGCATGGGAAGCCAGCTCTTTCTTGGTCTCCCCTAATGCCAGAGCCAGGGAAGAGGGCAGCAGGGCTCCGTGCCACCCTGCACTGTGGGGCTGCTGGTGCTTGCAGGGGGCTGCAGTTGTGTTAGTAACATCTTATGGCTGGAGGCAGGAATTTTTGCTCACCGGGGGAAAAGTGAGGTGCTCTTTTTGATGCTTTTTAAGTCCATAACATCATCTGCAATTAATGTTTAACTCTGGTAATGAACGTGCTCCCTAGCCGAGCACAAGCAGTGCTGTGGTTGTTTTGCTGGGGCTGCGGAAGAGAAGAGGCGTTTCTGGGATGTCTCGGTGTGCGTTTCCCCATTTCCCCATCGCTCCGGGCCTCGGATTCACCAGCTGCTGGTGCCTCTGCCTCTCTGCCTCCTGCTGTACCCTGGAGAGTGCTGCCTCATCTCTCCAGGCTTGAAGCTGCTTCTCTCCCATTTGCTGGTTGTTTTTCCTGCCGTGACTGTGCACATCTCGCTCTGCTCCCTCCCTCCCTCCTTCCCTCCCCCAGAAATCCCACGCTAGCTCCCCTGTTTTGCTGTCGGAGGAAGGTCAGTGGTTACAGCTTGGCAAAACGTGGTCTGGGTGGTGGGTGAGCGAGGCTGGGCTGGGAGATGGGAGCGCACCGAGGCGCTGGTACAGCCAGGTTTGTGCCATGGAGAAGAAAGGAGACGTGTCCTTGGCCCATTCGTTCCGCTGCCCGGTGCCGCTGGAGAGCGGCATGAGCAACAGGCAGGACGCGGAAGGCCGAATCGCTCTGGGTTTGCAGATGAATGAGGGCGACGCGGTGACATGCCCGAGGCCGGGCCGTTCTGGACGGGCAGTCAGGGCAGGAGGGCTGGTGGCATGGCAGCCGCAGAGCCTCTCTGCTGCAGCTCCAGCCTGTGCCTCCTCCAAACCTTCTCCTCCCTCTTGGGGCAGAGGGTGAAGCAGCCGCGGGATGCGGGCAGCCTGCAGGAGGGAGCCGTAGGTGGTTTAA
This sequence comes from Chionis minor, assembly GCA_013398295.1. Lineage (NCBI taxonomy): Eukaryota > Metazoa > Chordata > Aves > Charadriiformes > Chionidae > Chionis > Chionis minor. The sequence goes on from VZSF01007391.1 coordinate 195,514, forward strand.
TGCTGTGGACATACCTGTGCCTTGCCAGCGCTTTGCCGTGGACAGACGGCCGTGCCCTGCATCCCCCAGCAGCAGACCCCAACTGCTAATTAGCAACTCATCGTAGCAAGCTGCTGCCCCTGCGAAGGGGATCTACCAGGGCTTGGGGAGCCCGGGGTGGGGAGAGGACGTGCTTGTGCTACTTACTCTCTGCCGTGACTTCATAGTCCCGTATTTCTGCTGGTTTCAGTGCTTCGCTGTCTGGTCCCTGTTTCCTTCCTTCCTTCCTGCCTTTCGACTTGGCAGCTCCGGAGCAGCGCGGTGCCAGGCTGGGCGCCATTCTCCATCGAGCTGGCTGGCGCCCGGCTCACAGGGAGAGCAGCCCCCCCGGCTCAGCCAGGCAGCTCTGCCGGGCTCCAGGTGGAACACACCAGCTTCACCCCCGCCCCACGCACCCCTGGGGCTTCTCCGATGGACCGCGTGGGTTGGAAAGCGGTTGCCTGCACTGGGAATGGCGGCAGTGCTGCATCCCGCCCCGTCGTGCTGGGGAAAGGGGTGATGCTGCCAGAGCAGAGATGGCACCGGGCACGGAGAGGGAACCGCAGCGGCTCCCCCGTGCTCCTTGTGAGGCAGGATGGCACCTTCAGGCAGGTCTGGGATGACACCGTGATGTGGAGACTGGTAGCTCTCTCCCTGCCTGGAAATGGGATGGCCCAGCAGCTCTCCTGACTGCTCGTGAGATACAGCCCGGCATGAGAAATGCCCTGGAGCTGTTCAAAAGTCATGATGTGGACTCCTCTGCACCTACCCATGTCCCTTTCCATTCCCAGATCTGCTCAGTTGACAAGGGAAGGTTCTCGGGCCTTATTCTGCCTTGAAATATGCAGAACGTGGGTTTAAGGGGATGGTTACACTTCTCCATGAAAGCTGGGTGGAAGATTCACCTCTTCGAGGCATCGCCCTCCACGCAGGAGGTGGCAGTGCCCTAGGCTGGCTACGGCTGTGGCGTGAAGGCACGGGGGTGTGGGATGTGTAGCATCTCCCTTGTCTTGTCAGAAGAGCATGCGCTGGAGCTGCCATAGTTGGAGCTACAGCCTGTGGATGAATCTCCTGCTAATGCCGACACCATCGACTGGTTTGGGGCTGAGAACGGGAGGCAGGGTTGTGGGGTGGATACTCCTCTCATGGTGGTAATTCTGTCCTGTCTTTCCTCTTCCCTTGTCTCAGGTTGGCTCAGTCCTTGTTTGCACTCTTTGCCTCGTCACTGGCCATCTCCTTGGTCTTTGCCATCATCCCGCTGTGCCACAATGTGGTGGTCCTGGCCGTGGTCATGGCTGTGGCAGGACTGGCCATGGGTTGCATCGACACCATCTCCAACATGCAGCTGGTGAAGATCTACCAGAAGGACTCGGCCATCTTCCTGCAGGTGGGCATGGAGCCTGTCTCCCCTCAGGCTGTGCTTCCTCCTCTGAGGAAGAGGAGTGAGGGACACGGCCAGCCTCCCTGCAGAGAAGAGCAGCAAAGCCCCCTCTGCTCTACTTGCATGTCTCGTCTCTTGCAGGCCCTTCATTTCTTCGTTGGCTTTGGAGCACTGCTAAGCCCACTGATAGCTGAACCCTTCCTCTCCGACACCAACTGCATCCTCTCAAACTCCACGGCCAATGCCTCCAGCAACCTCCCTCACATCCGCAAGTCCCTGGTCCCGCACCATCTGGGCAACCTGTCTCATTACGACCTGCCAATGAAAGGCATGGTGGTCACACGCGTCTCCTACGCCTTCTGGATCATGGCCCTCATCAATGTAAGTGCCGCAGCTGGAGTGGCCCAAGCTGTTGCTGGGAACATCCCTCCTCCTTGGCTTTGCCGACAGTTGTGTTTGGAGGGGGCGTTGCTGCCTGTTAGGTGGTCCCAGCAATGGAAGGAGGCATGAGAATGGTTGTGCTGGTCCACAGCAAAGGTTTGGGTTTTGCCGAGTGCCCAGTTTCCAGCAGGTGCCTGGGGCAGGAGGGCAGGACGCCGTGGTCACTGCACTGTCAGATGGGAGAGGGTCGAGGTACCATCCTGCGGGGACTTGTCTGGGCTCTCTGGAAGCAGGTTGTACCTCCAGCATCCCCCTGGGCAGGAGTTACAGCAGCTAAATATGCTCAGAGCCACAAGGTCTTCCTCTGTGGTGAGGCTGGGGAGGGAGGAGCTCGGTGGTGCGGGGATGGCTTGGCAAGGGGCCATCCGTAGTGATATTCGTAGGAGAGTGCCGATGGATAAACTGAGTTACTGGGGCCGAAAGCTTGGTTGTGGCATCTCTGCCTATTTTGTCGTGTTTCCCTGGTGATTTGCAGCAGACGTAAAAGCCCTGTGGCCCTTCCTTTGTGAGAGAGATGGGGCTTAGTTCCCATCCTCTTTCCCGGCCCTGCTGAGTCCCAAAGCAGATCTCCAGCAAGCTGCTCTCACCTGCAGGCTGTGGGCTCCCTTTGAAATGCAGCCCTCTTCCTCACCACCACCCCCCCCCNGTTAAACACAGCTGCTCCCTCGCACAGCCTCACTGGGCTGTGGCCATCATCCTGCCCGTCCCCGGTCCCTCTGCAGCAGAGCCAGCCGAGCTGCCGCCAGCCTTTCCCGGGAAGCAGGAGCCCTGCGAGCGTCTGTGTAATTGTCCGTGGAGATCCGGAGCGATAAGAGCGGCGCGTGTTGTTGCAGCGGCGGTGCCGTTCCTGCCGGGATCCATGCTGAGGGTGGCTCCGCTCAAAACCGGTGGAGCGCCCGGTCGTGCTTCGTGCTGGCAGGGTGCCGGGGTGCCCCCGTGAGCGGAGCAGAGCCCAGCCTGGGTGGCCCCTGCCATAATGTGCCCCGTTGTCTGTTTATAAAGAGTGTGCCCGGGCAGGGACTGCCAAGCTGGTGCCTGTTCGCCCACCCAGAGACCTCCTGTAGTGGAAGCGAAGGGTGATCCCGGCAGAAGGACCTTTCCCTGCCCGGTGGCCCCGGTACCTCCTGCCCCTTCCCCGTGAAGTTTAGCCATTGCCCTTCTGCCAAAACATAAGGATGCGCTGGTGGCTCCTTCTCCCTGTCCCAGGCCAACGAGCCGCCCATCATCTCCCACCGCTCCGTCTGCACTAGGCAAAGGGAACAGGTTTCTTTGTGCTCTTGGTCTTTCCGTTTGCCGGAAAACTTGAACCACACCCCAGGGCACCTAATCCAGGGCTTTCATTAGACCGAGGTCCCCACAGCTCGCTGATGTGACAAGAAGAACAGGCAGGTGCTGTAATGAGAAGTACCAAAAAGAATGCCTCTGCCTAGGAGGAGAAGCCAGCTTTAATTACCTCCGACTCTGCGTATGCCATGGGAAATGTGCTTTTAATTACACCAGACCGTTATCTATTTTGTCAGTGAATCTTGAGCAAACTAATTTAGTTTTGAAGGAGGTGTTTAATATCCGCTTTGAATGCAGCGATGTGTCTGAGAGCCGGAGCGCTGACGGGAGGGTGGTTGCCGGACCCCTCTCTGTTCCTAGCAGTGTCCCATGGACACATCGGCAGCGGGATGGGGCCCTTGGCTGAGTCCCACTGTGCCCAGTTGCAGGTCGTGCGCTGGGCTTGTGCGTTGCTCCATGCTCCCGTGCTGTTTGCCGGCGCTGCGGAGCGTCACCGGGATCACAGCAGGGAGTCCGCGGTGCTGGGAGACTTTGGGATGAGGGTTGGGGAGAAGATGGAAGAGGAGCAGGGAGTGGGACGTACGCTGCACACGTGTCCCCTGGCCAAAGGCGGGCTGTTATTGTCTCTCCCGACGCCTCGCGGAGGGCGCTGGCTTGGTTCCTTGTTTAAACTAAATAACCCAACCCTCTGGCTGGAGATGCTGAGAGCAGCTCAGCTCCAAAACCACTGACCCTTTTTTAAGGTGTAAACATCAGAGGAAGATGATGATAATTGGTATTTAAAACCCCCGGGGAAGTGGATGAAATGAGTAAGCTATAGAAATGGAAACCAGGACTGGCAACTCTTATAAAATGGTAAAAAACACATTTCCATCCCAGTTTTCGCCGGGCTCTGTGTATTCTGACAAGACACAAGCTGAAATGATTCATTTCAATTTCTTGCATTGTTTAAAGTGGAAATGTCTCAATTTGACTTTGGCATAAACGCAATGTGTGAAGCTGACAGAATAGTTGTTTCGATGTTATTGAAGCAAAATGTTTTTCCTTTAGTAAAATTAAGTGGTTCAACATTATCAAAATGAAGTGCTTGGATGACTCCCGGCCAAAATTTTTCATTCTAAGAGAAATTTTTGGCTTTTCATCCAGATTTGGAACAAAAACATATTTTAAAATTCAGTTTCCCACAGAACGGAAATTTCATCATCCAGCCTGTTCCAAGGGGCTGGAAATCAGGAAAACGTTCCTCTGAGAGGGATGTGTTTGTCCGGAAGGTGGTTTCCCAGGGGAAGTGCGGGACACTCCATTGTGCTTAGGTTGCTTAAAAGTAGCCTGGATACAATAGCAGGGAACGGTCCCGTGCTCCTGGGGGGAGAGACTGAAATAGAAACTGGAGGGAAGGAGCCGGGATTATACCCACGCTCGGCTGCGTGGTGCGGTAACTTGTTGAGTTTGTAATAATGGTTAAAAGCTGCCAGGGGGAGGAAAACATCCCCGGCCATTTGGCGAGCGGAGCTGGAGCGCCGGGTCCAGGCAGCGGGGCTCTCGCTGCCCGCTTCGCCCTTCAGCCCGCGCGGGATCCCAGCGGGATGCTGGGATGTCCCACTTCCCCTGGGGAAAAAGAAATGCCTTCCACCCAAAAAGGCGCAGCAGTTGCCCTGGGAAGCAAGCCCATGAGCAAACGGTTATCGCACCAAAATCTCTGCCTGCACAAGAGGGAGGGCTGGTCAGAGGTGGCACTGGTGTGGCTGGGGACGGTGCGGGGCAGGGCGGTGCTTTGAGGACCCGTGTCCTTATTTTGGGGGCTGTGGCTGCAGCTCATCTCTGGTTCCCGTTGGTTGGGCTCCCCGCAGGGTGGGAAGGCTTTGATAGACCTTTGCCTCGTGCCAAGCAGCCCGGGCAGCCGAAGGGTCATCCCCAAGAAAACCAAAGCTGCTTTAGGAGCTGAATAGCAAGATCCTGTCCTAAGACGTGTCCCTGCCCCTCTGTGTCTTGGCGCATGTCCTGGCTCCAGGGACCAGTGAGGCTCCTTGTCACCACCCAACCTCTCCAGCACATGGGAGCTGCAGATGGGGAGAGGGGCTCAGCGCCCCCCTGGCAGCTGGTGGCATTGGCCATGCTCATGTGGGCAGTGGAAGGGACAGTCCTCGAGCTGTCCTTGTCCTGTGGTCGGGGTAGGCTGTTTCTGCCGGGTGGATTTGTCCCTTTGCTTGGTGAAACATGCCCTGGCAGGGCCCTGGCGTTCGGCTCTGTTTGCTCCTCTCCACCTGCCCGTGTAATAACTGAACTGCTTTTGTGGGTGCTCCGTCCCCTTTTCAGACCCTGGATTCATGGCCAGCCCCTCCTGTGGGGCAGGTGGCCAGAGGTGACTGTCCCCCGGGTGATTTGCCAGTCGGTCTGCAGGACACAGGGCTGGCTCAGGATGGAGCCCTGGGAACCTGCTTTCTTTTGAGCTTGATCCTGTGTTTTCCCCACTTTCCTGAGCTTGCTCTGGCGTGACGGCAGCCCGTGGAGGGGGAAGCTGTGCTGGAGGCCATGGCTTTTGGGTGTTTCCTACCAGAAATGGCCATTGCTGGCGAGCAGCTCGTGGCTGATGGGGTCAGAGCCCTCGTGCACCTGAGACGCTGCGAGCTTCAAGATGGTGCAGTCTGGATAAAGCAAAAGGGACCTGCTTGATCTAGAGAGAAGGATCTGGGGAGCTGGGATATGCCTATGGTTTGACTGGGAATTGGAGGAGCCCGAAGCTGGGGCCCTCGTCTGCAGAGGCACCAAGTGCTCCTTAAGGCTGGAACTGCCCAGAGACGTTATCTGTATGGCCAGTCCCTCTGTGTGGGTATATTTTTTTTTTTTGCAAAATCTGCAGTTTAGAAGAATAAAATCTGGTCCTGACCTCCGGAAGGATTAGAACTATCAAGCAAATGCGTTTTTCTTCCATGGGACTGAACTAACTGTTCCTATTCCCATTGTTCCCAGAACAATGAAGTCCTCGTAAATGAATTCAGGCAAGAGGAGGGGGGGATTCTCCATACATTTAAATCATGCCATGAGCCAACAAAAGGCAGGAAATTTAGAGCTGGAGCTCCCACTTGCTCACAGACATGTAGAAAACAAGCGCTTGGCGGCTGGAGAGTGAGCTGTCACTTAGGATTTCCTGGCTTTCTCCCCCAGTTTGTTGCAGAATAAACATTGCTTGGTTGCGGCGGGAGGAGAAGGGAGGGCTGGCGAGGGGCAGACCCAGCTTCGTTTGCTTCCCTCTGTTTTCTCGCCAAAAAATAGAGCAAGTCCCTCCGGACTTGGAGGCACCACGGAGTCGTGGGCGTGCGCCGGGAATAGGCTCATCCCCGGGCACGTGGCAGGGAGGGAGAATGATGCCGGGGGACCGATGCTGCGGCTGCCGTGTGATGGATCCTGTGGGGAGGTACAAGCCCACAGTCCCTGCGTGTGTGGAAAGCCCTGGCTGCAGGGAACGGTGCTGGTGAGACTGGCGTGTGCTGGGAGCCTAAGGCAGCCGGAGGCTCCCCGCTCTGCGGTCCCAGGTCCCTCCGCAGAGGCTGTACCGAGGGGTTGTTTGAAGCAGCTCGGCTGCAGTGCTGTGACTGTCGGCCTGGGAACCATGAGCTCATCTCCTACCAGATGCTGAGCAACCTCTGCTAATGGCAAAGAGGTCTCGGAGCAGCTTGCTTCTCCCTCACAAAGAATTTCAGCCGCAGAACATTAAAACAGTTCTGCTCTCCACAGACAAGAGCTACTTTTTTATTATTATTCTTTGGGCAGAAATGGCCAGATACTTGGAAGCCAGAACATTTTGATTTTGAAGGGCTTGGTGAGGTTTGTATTTAGGTGCTTTCTGTTCCAGTCTCCCTGTTCCCCACCCTGGGTGAATGGTCCCCAGCCCACCTGGCATCCAACAGGGACTGGCAGGAGATGCCCCAGCTGTGCTCCAGATCGGGAATCTTTGTGCTCAACTTCATTTTATTTTTTCCTCCTTACTTGCCCTCCTGACAAGGCTCTGTCCCTCCTGCAGTGGCTCCTTGCCCCTTTGCCAGTCTCTGTCCTTGCTCTCGGAGGTTAACTCAGGCACATCTCTTGCACATGCTGAGTGCAGCTCCCTGAAAAACTGTTGCGGCAGCGGAACGGGACTGTGTTTTGCGCGAGGCTTGTGGTGCTGACCTGCCCCTCTCTGTTCCTCCGCAGCTGCCGGTCCCCATCGCGGTGTTTTTCTTGCTCTACAAGGAGCGGATGGTGCCGTGCTTCAACAGCAGCAGCCACCCGCTGCTGTCGGCCGACGAGCTGGCGATGGAAACGCGGCCCGTGGAGAAGGACGATCTCTCCACCGCTGTGCAGAGACCCCACGCAGCAGGAGGTGAGCCGGGGGCACCTCTCTTACGGGTTTGGAGGCACAGGGAGGGGTGAGCAGGGGGAGAAAGAGCTCTATTTCTGAGTGTCTCCGTTGAATTTCACAAGTGAGATCCATCACTGTTGCCCAAGGAGGAAACTTTACAAAACAGACGTGTAACTCTAATCCAGAAGTACCCAAACAACTGAAACAGATAATTTGGTGCCAAATTGCCCTTGAATTAGACGAGGCTGTAAGCCCTGAACAGAGATTGGCATCCTGCCCTTGGGATTCCAGGCTCCTTTTCTTCAAGCTGCCCTAAAACTAAACCTGGGCTCCCAAGTCGTTTAAGCACACGTGAAAGTTGTGTCCCTTTGTTTCCTCCTGGGTTTCAGTCAGGTTTTGAGCTGGCTCCGCTGACTGTTCAGTTTAAAAGTGCTCATCGTGCTGCAGAATGCTGATTTTTATAAATCTGAAAGGAATAAGGACAGCGCCCTTGTGTGAGGGCAAAAGTTAAACTCCAGCGATAGTTTGCTCTTGAACTTGTGACTACGCCCTGTTTTGGGGACAATAGAAAAATTGTTCTTTGCTACCCAAAAGCATCACAGAATATCACAGTAAATTCTTCAGCTAAACAGTGAATTTCAGAAGTGATCCTATTTTAGGGTTATCAGGGAGGGTTTAGTGTTATTGCAGAAGAAGTGGCTTTACCTGAACAATAAAAGGAAATTCTGGGGAATATTGGAGGTGGAGGCAGGTAGAGATGTGGTGAGGTGCTGCAGGGAAGGGTCATAGCTGTCCCTAATGCAGTGGGTTCTCTGCTGTCTGATAAGGTTGTGTTCATCTGATAGCATTTCCCTTAGCTGAGACACTGGTGGTTTCTTTCCTCAACCCCGCTGCCCATTTTTGTACAACCCATTGGAGCTTCATGTTCTTCAGCTCTCCATCTTCCTCTTAAACGCAGCTGAGGTTAATCCTTAGAGAAGCAGGAAGGCTGTATGCCGACTGCCGAGATCTTTGACAGCCATGTCTGTGCTGGCAAAATCCTCCTTCCCCACAGAAGCAGTGAGAATTCCATCCTTGCCACGCGGGAGCAGCCGTCTCCCCTGCGCAGGACTCCAGGTGCCGTCACCTTCACACCAGCCCTTTGCACGGCCCGGAGCGCTGCGATACAAGCACGAGGACAGGACAGTCGGGAATTCTTGGGGTCCTGACCCCCAGCTTTGGCAGGCTGTGGCTCCCAGTGCTCTGTTCAGAGGAGGTGACACTAGCTGTGTGTTTATCCCTCTCTTTCCTAAAGCTGGCTTGTTAAATATCACTTGTCCGAGGAGTGTGAGCTGTCCTGGGCAGGGCTCTCCTGTGTGGTGGGACGAGGGGCTCTGAGCACCAGTGCTATGGCCAAATGGGCTCGTTTCCAGTGACTGTAAGAGCGGGGCCAGCAAGGTGCCGCTCCTAAATGGGAAGAGGAGCACAAGCAACTCCAGTAAGAGAAGTAGCCAGTATCCCGGAGAGCCGGGGTCCCGGTCTGCGGAGAGCAGCCCGTGAGCATATCCATCTTCCTTCTGACAGGTTAGAGGTAGGTAAAGAAAGCGGTTGTGCCAGCAGAGGTTAGCAGCGTTCCAAGTCTTCACTGTCCTCTATGAACCTCTGTTGTGCAGCTGAGCACAAAACAAATCCCCATTGTGGGCTGGCAACCACCCAGCCCCAGGGGGACGTTCCGGCTAAGTTTGCTTTGCATTGTTTTTCACCAGGTCATGATGACTTATTTAGCTGCTGCCAAAGCAAAAACTTCAGAGGGGCTTCTTACACCTACTTCGCAGTCCACATCACTGGGGCTCTTGTTCTCTTCATGACTGATGGGATTGTGGTGAGTTCAGCTGATAGAGAGCTCTTGTCTGAGCAAAGCTACACCGCTTTCTTCCTTCCAAATCGCTTGTAACAGCCCAAACCCAGCACGGTCCTCCGCGTGCAGTGGGCTGGACCTGAGGGTCTGCCGGTGCAGCAGGCTGGTTCCCAAAGTAGCTCAGTCAAAGCTAATCGTAGCCGGGCTGGCGTGTGCCCTGCTTCTTGGGAGGGTTTTGTGGCTTCTCCGAGGCTCCGTGTCGTTGCAGCTAGATTGCCACTGCTACTAACCTGGCCAGTTTAGAGCTGGACTTGTGATGTTGTCTGCTTGTACGCACTGGAGGTCTCTTCTCACTTCAGCCAAGAGGCAAAAACAGCTTCATTTTATTTCCAAACAAATGGCGGCTCTTTGTTTTATGGGTCTCCTGAGCCCTCAAAATCTGAGATGAGAGCATGCGGGGACGGTGGCCTGGTGGCATGTCCCTGGCCGGCACAGTCGCACCGGGTTTGCCGTGTGTAGCGCTTCTGTCTGGGCGAGGAAGGCTCGCTCTTGGCTGGCAAGTTGCTGTTGTTTTCCTTTCAACAGTTTTGTCTCAGTCCCCTTGTAAAATACTCCCAGGTCTTACTAGGGCATTAAACAGGGTCCTGAAAGATGAGTGGGGTTACACTAAAGCAGGTGTCAGACACGGGAACCCTCCAGGGCCTCCATCTTCAAGGATGATCAACTCTGGGTTCTTAACGCGATGCGTTTTTGAGAGGTTGCAATTCCAAAAGGACAAGACAGTCCCTAGGGAAGAGAGCGTCTCTGCCGATAGGAGGTTAGCATGTGCTTTACCTAGTAAAGCTGTTAAGTTTTGCCCTTTTAGCAGAGCTTGTGTCCTGTCCTGTCTTCTGCTGCTGGTGGGAGCCTGTCTTCAGCTGCAAACCCTCAGGAACGAGGTTCACTGAGATTTGGTAGCAAATCCATAGGTGGGCTCTCCAGCACTGTCACGATATTGCCAATGCTTGAGGGACAGGTTGAACTTAAAATTGCGAAACCTGCAAGTCATGGCATGGACCTGACGTGCTCTTTTGTTTCCCTGCAGGGAGAATACTCGGGCTTCGTCTACAGCTACGCGGTGGAGGAGCCCCTCTCGGTGGTACACAAAGTGGCCGGCTACTTACCCAGCCTCTTCTGGGCATTCATCACGCTGGGCAGGCTCATCTCCATCCCCGTGTCCTACCGCATGAAGCCGGCAACAATGGTCTTCATCAACGTGGTAAGGCTGGTGTTTCCCTACGTTTTCCTCCTCCCGGACGCCGTCTGCCTTCGGTTTGATGTGCAGAGCTGCAGCCACGCTCGTGCCGCAGCCGGGGTCCAACTTGGCTGCGGCGCTTTCCTGAGCTCGCTCCTCGGTGAATCTAACGTTGGGTTTGTGGAAGCACCCGGCAAAGTGTCTGCCAGCTTTATTTACTCTGCTCACTGTTTTCTCTGGCATCTCCAGGGAAATGAATGCCCGTGTCAGCCATGGGAAAGGGAAGGCAGACAGAGAGCTCAGTAAATTCTGTACTTAGACTGTAGCAGCTGTGAAAGAAACCAGCGTGATGTGAGGTTGCTTAAATTAATAAAACACATCCACTTGAAGAAAGGGGGAGAAATCCTTTAAGGATGTGGAAGAAAGACGCATGTAAGGATGTGGCAGACACCAGGGAGGGAGTTGTTCTCATTCAGATGTCTTACCAAAAAAAAACAAAAAAAAAGAGAGAGAAAAAAGAAAAGAAACAAGTGAGAAGACAGTTAATTTACACCTTATTCAAACCAGAAGTTATTTTGGTAGCAAGCTTCACAGTTATTATTGCAAGGCCAGGAATATGTTAACAGGATGGTGAGAGAACGAGAGTGACCGTTGGCGTTGGGATGTTGTGAAGATTTGGGCCGACGTCTTTCGCAGAGCTGGGGCAGCCGGCTCAGCCCCTGACGGCCGGTCACTTGGAAGACTGAGTTTAGCCACCACCAGGTGCAGCCAAATGAAATGTGATTGTCTTAAAAATGAGCGTAAGCTCCTACTTCAGTGTAGAGCCGTTAATTCCGTGGGAGCAGGGAGAGCTCGGCACCCGCAGCCCCGCGGCAGCAATCCCATAGGGATGGTCCCGTCCGTCTCCCTGGTGCACGCTCCCCACGTCATCGCGTGTCCCGACGGCGCGATTGCTCTGTTGACACCCTGAGGACAGGAGCTCTGCTTCGGCTGCTGCCGGCGTTTGGAGAGCAGCGGGAACAGCCTCCAGCCTTGGCTGGCAGCCTTCTCGCCTCCCTGCACAGGACCCGGCAGCAGGGACCATCCAGGGGCAGAAACTCCCTGGGCTGAGGCCGAACCCTTCCCGCGGGGCCGCGCGCAGGCAGACGCACCAGCGCTTGGAGTCGCTTCAGCACGAATTCAGCTTCTTTAGAATCCAAATTGCTCTTGTGTGCACGCACGCGCCCATCATCGGGGCCTAAACAATTAAGAAGTAACTTGAGTCAGTATTGCAGAGGTCCCTCTGCTGCCTCCCTGTGCCCTCCCTAACTTTGTGATCTTGCGTGGTTTTGTTGTTACTTGGACAAGCCAGGGGCGAGAGTGACTTTATTTAAACTTAGTTGGCTCTTTGGCTTCGCTGCTGTGACTGGTTTCTGAGTGGTTATTGAGAGGGAGTTAATTCTTTAACCTGCTGAATAAGACTTGAATAAGTGATGGAGACATACAAATATTCTGGAAGTAGCAGTATTATTGTATTTAAAGCTGCGGAGAAAACAGTATTTTTTTCAGATATGATTTGAAGTCTCTTCTTAATGAAGTTGAGACCTTAAGTACCAAGTTATATTACAAAGTCCTGCTATAAAATGTACCAAATTATTTACTGTGGAGGTAGACGGATTTTATTTGGCTAGTTGCTTCAGTTTTTCAGAGATTGTGATCTTTTTGCAGTATAGTTTGTTTTCTTTCCCAGACTATTCAACAAAAAAACCAAAATCCAGAGCCTATTACATCTCAGCATTTCCCTTCCCACTGACTCCACGTGTTGTTCACAGGTTGGAGTCCTGATAACCTTCCTCCTGCTCCTGATTTTCTCCCGCAGCGTCGTCTTCTTGTTTGTGGGGACGGCATCCCTGGGGCTGTTCCTCAGCAGCACCTTCCCCAGCATGCTCGCCTACACCGAGGACATCCTGCAGTACAGAGGTGAGCCGGGATTCGGGCGCCTGTTCCAGACCAGAGCTCAGATACCATCATCACACCTGGCCACTCCTTCCCTTGGCAGGGGGACACCGGGGAGGGCTGGAAGAAAGATCCGCTTTTGAATACGGTGTTTATTCAAGCTTGTAGTCAGAAAATCAGACTGTCCAAATCCTGGTTTGGGCGTACTAATCACTCCTGCAGGCAGGGATCCAGACTGGTTCCCCGCTTCCTGCAGCTCGAGGGCTCTCGGGAGCGGATGAGAATGTCTGCTTTAGGAGCTTACAGGCAGCCAGGTTTGAAAACATCACCCAGATTATCAGTGAAGTGAAAAATCCTAGAGTTTGGCGACCTCTTCCAGGAGGTCTCTGCCAACCTCCATCTCTGGGGCAGTGATACAGAAGGAGGAAAATCTCTCCAGCAAGAAGCAACGTCCCCTCTGCCAGCAGAGCCATGTGATGGAACAGGAGATGGTTATTTGGCTTCAATTTCTACCTTTCTGCGCTACAGCAGGTTGGAGGAGGCATTCTCATCGCTAGGTGGGAACATGCATTAAGTATTTGTACAGCTGGTAGGGACAGATCCGTGGAAGAGAGGCCAAAGAAGCTACAGGCTGGTCCCGCGCGCTGTTCCCCCCCTTCCCTGCCAACATCCCTTGCCCTGTTCCCTTGCAGGCTGTGCCACGACCGTGCTAGTGACCGGAGCAGGGATTGGGGAGATGGTGCTACAGTTACTGGTGGGATCGGTAAGTGGGGACGAGGCATGCCAAAAACTGCCTGGAACTTTTGAAGTAGTCTTGGGTTTGGACAGCCGCTGGGAAGAAGCACTGCTGTCAAATAGTAAAGCTCTTGCTGAGTGCTAATTAGGTATTTGAGTGCCGTGATGACCTGTCTGCTCCCTCTTTTTCTCTCCTCCAATTGCAGATTATACACGATCGGGGCAGCTACAGTTTCCTGGTCTGTGGGATGATCTTTGGAGGGTTGGCCTTTACTTTCTATGCCTTCCTCTTGTTTTTCCACAGGATGTACCCCAAGCCCTTATCAGGTAAGAAAGCACCGGCGCTCAGCGCCGCTTCGTAACGAAAGGGAGAGTGGCGTGTGCCTCTCCGCGGAGCCAGGGTGCAGCACTTCAGCAAAATGCAAGGAAATGTTTATTTTACTGCTGCTTCCTCTCCCCTCTTCCTGCTTGGACTTGCCCACAAAGCCTTGGCAGCCACAATGCTGGGTTTGCTTTCTTTTCTGCTGGAGAAGCGAGGGGAAAAAGTAGGAAGGGTCTGTGGATCGGGGGAGCTACGCAGCACAGAGGAGGCTGGCTGTGAAAGCACTGCCGCGCTCCCGCGGAGCGAGCAGGAGGAATTCCTCCTAGCACAGACTGCACGAGCTTCCCCGCGCCGTTCCCTGGCTAAAATCCAGGGAACAAAGTGGCTCTGCCATCCGAAGGCAGCCGGCAGGCTCTTGAGAAAAGCCTCCCTGGTAAAGGGTTTCTCTTAGGTATCGCCTCAGGCTGCGCACGCTATGTGCTTTTATAAGCACCTTTGGTAAAAGGAGCGCGGCGTGACCGGCCAAAAGCTTGTCTGGGATACTGGGAATGGGAGGCCTTTCTTCCATCACCAGCCAAGTACATAAGCGAGTGTGGTGGGTGATGGAATGGTGACATTGTGTTTGGGAGAGCTCCAGCGCATTCACAGAACGGTTTAGACTCGGTACCTTCAGGGAAGTGTCTCATGGCCATTTTGCAGACCTGGACGAGGCCTCACCTGACAAACCAGCAGTAACAGACGACACGGGACAGTATCAGCGCTAAAGGAGTGGCCGAGCCCGAGACAAGCAATAAACCACCACACAATTAAGCATTACTACTTGGGATGATTTCACGTTTAATGACTGAATCATGCAAGTTTGCTGCAATCAAAAGCACATTAGATTGGGTAAGTCAGAATCAAGAAGAACATCCTGAAACACTGCCTGAAGCGAAGCACAAGGTGCCCGTGTCGCACCTACCACAAAGACGACTGCCAGCGCCAGCCGGACGCTGTGTCTGAAAGGCTCCGGCGGGCAGCAGCGGTGACAGGAGATGTCCTGCAAACGAACTTTCTTACCCGTTCAGGATGGAGGGTGGGAAGGAAGAGGTTCTCGCCGTTCCCTAGGTAAGATTCAGTAGCTCCCGGCTTAGTCGCTGAATTTCACAGACTTTTCTTTTGGCCCGTGACATACAGAAGCCCCTCCAATTTACAACACAATCCTGGAGCTGAATTCATCTTTGTGCGACACTGCCTCAAGCATATGTCACCTCCAACCTACACTTCCAAAGGGGGGGGAAAAAAAAATCCCACTCGTGGTAGAAGCCACCAGGTGCCCAGTGGTAGCAGGACCTATCGATATTTGCACAGCTGATTCTTGTATATTACACAGACAATGTTCGTTAAGACAGTGTCTTAGCATGCTAGGGCCTCTTGATTATTAAAAATCATTAGCTGCTTTTTTTTTTTTAAAGTCAAGAATGAGTTGTGATGGTTTGTTTTGCTTTAAGTCACTAGTTTAGCTGCTACAGCTGCAGTGTCTTTTAGGGTGGTTTTATTTCTAGCTTCCAGTTGAAGCTTAAACAGAGGTATTTGGGAGCCAGCCTCCAGCTGCTTAATCTGTGCAATATTATTACAACAGGTGCCTTCCCTAAGGTACTCTCCTAACCCACGCATGCCCTCGTGCAAGCTCTGAAGAAAGGACTGGCTTGAGAAGAGCGTAAAGCTACGTCCATCTCGTTCTTCAGTGAGTGATTGGACATGTACGTTTTGCTTTAACTGCTGTATGTGGATGTACATATGTACGTGTGTATATAAAGCAGTGTTTAATTAAAGGTGATTGATTGCTACATTCTCAGCGTGACTGGACTAGGGTAACTTAAGCTGTTTCTGGCCAAGACTATCAGCTACTCCCTTCTCCAGTTCTGGCTTTTGAACTCGGACTGAAACCTAACAGCTGTTTAACTTAAACTGGATTTAGCATTTCTGTTTTTCCAAGCAGCAGATCTTACCTGCCATAAACCCTCTTCACAAGCTGCCAGGGGTGGTTCTGCAGAAAAGCTTTTAGACTTGATTTTTGTATACCCAAAGCTGAGCGCACACCAGGCCAGTGCAGGAAGGAGATAAATGCAGTTTTATTCTGGGCTTAAGTGGTCCGTGGCCTGTCAGGAGCCCTCCTGCCTCGCATCCAGCGCAGCATGTGCTGCAGTTCTGCTTTAGCACCACAGGATGCCACTCTTACTCTCCTCGAGAGATCCAGAATGAAAAAAGCATGCACTGCAAAACCGATTTGCAGCAAACCCCCCCCCCCCCCCCCGCCNAAAACCCTTTTCCGCAAACCCCCCCCCCCCAATCTGTCATTAATAGAGCCCCTCCCACCATGACAGCATTCTCTCCATCCCTGCACAGAGGAAATGAGCATGAAACAATACAATGAGGGAGTTTATTTTGAAAGAAATTGACTCAGATTACATATATATCACGGCAGGGACTGTCAGCTATTAAAAAAAAGAAAAGAAAAAGAATCTTGCTGTGGCCTTGCAGATTGATGATACGTAGCTAAATGCTAGTGCCAGAATAACACTTCTTTTGTTAGAAGCGTACTTGACAAGTCCGATCTCCGCTTTGCTATCAGCACTATATATAGAATGGAGCTACTCACTAAAGGGAATTTTCACCAGAAGAGAATCCCTGATTTGGCAAAAAACCCTGCGCAGCCCTACAGCGCCTGCAACAGCAACTCCAGCTCCGTCACGGTGAGGGCAGCCCGCGCTGCTGCCAACGCAGCGCTGAGCTCAAGGTCTGACGAACTCCCCCGTTATCACAGAGTGAGCTGCCCCTGCAGCTGTCACTTTCAATTTCCTCTACTGAAAAAAAAAAACAGTCAAAAGATCAGAAACTTTGTTAAAAATATTTATTTAAAAAAATACAATTGTTTTGCATGTCTGGTTGCACATAACTATTAACATATGATTGACTTGAATAATTTGCTACAATGCTTTTTTTAAAGCCAGCTTGCATTATACAAAGCAAATCCCTCTGTCAGTTCTTACATAAAATAGTTTTCTTTAACTATTCCCACCCCTTTTTTTAAAAAAGATTGCAATACATTTATTTATATTTAATTTTTTTTTTGCACAAAAATTGAAGCAATAGAAAAGTCACCTGATTTCTCAGGAAAGACCTTCATTATGTTTGAATAACAACTGCCAATGCGCCACTCTTTAAAAGCAGCATTTGTTACTTTGAAGTGTCGTTACAGCGCACTTCCTCCAAAGTTAAGTTTCCCATCTTAGAACTTTGCCTCCAAATTGTATTCAAACCTGAAATGTGGTCAAATAACTGCATATCTGCTATAGTCAAGTTGATCAGACTTTTTTTTCACAATGTGGTATCAACACGCTGAAGGTCTTCCTAATATGTTCTCTTGGAAGGTTAAATAAAAGCAAATTTAGTAACACTGAACAATTACTGAAAACTTTGGCTATTTATGTACTTGCATTACATACCAGCATTCTTTTAAAACACAATGGCATTCAGATACTCTTATTATAAGGTATTATTTTCAAAAAAAGTTAGACTGAGAAGTTATTCTCTCCCAGGCAAGTTTACCCAACTGTAACGAGAGCACCAAAGCGGTGTAAGATTACAGTTGTCTCTAAAAGACCATGTCTAGAAAAAGTCTCCAGTTTAGGAAGTTGAGACACTCACTACAACGTAACTTGCTTTGTCTCTTGACTTGGTACTAAATATATGTATTATAGAGATATAAAAAAATGCAATTCTGTTCTGGAAAGAGTAACTGAAAACGTTATCTCTGCTGCTTTCAATGTAATTTTAACCACCACCAGCTCTACTAAAATTACAGGAAAGTAAAACGGAATCCAGTCCAGAGTTAAAGATTAAGTGAACAACTGCCACGGACGTCTGCTCCCGCCGCCCCAAGCAGAGAGGCCAGAGCTGCTGTAGCGTACAACCCGCCACAGACACCACCGTGCTGCTTTTGCAAAGAACCCAGGTTAACCTAAAATCAATTCAATTGAGGAGGAGACAGTAAAGGCATCAGAAAGTCACTTTCCAAAACAGATGTGCACTTTGAAAACAAACAGAACAACAACTGTCGCACATTACCACAGCTGATTAGGTTGCTTAAGTTCTCTAAAATGTAACTTAAACTTCCCTCCCCTGACTCTAAGCCACGGACAAAGAGCTGCGAAGAGCAGATTCCCAGCCGGTGTCAGTCAGAGCAGTTGCAGTGAAGCCAACAGATCTATTCTGATTTACAAGCTCCGGGCATATGATTCACATCTGCCATCAGCTCGCTCAAAGATTCTCAGAATTCCCAAGACAAAGTCTCATGCTGGTTAATGATCCCTGTTCCGAGTCCTTTCGGTCCCAGATTAATTCCAGCTGTCCTAATATACATTAGGAGGAGACAACCACTATCCTTACCGTGTATGTTATTAGAATTTTCCCATTTATTCATCTCTATTATTAAGAATATACTTCTCAGCTACAAAAACAGAGGGGGGGGAAATAAGCATTAAATGTGCTACTGTACTTATCACAAAACACTGTGACGTACATAAGGCCATCTGGTAACACTGCAACAGAATACAAACAAGATTTTAAAAGGGAGATTTAGAATACAACTTTTTTTTTTTTTTAAACTACAATGAATAATCTCAACCCTGTTCACAGAGAATTAACGTTAAAACTAGTACATCATATATATAAAACTCTGTGCAACTGAACAACAGCAGAACAAAAAGTCAACACAATTCTATAAAGCAGTTTCAAAGCCTGAAGATTTAAGACATGCTAGCCAAAAAAACACAACACATCTCAAGGAGCCTAGAGCAAACCCAGGTATTGTAACGCCCCCCCCCCAGCACACAGCACACACTAGGAACCATGCAGAGGCCATCCTCAGAGCCTTCCTCTCGTCAAAAAATAAAACAAACAGAAAAAACACCACCCCCCACCCCCCTCCCCAAAAAAATATAAACCAACAGCTTCCAGTTATTAGTCCAGCACTGCTGCACGTACTGCTCAAGGGCTGACTTGGGCTCCCAACACGCCTTCCGACCTCTCCTCTCCTTACTGCGCTGCTCCCAGTTCATCCACTGTCCCCAGTAAAAGACCCCTGTTTTCCGAAGGTTTGTAATTATCCCGTAACGCCCCCTGCCAAAAACCCTACTTTGAGATGAAAACCTTCTGCAACACATGGTCTCAACAGAGAAGCAAGTGTTTTAAGTAAAAAAGAAGTCCAAACTTTTGTTCCATGAACATAAAACTATTCAAAGAGACATTTAAGATGCTTTTTCTTTTTTTTTCTAGAAGATAGGGCATACAACAATGTCAAAGATGCATTTAAAAATAACCTTTGGCAACTAATTAGTCCACACTGTGGTATAATNCTAAAATCCTCACCAGCGTGTGCAAAATCTTTCAAAGTGGCAACTGCACAGTGCAGTATTGGCTTTGAGCGCGCAGGGCAGCCGGTATTTGTACAAATCTGGAAGCTGGAGCAGGTAAGGAGCACACATCCTCCCGGACAGCGAGCGTGTGCGCACACGTAGGCTCACACGAAGAGCCGCTCTGGTCTCAGAGGAAGCATCCCAAAGGAGGTTTTTTTCAGCTCGCCAAGTATGCTTTTTATCAGCTGTCCGGGACAGCTCCAGAGTCTTCCACTACATTCTTTAGGAGGGGGTAAATAAAAATAAATTCGAGTCAGTTTTCCTTTTTTTTTGGCATAGAATAATTTATATGAAGTGGACATCTTGCTACCGTGAAAGGGAACTAGCTTGTTAGCATCCACGCTCCAGAAGAACCTCCGGGCCCTGCTCGCTTCCTTACCTTGCGGGTCACGTTCTGTCGGCAAAGCACGGCTACGGTCTGCAAAGCCGCGTCCTCCAAAAGAGAATCAACCATCTGCAGTGAACATATTCTCCCTTATTTTGGGTTTTTTTCCTTTGTACAAAGGCAAGAATAATATTCCTCAGTTCAAGGTCCGCTAGGACACCCAAACCCAAAGCTTAACCTTTCCGCTTTCGATGGCCCCAAGAGTCAGGAAATTTCAGCAGGAGGGCTGCTGCTGCTAAACACGGCCAGCAGGAATGGGACAGCGCTGCCCTTACTGCGGCTTTGTAGCTCCTGTGTTACTTCCTTACAACTAAAAGCCGGCTACGGAGAAAAGATTTGGTTCTATTTTCAACATTTTTTCACTGTCCCGAATCAGCTTTTACGAAGGGCTCCTACACAGTCAGTACTCCTCGCGCAAACGAAGCGGAATGCCGGGTCCTTGGATGCCGATCCAAGACAAAGCCTTTTGCAGCAACAGCGCTGAAGGACTGTGTAAAACAACTCTCACTGCTTTTTTATCTTTTAATCTTCATCGGACCAGCCCCTGATTTCAGCAGATCAGCTTTAGCGTGCCACATATGAACCAGCACTCGACGGCAACAGCCAAAGGCTTCCACATTAAGCAGATTTGCTAATACTGTTCAGACTAAACAGCAGCCATTGCCAATTACTGTTTAATTAAATTCAAATCAAACCATAAAAATTCCTGTTTGGGCAAGACACACTATACCTCATTAAAACATCCCGAATAGCTTCTAAGCAACATGATTGCAATTCTAATGGATTTTCAACTTAGCTGCCGAGTGTAAGATCCTGCGGGGCTCGCGCCGTCTGTTTGCACTACGCGCTCCGTGATTATTAAGACAAAATAAACTACCCATCCCCAGGACCTCGGAGGCCAGAAGGTAGGTATATCTCTCACGTGGGAGAACTAAGGAACGAAACAGAACAGAATTGTTATGGACACCCAAAACTCAAACATCAAGTTTTAAAATACCTGTCAACTTTGACAATGTCCCTTAACTACTGATGTAGTTTTATTTTCATAGTTGACAATACCAAGATAGCCTCTTGATACAACACTGAGATGTGTCTTGTAAACAAATATGCATTAAAAATGGAAGAGGTTAAATTGTATAGTAAAACATGAGTACATACAAAAATGCTATAAAACAGTAGCAAAAGGTAACTAAAAGATATATGGATAAACCATGGGTAGCCAACAGACTGTCAGAACTGTAGGTTCCGACCTCCGCACTAGAAAAATGCTACACAAGTGGACCAGAACCCTGCGCCTGTGCTCACCTGAGAAACTGCACCAATGCGCTCGGCTAGTGCTCTCTGCCCTCCTCAGCCTGCAGGAGTTCTCGTGTGACAGCTGAAGTCATGAGGGAATTGGACATTAATGCATTTCCCCGCATTTGGAAAAGCTGTGGAAAGGGAGATACGCACGTAAACAGCC
Organism: Chionis minor; assembly: GCA_013398295.1. Lineage (NCBI taxonomy): Eukaryota > Metazoa > Chordata > Aves > Charadriiformes > Chionidae > Chionis > Chionis minor. Next base: position 216,346 of record VZSF01007391.1, read on the forward strand.
TTAACTGCGGTTAAAAGCAACGCTATAAAAACCAGGAAGAATCTATCTGCTAGATAGCTGAGGTTTGAAAAGGTATCAGAGGGAGAAATTATCCCAAACAAACCACTGAACAGCCAAAGCCTTTCATATTATAATGCACGTTCCATTATACCAAAGACTGCATGGATACCGAAGTCTTAGGATGCTCTAAGTTAAAACAATGAATTCTCAGATGCCAGGAATTTTATCACTTCCTGACCTACTGCAAAACGCAACTCGAATGTGCCAAAGACAGTGCATAGGGATTACATTCAGCTGTCACTGCTGAAGACCAATTTCTGAAACACAGACCTAGACTTAAGCTGCTGTTAAAAAAAATAAATGCTTTCTTCCCTCACCCTCATTACTAGGATCACATTCTCCGAAACCAGGTAAGACAGACCAAGTATGGTTCTACAACTGTAGGGTATTAACAACACGTTTCTGCTTTCCACGGATCGTTTCTGCTAGTGGCACACGTTGCTAGTGGCATCCTGACAGTTCAGGATCTCAAAAAAAGCCAGACACAGCACACACAGCAACAGCAGTGCAAGCTTTCAGCTCTGCAGTACTATTAATACAGCAGCAGTGACATGGAAAAGAGATTTCCAGAAGCAAGACAGATGTTCAGCTTCCATGCTCATCCGGTCGAATTCTACCACCATCTAGGAATTAACCAATGCAAATATTACCAAGCATTCAACAATACCACGGCTACTTCAGCAACATGTATTTCATAATAAAATGTTTCCGTAACGCTGCGTTATTATTTTTTTTTAAACCAACACGGTACTATACCCATATTACAGACTGCTAACATGATAATTAAAACAGAGCCTATATTAACCCCCACCTTCCCTACACTAAATTAAAAACAAGTTGCAACGAGCTGCAAACTGCTCCTGAAGCGAGCTAGTAAAAAGTACCAGCGATTCACATAACCGAGCTCCAAGAAGTCACAGCGACACTGTGCTCTGTCAGGAATGTGATCCAAAAAAGCTGGCAGTTATACACTTGTTAGTAAATGTGTGTTTAATGAGGCAGCATATATACAAGATAATATTACCTTAAGTGACCTGAAAGTTGT
>VZSF01007391.1:217537-236973 GCA_013398295.1 Chionis minor
TCCCAACCTGCTTTCCCAACCGCCTCCTGAGATTATATCCCTATATGGGAATTTTATTTTCCTAGGCAGGTGCTTAAGAAGCCAAAGCAATCATCTCCTCGGTGCTCTCCGTCAGGAAGTTGGGTATTTCCAGATTGAAACTGACACATACAGTCTGCCTTTTTGTATTTGCTTTCTCTGAGGAAGGTATTCCCGAAGGGAAAAGTGGATCTCACCGGCCAGCTACGGCAGTGCAGTCTTACAAAGCTACTTGGAGAAGAGCAGGAAACCCGGCCAAGCACGACGGACACGCTACGTTAGCATTTGGTTCTCTTGCATACCTATCCTGAAAGTGATACAGTTTACGAAAAAATTAAGTGCATGTGTGCACACACACAACTTTTCAACAAATAAACTTGGCTTTTCTCCATAGGGGACAAGGAAAGGGAAGCAATTAAATTGCAAGTCTTTAGTGCTCATTAATTATTTTTAAATTCTAATCCTAGTCTGCAATGTTGCTCTCAAGTCCACACCCTTGGTGGGCATAAAATTGGCCAACCTCAAACAACCATTAAAAGTGCTGCTATTTATATATAGCTATATATACTTTCTAGAGCAGACTCATCAGCCATCATGCAAACCAGAAAAGTCCAGGTGCCTGCTCTTAATTATGATCTGCAGCTTTCTTTCTGCATTTAAAAAAAAAAAATAAAATAAAGGTCAATATTGCACATTGTCATTTTAAGAGCCGCTGGCACAGGAACTTCATCCTGCGTCTGCTGATGTCGAACATGCGAAGCCACATCGTGCCTCTGACATCACCCGACAGGAAGACAGTTCCCTATATGAGTTCACTCCCTGCCAGCTCCACCTAAAAATAGGCATTTTCTTTTTCTCCCACTTCCCAGCGGGCAGGGGACTTTCTGGATGAACAATGCCCCAAAAGCAACTCCGTTACACCCTCCTGTCTAGGGTGTCATGTCAGGAACACACCAAGTGGTTTACGTATTTCAATGCTAGAATATAAAAAAGACAAGGTCACTGCAGTAAATTCAGCCTTGGGTATTGTCATACGCTTTAAAGTGAATTCAGAGTCTGCAGAAGTGGCAAAAGGAAAACTCTGGAGAGCTCAAGTTCACCACTTATCAATAAGACAGGTGCAATATATACAGCGTACACTGTCAGCTCCTCTTGCTGGAACGGTACCATCCTCCTCTGCTCATTAAAACTTTGGAGAGAGCCAGTGAGGACACCAAAGGAGAGAGATGGTCTCCATCTGTATTCTAGCGGGTATTTAACACAGAAGATTATCTGGCATCACCAACTCAATGTACACAGTAGCAAACAGAAGTTGCTGCCTGACATCAGACGCCCAAAGTGGAAGCGGCACTGCCCAGAACACCAGCCCAAAACACCCAGCCCCTGAGGGGCCGCCAGAGGAGATTCTCTCTTCTCTCTTTCCTCAGTTCTCTTAAAAGGCCTCCTGAGGTGTCAAAATCTCACTACAAATTTCATTTCGCCAGTGTTTCAAATGGCTCTGGAAATCAACCTTGTGTTAATCCATAATAAACACACGGCCACCAAGAAAAGCAATGCAAGCGCAAATTTACAGTAAGGTGATACGCCGTGGTGCCCCTCGCGGTGAGCTGGACGCACTGATTTTGGGTCTGAGTGCTTCCTCAAATGAAAAAAGCAATAGATCTAACGCAAAACTTGAGATAAGTGCTGGTAGAAGAGGAGCTTCTCCACTTCAACTGTGGGAAAAGAGCAGTAAGGTTAATGCTCAGCCGTTAGTGTTCTCGCCCACCGTTTGGGGCTGAAACCCCAGCATCAGGCAGCAACCTCACCCAATGCAGACACACCCTCGGAACCGCATGGAAAATCCACCATCCTGCTAATCTTCTAGCAGTGAGATGACAGGCTTTGTAACAGGTCTCTGGCACAAGAAATGTTTGGACTTCAGCACTCAAACTTTCTGAGAACAGAAAGGAACTAATCCCACTAGTCACTTGTCTCCGGACCTCGCCTCCTCATGGAAGGGAGGGCAGGGAAGCATCCAGAAGCTGGCCCGACCACTTCTCCGAGGGGCCGGGCTGTCGGTATACAATGCCATTCAAAAATTGTCCGTATCTCAGGAAAACAGTCGTTGAATATTCCTTGAAAATTTCTCCCTGCAGAAAGACAAGACGTTTTTACAGCAGAAAAGACGCGGGCTGTTCTGTTGCTGCAGAAGTTATCAGGCCCCAAGGCAAAGCCGATGCGCACACCCCTTTCCCAAGCATTTCCTGGAATGCCAGCTTCGATCGTGATTAGATTTCTTCTTGCCAAGTGCAGGAAGCAGAAGAACAGAGGGTTTTTCCAAGAGTCACAGAGAAAAGGCTTCTCTGATACCGTTTTACTGCAATCAGTGCAGACTCAGTTACTGCAACCCCAGCCAAAACTCCCTTAGCCATAGCGAAGTCTTCCAAACCAAGGAGGGAAGAGGAGAGACCGGAGCTTCAGCTCCTATTAAGGCGTTTGCATATACATTCCCAACCTGGGTCTTCAAAAAAGGGAATTTTGCAAAAAAGGCATTTTATTTGGGAATGGCAAAAACTATGATTGTTGATAATCTCTGTGGAATTATAAATTGCTCATTTAAAAAACATGGTTAAATATAAATGTCCTATCTTTCCCTTGCTTGCCAGTATGTCCTTCCCGTGAGTTCATGTGCTATGTCTTCTGTAGATCAGGGGAAAACGGGCCAGGGGTAGAGGGTCCATCCAGTCCAGACAGAGTAAATGGGCCGTGACTGTTCAGCACTGATGGAAACTAAGAGACAAAACAAAAGTGATTAAGGCAGAGGCCATTCTAGTTTACAGTTCCGCTCATATCTGTGTGTGTAGAAGCTCCCCCAGGAAAAAGGAAAACCAAAACACAACAAAGAAAAAAAAAACAAAAAACCAAACCCCAAACTTTCAAAGAATCTTCGTGGCTTCCCCCAAGTAATTTGCTTTTGAAATGCCACTGCATGGCAGGCTGCAGCAATCCAGCTATTACCACCAGTGCCGCCAGGAGGACCCAGCCTGGAGCCTCTGCACACGTCCTAAACTAATAAGTGACTTTAATACAGCTTGTTGGGAAACCACGGTCTAAATTGTTCCTCAGTTAATTATCAGCTATTTATAGAGAAAAATGCCCAATGCATTTTCAGCCCTACTTGTTTATACCCCATCCTCACGGCACATATAAGCTACTTCCTTCATCTCCATGGAGATGACAGATATAAACCCAAAAGACAACTAGTTAAATTTTAGCCTTTGAGCATGAGTAATTACAACTAAAGGCTATTTTTTTAAATATAGTGGAAATTTTTTCTCATGTATTAGTTAAACAAAAATACTCATTAAAAGCAGTGAGGCTGAGAATTTCCAAACAACAGAAGACAGTACAGAGATCATAATGAACTGTGCTACATATCGCCACAGAGATGACACATACCATCTTCCTTCTTACTAGCGGTGAGATTTAATTAATGTCTCTTATCAGAAGAGGCTGTTAACAAACGCTTAAAACAACCAATAGAGTAGCAAAATTCAATTTCCAGGAAGATCTCTACCAGTAAAGTTACAGGGAGGCACGTTATACAGGAAGGACAGACCTCAAAGAAAAAAATAATCTGTCTCTATCTCTGAGATATCTATCTATCTCAGCACAGCCTGCTATTAATTTAAAACATTTCTGAAATACCAACATTTACAAGATACTTCAATGAAACCGGGTGAACACTAAAATTAAATACTCTCAAAAGCCAACATCGGGGACAGAAAACAGAAAGATCACTGTTTTGTTTCCACGTCAGGTATTTGGGCTAAGTGACCCCTGCAGAGGAAGGTACTGCCAAGCGTGGCTCAAAGGGAGAGATTGGCTAAACTCACTGGAACTCACCTGAAAGAGCGTATTAGCACCTTGCAACCTTGCAGGACTGAGAGGAGCAACCGGGCTCAGCGTGCTCCAGAAGTGAATACTGGAGAGCAAGGGACTTGGGGTCAGCAAGATGGGAGTCTGCAAAACACGGGAAGATAGTCAGCTGTGGGAAACCTCCACTGAGAAACACAGGGCGCTTGTAAATCCAGCAACCCCAGCTCCTGCAGCTGCAGAGGGCTGGGTCCAAATTTCAGGAACTCCCATTCCCTCCTTCCGCCTCCTCCCACCTCCTCCTGCCTTCAAACCCCACGGCAGCAGCAGCCGCCATCCGGCTCTCCCTCCCCTCACTGAGCCGTCGGCCCTCTTTTCCCAACAGCTGCCAAATCCCTCTGGAACACGCAGTAAATCGGCACACAGCACCTGCAAGTGACTTTGGAAAACTCAGTCCGTGAATTTAAAAAGAGCAGAGAGCGGGCATACACACGGCCTGGGCGACACTGACAACGTAAACCACAACAAAAGACATTTACATCCAGCTTCTGAACGTTCTGGATGTTCCAGGTTCACCGGCCAAACACTTCGGAGGGTGCCAAAAGAGCAACTGCGCTTGATTTTTTTCCTGTCTTCAGCCATTTCACTTTTCAGTCAGCAGTTTCCCTACAGTTTCACTCTAATTCCCATTTATTACAGGAAAGAGATTAAATATATAACAGAACAATTTAACTGTTAGTTGGTTTCGGTTCTCTTCCAAATTTTCCATGAGGCATAAAAGCTTTCCTTTCCCACACAACAGTAACAACCAAATTAAGCAGCTGCTCTTATGGCCGTGAAGTCACAATACTCAGGTCTTAAATAAATGGCTACTGAATCAAGCAAAAAAAAAGCTGCTAAACAGACACCTCTGTGGTTCTTTATTTTTTAAAGCATTTTCAGAATCAGCCTGAAGGATAAGGGCAGGGTTTTGGGTTTTTGAAATAATTCAGTATCACCCTGGCAAGATTTACAAAGGCTCCTGCTGGTGCTGGTTTGGGTTCTGCCTCCACACGCTGACACTGTACAGACGTGCACAGCTGACTTACCGCCCGGGCACACTTTGGGCTGGGAGCTAATACCCACCATGAATAAAGTTTCTGTTTTACAAGAAAAATGGGAGCAACATCCCAAGTTTCAGAACGCCAAATACAATCTACTGACTACTCATTTTCCACTTGCCTTCCCTTACCGTTCTAAAATACAACATAACCATTATAGTTACTTAAAAACCTAACAGGAAGGAAATTAAGTTACCTGAGAGAAAAGTGCTGGAGTAAGAGAAGCAGTTGGGAGAGAAGGACTCAGAATCCCCAGTGGACTTGGATCGCTGCCTGTAATGACGAGAGTAGGAGCCAACTCCAGCCCTTTGGGTTTTTTAGATCTGGAGAGGTGATTGGCAAATTCCTTCTCCAGAACAGATGAATCCTGCTCTTTGGGCTCCGGGGATTGATGCTGAAGGCTCTGAGCCTGCTCCAGCTGCTGAGAAGCCACGGACTCTATGTCCGTGTCAATGTCCAGGTCAGGATTAGAGCTCAGGGGCGGCGACGGGGGTGTGGAAGGAACTTGCAGGGTGGGAGAAACTGAGGATATGGGTGGAGTTGGGGTGAAGCTGGTGGTTAAGTTTGGCAAAGGTGCTGGAGCTTCAGGGACAGTTAACTTGGGTAGAACAAGCGTCTCCAAGGTCTGGAGAGTTTCTTCCGATCCCATGGGAAGAGAGGACGTGGTTGAAGTGGCAGAGACAGTGGACGTGGCAGAGACGGCTGCAGTGGTAGAGAGCAGGGGGACAGAGGAAGGCTTTTTGGAGGGCATGGTCACAAACTTGATGACAGAGGGTGTTGGATCCTGAGCAGGTTTCTTCTCGGTCAGTTTCTCAGCTGGATTCTCAATCTTGATGGACCTGAAGAGTTTTACGCTGGAAGAGTTCAGGGAGTTCAGAGTAAAAGAGGAGTACAAGCCTGAGTGGATATAGTCATTGCGGCTGGAGGATTTAGCACATGACTGAGACTTCTCCTTCCCACAGTTTTCCACATCCTTTGCAGCACTGCTAACTTCCGCAAAACCAGTCATTTCAGGGTCTCCTTCTATACGGCCCACGACAAGTGGATCCATATTTAAAATCTCCGGATAAGAAACAAACTTGTACACAAACTTCTTACCATTCACTTTTTTAATGATATTCTGTGGGTAAGAAGATACATNATGGCAAAAACTATGATTGTTGATAATCTCTGTGGAATTATAAATTGCTCATTTAAAAAACATGGTTAAATATAAATGTCCTATCTTTCCCTTGCTTGCCAGTATGTCCTTCCCGTGAGTTCATGTGCTATGTCTTCTGTAGATCAGGGGAAAACGGGCCAGGGGTAGAGGGTCCATCCAGTCCAGACAGAGTAAATGGGCCGTGACTGTTCAGCACTGATGGAAACTAAGAGACAAAACAAAAGTGATTAAGGCAGAGGCCATTCTAGTTTACAGTTCCGCTCATATCTGTGTGTGTAGAAGCTCCCCCAGGAAAAAGGAAAACCAAAACACAACAAAGAAAAAAAAAACAAAAAACCAAACCCCAAACTTTCAAAGAATCTTCGTGGCTTCCCCCAAGTAATTTGCTTTTGAAATGCCACTGCATGGCAGGCTGCAGCAATCCAGCTATTACCACCAGTGCCGCCAGGAGGACCCAGCCTGGAGCCTCTGCACACGTCCTAAACTAATAAGTGACTTTAATACAGCTTGTTGGGAAACCACGGTCTAAATTGTTCCTCAGTTAATTATCAGCTATTTATAGAGAAAAATGCCCAATGCATTTTCAGCCCTACTTGTTTATACCCCATCCTCACGGCACATATAAGCTACTTCCTTCATCTCCATGGAGATGACAGATATAAACCCAAAAGACAACTAGTTAAATTTTAGCCTTTGAGCATGAGTAATTACAACTAAAGGCTATTTTTTTAAATATAGTGGAAATTTTTTCTCATGTATTAGTTAAACAAAAATACTCATTAAAAGCAGTGAGGCTGAGAATTTCCAAACAACAGAAGACAGTACAGAGATCATAATGAACTGTGCTACATATCGCCACAGAGATGACACATACCATCTTCCTTCTTACTAGCGGTGAGATTTAATTAATGTCTCTTATCAGAAGAGGCTGTTAACAAACGCTTAAAACAACCAATAGAGTAGCAAAATTCAATTTCCAGGAAGATCTCTACCAGTAAAGTTACAGGGAGGCACGTTATACAGGAAGGACAGACCTCAAAGAAAAAAATAATCTGTCTCTATCTCTGAGATATCTATCTATCTCAGCACAGCCTGCTATTAATTTAAAACATTTCTGAAATACCAACATTTACAAGATACTTCAATGAAACCGGGTGAACACTAAAATTAAATACTCTCAAAAGCCAACATCGGGGACAGAAAACAGAAAGATCACTGTTTTGTTTCCACGTCAGGTATTTGGGCTAAGTGACCCCTGCAGAGGAAGGTACTGCCAAGCGTGGCTCAAAGGGAGAGATTGGCTAAACTCACTGGAACTCACCTGAAAGAGCGTATTAGCACCTTGCAACCTTGCAGGACTGAGAGGAGCAACCGGGCTCAGCGTGCTCCAGAAGTGAATACTGGAGAGCAAGGGACTTGGGGTCAGCAAGATGGGAGTCTGCAAAACACGGGAAGATAGTCAGCTGTGGGAAACCTCCACTGAGAAACACAGGGCGCTTGTAAATCCAGCAACCCCAGCTCCTGCAGCTGCAGAGGGCTGGGTCCAAATTTCAGGAACTCCCATTCCCTCCTTCCGCCTCCTCCCACCTCCTCCTGCCTTCAAACCCCACGGCAGCAGCAGCCGCCATCCGGCTCTCCCTCCCCTCACTGAGCCGTCGGCCCTCTTTTCCCAACAGCTGCCAAATCCCTCTGGAACACGCAGTAAATCGGCACACAGCACCTGCAAGTGACTTTGGAAAACTCAGTCCGTGAATTTAAAAAGAGCAGAGAGCGGGCATACACACGGCCTGGGCGACACTGACAACGTAAACCACAACAAAAGACATTTACATCCAGCTTCTGAACGTTCTGGATGTTCCAGGTTCACCGGCCAAACACTTCGGAGGGTGCCAAAAGAGCAACTGCGCTTGATTTTTTTCCTGTCTTCAGCCATTTCACTTTTCAGTCAGCAGTTTCCCTACAGTTTCACTCTAATTCCCATTTATTACAGGAAAGAGATTAAATATATAACAGAACAATTTAACTGTTAGTTGGTTTCGGTTCTCTTCCAAATTTTCCATGAGGCATAAAAGCTTTCCTTTCCCACACAACAGTAACAACCAAATTAAGCAGCTGCTCTTATGGCCGTGAAGTCACAATACTCAGGTCTTAAATAAATGGCTACTGAATCAAGCAAAAAAAAAGCTGCTAAACAGACACCTCTGTGGTTCTTTATTTTTTAAAGCATTTTCAGAATCAGCCTGAAGGATAAGGGCAGGGTTTTGGGTTTTTGAAATAATTCAGTATCACCCTGGCAAGATTTACAAAGGCTCCTGCTGGTGCTGGTTTGGGTTCTGCCTCCACACGCTGACACTGTACAGACGTGCACAGCTGACTTACCGCCCGGGCACACTTTGGGCTGGGAGCTAATACCCACCATGAATAAAGTTTCTGTTTTACAAGAAAAATGGGAGCAACATCCCAAGTTTCAGAACGCCAAATACAATCTACTGACTACTCATTTTCCACTTGCCTTCCCTTACCGTTCTAAAATACAACATAACCATTATAGTTACTTAAAAACCTAACAGGAAGGAAATTAAGTTACCTGAGAGAAAAGTGCTGGAGTAAGAGAAGCAGTTGGGAGAGAAGGACTCAGAATCCCCAGTGGACTTGGATCGCTGCCTGTAATGACGAGAGTAGGAGCCAACTCCAGCCCTTTGGGTTTTTTAGATCTGGAGAGGTGATTGGCAAATTCCTTCTCCAGAACAGATGAATCCTGCTCTTTGGGCTCCGGGGATTGATGCTGAAGGCTCTGAGCCTGCTCCAGCTGCTGAGAAGCCACGGACTCTATGTCCGTGTCAATGTCCAGGTCAGGATTAGAGCTCAGGGGCGGCGACGGGGGTGTGGAAGGAACTTGCAGGGTGGGAGAAACTGAGGATATGGGTGGAGTTGGGGTGAAGCTGGTGGTTAAGTTTGGCAAAGGTGCTGGAGCTTCAGGGACAGTTAACTTGGGTAGAACAAGCGTCTCCAAGGTCTGGAGAGTTTCTTCCGATCCCATGGGAAGAGAGGACGTGGTTGAAGTGGCAGAGACAGTGGACGTGGCAGAGACGGCTGCAGTGGTAGAGAGCAGGGGGACAGAGGAAGGCTTTTTGGAGGGCATGGTCACAAACTTGATGACAGAGGGTGTTGGATCCTGAGCAGGTTTCTTCTCGGTCAGTTTCTCAGCTGGATTCTCAATCTTGATGGACCTGAAGAGTTTTACGCTGGAAGAGTTCAGGGAGTTCAGAGTAAAAGAGGAGTACAAGCCTGAGTGGATATAGTCATTGCGGCTGGAGGATTTAGCACATGACTGAGACTTCTCCTTCCCACAGTTTTCCACATCCTTTGCAGCACTGCTAACTTCCGCAAAACCAGTCATTTCAGGGTCTCCTTCTATACGGCCCACGACAAGTGGATCCATATTTAAAATCTCCGGATAAGAAACAAACTTGTACACAAACTTCTTACCATTCACTTTTTTAATGATATTCTGTGGGTAAGAAGATACATATATTTAGGCCTTCTTTAGATTAGTTTTCTTCCTACAAACATTTCCTAAAATAGACTGAGGAATTAGATAGTCTGTAACCTTTCATCAAAAATTCCCTCTTTTTTCTTTTTTAAAACACACCGCATTCTCGCAATTCAGTTATGCTCCCAAAGTATATCCTTCCAGAGCTTGCAGAGAAAACACTAAAACAGGTGAGCTTAACCTAACATTAAATACACTAGCAACAGCCTTAAAACTGCCAAGCAATTCTGTTTAACATATTTTAAAAGATCAGCTAAGAAACAAAAAAAAATACCCACTACCCTCATCAATGATCACTGACCTGGGCACAGTGTGTGTCACCTAACAGGAGAACCTGCGGAATTACAGCTTACAGGTTTGCAGAATTGAGAGCTAGTACTTCAAATCGAGCCACCTTTACTCTTAATAAGATGATAATAAAAGAAAGTAAGTAGCTGAACTAGTCAGCAGAATGTAGGCTAATCAGCCATTTCAATACCACAAAATAGCATACGTCAAACTTGTTTTGCTCCTAAGTGAAATGCCACACACAACTTGGACCTCAGAAGATCCTTATTTACCGTACAATTATTATTACTGAGACCTCTCAGTACAAAGTCAGATTTGTGCTACCCAATAATAAACTCCAAGCAACGTACCACCTGCTACAAACTGACAGGTTCCTCAGAAACCGTGTTTTATTTTTTATCTCGTACACCCACACAATAACAGTTGTGGGATAAACGGCTTATTGAAACGAAGGTGAGACTCCCACGCTGTGGTTCCAGTTCAGCTCTTTGACACTACCTATGCACCAATGAAAGGCTCTCGCCAGTTATTAGAAGACATTAGCTAAACAAGAGAAGCATCTTACTCTGCTGGACTAAACTCAGGACCACATTAGAGGTGCAATACTCAGTACGCGGAGAAAAAGGAAAATGCTTTGGGCTGCTTCACTGAATTCTGATATTCGCTTATTCTGATAGCCCCTTCCCAGAGACAGCTGTGGAAAAGATCTCAAGGTAGTGGAATATTCACCATCTCAATCATCATGATCATTCTGTTGCTTAAACTGGCGTGTGGAGGATTTTAACCCTTGGAAGGGCACGTATTTTTGGAACGGGGATTAGTATTCAAAGACGGAGTCATATTAGCAAAGACATAAATCAAAGACGATAACATTTTGAACAAAGCTACCTAGAACTTTATAAAATAACCACTGGGGAGGAAATGCAGCACAATAAGAGATGAAAGAAAATAAACAAAACAACCCTCTAAACGTAAACTAGCACGCCTTAAGTCTGGGAGACAGAAGTGACACCTATCCCCTTGAAGAGAATGAAAAAGGAAACAAAGCTCATTAGGCAGAAGCCGGTAAGATGGATAAGGATCTGAGGTGGATTTATGGACTTTGTTACCTTCACATAATAGTATCTGAGAGCACGGCTGAGTTTATCATAGTTCATACTGGGCTTGTTCTTGCGGATTCCCCAGAGTCTGGCCACCTCCTCTGCCTGCAGCAGTTTGAACTCCCCGTCGTTGGAGGTCCAACAGATGATATTCTTGTTCTGAGGCTCTTGGAGGAGTTGGAGGAGGAACTGCCACAGGGTGATAGCACTGTCCATAGCAGTAAGCTGAAATTCAGAAAGGCAGATAAGAGGCAACAGATTAGGAACAGCACATTTTCTTCGTCTCCCTAGAAGGGGGTAACGGAGCAGAGATGTTATTTCCAAAGCCAGCAAGAGTAAAAATTATTAGTCACCAGTCGTGAAAGATGTTCCCTGCAGAACAGAGAGGCTGAGAGCCAACTGCTGTCGTCTCCTCCCACATGTCAGTACTTTTCACATGGGTTATATTTAGCCTCATTTAACTAAATCAGGTCACTTTGGGTAAGTTGCAATGAGTCACTATCCAAAAAAAATTTTTCTAAGTTGTTCCATGTTCACCCACTCTGACTTGTACTGCTTTATGAGAAACAGCTCAGGTGCACCCAGGTAAAAATCAAACCACCCACTTGCCGCCTCCTCTCCCTACCTGCACCCACCTCCAGCCTCGGTGTCTTTAAGAAAACAGCGCAGATCAAGACACCGCTTAAACTCCGCGAAGATGCCACTGCAGAACAACTCAATTCTCCTTCAGTTCACATTTCTACTGCCGCTTTGTAAGCAGCCCTCTCCATCAACCCCCCATCTCCTCGCCTTCAAATTTCCTTTCTTCTCCTCATATCTTCCCTGTCTTTTCTAAGGAGTAAACATGAAAGTAAATAAAACGCTTTCAAATGCTGCCTTTGCTTTTCTCTTGATTCCTGCCGTGCTTTACCTACATCAGTCATTTAGGCCGAGACTTTCTAGGACTAGAATATGCCAGTTGATTCACGCACTTCCAGCACGGTTTTCTTGCGCTGAAGCCCTCGATGTATAAATTCATCAAAGACAGACAAGGCAGTAGAGATGACGTTTTTCCTTGACCATATCTGACTACATGACACAGTACTCCCACAGATATTTTTAAGCAGAACACTAATAATCCTGTCTGCACAAGGAAAGTATAAAATACACTGTGAATTAAATCAGATAAAATTATATTAATTCAGTATCCCACACGGATTGTGTTATTCCAGAACAGAATGGCTTCGATTAATGCAGCTTAAACTCCTTCCAATGAAATAAAAACCAACCCAGCCGTTCTGGAATAAGAACCATCGCGATGAATTACGCTAAAAATGTTTTGATATGCGCAACTGCTAGATTTTTATCCTCCCCGCCCCCGCAAGGCAAACCTCAGTAAAGGCAAACCTAAAGAGTACAGGGGTTTCCATCTGGGTGAATCTGCAGCCCGAGCGACCAAACGCTAGTCACAAGCTCCAAAACACGGGCATCAAGTCCAACTTCAGCAAGCGGGACCCACACCCGTATGGTTTGAAGTCCACGTATACGCTGGGATAAGTTTAAGATTCAGCTGGGACTGCCAGTTCATCTTCGTTACCAAAGCCTTTTATTCCAATCTCATTACTGCCCAGCACTTATCCAGCCCTATATAAGGAAGAGAACGGTCTACATGTCAGAGCTTCAGAATTTAGTCAGCCCTGTAAAAGGATTACTGCTGACAGTTTACTCAGGACTACACATTCTTATTTAAATAAGGTGCCCCAGGGCAGGTGCTTTTTTGGGCAGAGCCCATAGCATTTAACCTATTTTTAAGAATACCTGCCTAATGGCACGCTTACATGACTACACAGGGATGTTACATTGATCAAGTCAGTTAAATTGCTGCAATTAACACGGAACAATCTCAAAATGAAGGACACCCACACCACCTTGTTATGCTGGCCTAAGGTGCTTTCCTTGTTAATTACCACGTGCATACAACTCCATGCTTGCCCAAATTAATTGCTTGGTACTCTAAGAAAATATCAGCTGCTGAACGCCGTGCTTTGAGAGTCTTCCCGAACTGCACCGTGGCACGCCGGCGGAACCGTACGGCAACTCCGGGCCAGGCAACTGCATTAAAACTCTTCCCGGACTTTGCCTCTGACTTGTATTTACATTTGCCAACAACATTTCATATCTGCCTACTGGCAAGGCAGAGGACATGCACGCTGCGGAGCATCACAAGCGGAGCCTCATTATCCTGTCAGGATGACGCACACGCATGGGGTGTTGTGTAGACAGAAGGACTTGATTCTACCATTCTGCAGAGCTGTCAATACTAGTGATATGTGTTAACAGAGAAAGAGCAAGAAAATGAAGTTGAGTGATTATTCCCACGCTACATTTATCTACAGCACTTTCCAAACCCATAAGCAGCACTGCACCAAATAGCGCTGACTGATGCAACGGGAGGCAATCACGTAGAAATGAGATTAGCAGCAGAATTTCAGAGCAGCAAAGGCCTTTTTTTTTTTTTCTTTTCGTTTCCCCTCCTCCTAAAAATCCATGCAGATTTCATCCCAGAATTTAAATGCTATTATTTCACTGGGCTGCTTCCCTATAGTAGGAAGTGCCTTGCCATTATCTCAAAGCTCACCAAGCTCTGCCGCAGCCAAGCATCACTGCCTGGCTCACCGCTGGGTTTGAACCAAGTTGGAGACACCAGTGCTGAGAGAGCAGCACTAAGCTCAGTTGTCCAGAGTACGCACAGAGCGACTGGAATGATGGAAGATACAAGACTTCAAAAAAAAAATAAAATTCACCTTTCCCAGTGATGAGCTGTGTTGTTCTGAGGAGCATTTACCAAAATAAAAAATGAGTTTGTGCTGCCTAAATCCCAAACACTGCAGCTTTCCAGCCAGAAGGATCCTTCTGCCCAGGACAGACTGTGCCAGAGCGTTAGACTGATCAAGTCTCTACTGATGTTTCTGGAGTTTACAGGCTTTAGGGTTCTCACGATTCCTTCTGTTGTTTGGAGGATATACTGCATATCCTCAGCACCCTCTACTTCAAAAAGTCTTGCTGGACACGTTAACAGGGTGGAGAAGCTTTACTTACTCCCTGACTGCCATAGAAAAGGAGCAGAGAGCACTTGGGAATTGTTAACGGACGGGTTATATTGCATATGAGAGAGTGAATGTCCCTCTTTATTAAATATTTATTGTGCACATCTACAGGAAACAATGGAGAGTTACGACAACGCAACTGGGAGCCCAGAGTTCTTCTGAAGATAATAGACAGGCAAAGGGAAGGACAGAAAATAACCCTCCAAACTGGTCAAAGCAATGGGATCACAGGCGGATCTTGCCCCTTCAGAGTCCAGGAGCAAGCTCTAACTGGGAAAGTGTAATATGTATACAGGAGACAATGCTGTATTATGAATCAAGACATCTAATTTAACTTTTTTATTAAAGTTGCTTTGATACTGCATAAGAATACATCAAAGAACTGTTGCTTCTTCAGGAAAAAGCAGAATAAAAAGAAAACATCACACAAGATGCAAAATTAAAACCAGTATAGGCGAGATGAGCACTTCTCTTTGTTTAAGGCGAACCAAGTAGTATCTTAAAAAGGTTCTTCTGTCTTCAGCACCTGGGGCAGAAGGAGCTGACACCTTTCATGAGCCTCCACCGTGCAACCACAGGGACGGAGCAGCGGTTCAAGCTCCTCGTGCCACCTGCTTTTGCGGAACATCTTCGGCTGCCCTGGCACAGGGGGACCACGTGCCCACACCGTGGCTGTGCTCAGGGCCACGTACTCGAGAGCGTCCCCCTTCTGCAAGGACACTGGAAGGAATTCAGCAGATCCCTCTTCTCCTTTCTATTCAGGCATACAGCAAAACCCCCGCTCTCCAGAGATGTTACAGGCCCATTAGTTAGAGAAACTATGGAAATCAGCATGAGGACAGGAACCCACTGTCCTTCTACTCTACCCTAACAACGGCGAGATGTTAATTCTCTCGTGATTTGTAAACAGCATTTCAACTTCTCCCAAAACTACAGCTCCTTTCATGAAAAGGCGTCAATCTCCTAGCACAGCTCCCCGTCAGCATAAAAAGCCTGGCAGTTTGATTGCTTTTTCTGCAAGATGAATACACCAATAATTACAAGCACACCACTGCAAAGCGTCTTTTTGCTGAAGGTTCTTTTCCTTACAGGAGCCCATGGAGAAAGAGAAAGGTCTCATTTAAGAAGACAATGAGGGAATTAGGCAGAGAGGCAACACCGCTGCTTGCGACGACGGCCCTTCCACTTCTGCACCATTTGAGTACGAAGGAAAAAATAGTTCCTAGAGGCAGAGGGCAGTTATACTTTGTAATGAGTATGCTAAAATAGAGCACTATTATTGTCTTGAGATCATCTCTGACGCCTACGGATGACCCTTGAAGTATACTGAGAGGCTGACAGCATTTGGCTGCAGTACTCAACGCACAAGTGCTGCAAACTCAAGCTTTCTCGTGTTGCTGCAGCTTCGCTTGAGGTTGCTGTAAGCTTTGTTTGAGGCCTTGACTTTACAAAGCCTTGAGTTTACAAAAAAGCCAGGACACAAGATATGCATCTTTTCCGGTGCCTTCTCCTCATGCATCTGTGCCACCACGTGCTCCACACAATCCATTTGATTACAGAGCCTCCAGGCTCTGCATCTTCTGCGGAAGGCGAGTGCGCAATCACTCGGTGCCGGAGCAGACAGGAGGAACCGTTTAGGAAGTGGCATAGGGTAACCTCTCCCGTGGCCAGCAGCTATACTTAACTGTCACAAAACAAACTCAAGCCTTCATCCCTCCGTGCTCAAAAAGGGAAAGGGACACCGTGCTACGCCCCAGCAAGGCAGCGCAGGCAGGACGGGGGAATCTGCCCTAACCCCCATCCTCAAGGTCTTCTGGCAGATTTCCTGTGCTTTGACTCAACACCGAGAACAGCTCAAGTAATCTTTCACCTCAATTTGTTCCAACAGCCTCTTATAAGCATCTGCAGCCTGATGACTTCTGCAGCTGGACGGAATAAAGCAGGCAGGTCTACAGCCTTGTCAGAACCCACACGGAAACAAAGGCAAGCGAGGATGTTACACAGGGAGGACAAAATCATCACTACCACGTACGGAAATGGCATGGTTACAGCTGCCCAGGTATCTACACAGAAGTGACATCTCAGTAGACGACTCGAAGCCCCACAAAGCAGGAGGTAAACACAGGGTGACACAGAAACCTCTTCTTAGATCACAAACGCTTCATTAAAGAAGAAAAAAAAAGACAGAAAAAAAGACAGCAACAGTAACTTAGAGGTGGTCTTGGGAGCTCCCACCGAATGGTAGAAGTCGGACATTCGGGAGGGCAGCAGGTGAGGAAATAAAGCCTTCGCACAATCCCAGGAAAGCCGACTTGCTGCGCATACAGTACCCGCGCGCTCCACGCATGCGCGGCAGAGCTGAACTGTTCAGACTTTACAGCGCAAAACTATTCCCATGGTTTCTTAAGAGTTTAAGGTGGCCATGGTGCGTGAACAGCAGGAATGTGTAGACAATAACTCCTGCTACATTGCGCAATATTCCTGCGGACTCAAGGCCTTAGATAGTTGTTCCAGGAAAATAAACAACAGAATAACTTCAGTTGAAGGAGGTTTTTGGAGGTCACAGGCCCAACTCCTTGTTCAAAACAGGGTTAACTTCAAAGTTGTCCAGCCAGCACAATAAATAAATAAATGGCTGCTCCGTTCTTTTCATTTTAGTAAAGGGACAGAAGCTTTAACGTGGCTGACGAAGTATCTAATTACGTGGTTATCAACATACAACCAAGCAAGAATTTCATTAGCACAGCACTTAAATACTAATCAACCTTTCATTTCCAAGCTCCAAGGACAGCGATTCACCTGAACTAGTACCTTTAGTATTTTATCAATTTTAGGAAGAGCCTGCTCCCCAATACGCAGGAAACCTACTGTTCAAACCCAGCCTCTCCAGGGTGCCAGTGCCCAGCCGCTGGCGCGCTCTGACGGGGTGGGAAGCGTGTTAAGGGTATTTATTCCTTTTCCAGAACACACAGAGTGTTGTAAAAGCACCTTAACTACTGTCACTTGTTTTGTTAGCGTATTTCCCAAAGACAGGTGATTTACCAGTTAAAAGCCTGTTATACGTGTAAAATAAAGTTACTATTTACAAGAAATTAAACTAGACATGCAGACTTCTACACCTGCAACACCACCGCTAAAAATGTTATAGACTCTGGCAGCTTTCCAAGTAGTAATCACATTATACCTTCTCTAATAAATGCTAAAATCAGGTAAGAATAAGAAAAAAAACACCCGAGACTCCAATAAATACTTGTCTTCCCCTTGGGTTTGGCATTCACTGCAGCGTTGTTCCCAAACCAGTCAGGAAAATGAGCTTGTTCTGAAGGAGAAGCCGTGGTTATCGAGGCAGGAAGCTCCTTGGAAGGAAATGCTGGAGGATGTCCTCACGATAAGAGCCGCTCCAGAGTTTTCAATGCCTAATCCCACTCCAAGTTTGACAGTTGTATTTACTTAGGACAAACGCTGTAAGAAATTTCGGGTTCTCGGCTCAAAAATCAAGTTACTTTACATGAAATTAAGCTGTTAGCAAATATTTGGGGGTTTAGGAACAATTTGCTTCAGCTTCTTAACTCCTATCTGAGAAATGAGTATTTCCTTTTCTAAGTAAGTATTTTCTAGTACGCTCCACTTTTCAGATGCCCAAGAAAACCATTTTGTACCAGCAAAAAAGCAGTAGAAAACAAGCCACGTGAGGACTGTGGCATCAGGATTCCCAGCGCACTTACAGCTAATGACCCAAGGTGGAAGAAGCTGACGAGACAAACAGCTTTTGGGTTTTTTTTAAATCTTGATATAGAGACAACGGTGCCTGCTTTGTTATTTAATATGGTTTTGACTAGCACACCCTGACACGTAAAAATGTTTTAACCTGTTTGAACGTGGCCAATAAGGGGGACTTCAAAGCACAGTCCATGGACCTCCTCCAGCTGCTACCATGGTTCTGACCATCCACCCCTGGCCGAGGACGACCAACACCCCCGCGCAGCTACTTTTATGGACAGCAGACCTCATCTCCCTGCTTTACTATACTCTGATGAAGAGTCTCCCTCTTCTACCTCTCCTTTTATAGGATAAGAGGCTGAACGGGGGAAGGTTTAGGACAAACAGGGAGAACAGCGAACTCCAAAATGAATGGTAAACTTCAAAAATTAAATGCTTTTGATCAATTGCTTGGTTGGTTTCTGACCCTGATGTGATTGTTTCCGAGTCAGCCATAAAAATACTTATTTCCGTTGAGGCTCCTCTCTAAGTAGATTACACTCGCTTCCTCCTTATCTGCCACCACAATGGGCTGAGGGGAATGTTTACCAACAGCAGATTAAATTAGCTGCAACGGGCACAAGGCATCTGCAGAAAGTAAAAGCATCCTGGTTTAAAAGCAAGGGGTCAGGTCTCCGCATCATGCTATGGAGTAAACCCCGAACAAAAGGTTAAATGTTTTCTGTTGATCCTAACTGTATTATGAAAAGGAAGTCTCATTTAAGATGGAAAAGGTTTCCTTTAATAATGTTTATAATACACTTAGCCTGGTTGCTATGACGATGGAACAACTATTCTCTACAAACAGGCGCTAAGACCCTAAAAATAAACAGGCCGACAGAAAATCAGGAACACGCAGCTCCGTCAGGCAGGCTGCGCCTGGTGCAGGCACCGGGTTTGTTCGGAATATGATGAAGATAACAAAATGCTAACGACGAGCTTCTGCCCCCACCGAATGCAGCACTCGCCTACGACCCCATTCCTGCACTTCTCGGGAGCTGCTGCCCAAAACCGACGCGGCCGAGGGCAGAACGCCGGGCTCCCCCCGCAACAGGCGGTGGAACAACGGGGATTATTGGAAGTTTGCCTGGGAAAAATCGGGCAGGTATCGTGGAAGGAATACACACACACGCACGTATATACGCGTGTATCTGTATATAAGCATACAGAATAAGTGCACCAACATGTATTTGCATACTTTCTCCATGGGCTCACTTATTGATGTGGGCAGGCATCCACCCATTTCACAAACAGATGAACACACAAGTATTTAAAAAAAAAACAAAACAAACCAACAAAAAACACAAAAACCCAACGCAGTAACAGAAAAAAAAAAGCCCCCGAGCTCCCGCTGCCCCCGGCTCCCATCTCCCACCGGCGGGGAAGGGGCACAACCCCCCCGCCCCGCGCCCAGACGCTCCTCGACCCCCGAATCAAGGCACGAAGCCACCGGGGCTGAAAAGGGGGGGGGGGCTTCTCCCCGCCCCCCGCGCCGGTGGGAGCGGGGCCGGC
>VZSF01007391.1:237082-287444 GCA_013398295.1 Chionis minor
GGGGGGGCCTCCCCCCCCCCCCCCGCGCGGGGGGGAGCGGGGCCGCCCCGGGGGCGCCCCGCCGATAAAAGTCCCGGGCCGCGCTGCCGCCCTCCGCGCCCGTCGCTTTCGTTTCCCGGCTGCCCGGTACGGACGCTCCCCGCCCGCAGAGCGACCCCCTCCCCGCCGACCCCCCTCCCGGGACCGCCGACCCCGGCNATATATACACACAGTTATAGAGCAAATTTAGACTAGGGTTATTAGTGAAAGCTGTCTGTACATCCACACTTGGCCCCGATTATATACAAAAATCACTGTTTACCATCAAATAGCCCATAATTCTTGTGGTTTGTTCTGCTTTTAAGAGACATAATCCCTACAGGCGAGGGACAAACCATCATCATCCTCCCGGCCCCCTTTAAAAAAAAAAAAAAAAAAAAAAATTAAAAATTATTTAAAGGTTGAAAAATAAAAAGACAAATGTCGCAGAACTGGGGAGGTTAAGAGGCAAAGCAAGGGAGGAGATGGAACATGGCAGGACCCAGCACACTCTCGCATCCCTGCGCCGTAGGCAGAGCTCCTGCCGTCTCCTGTGCAAGAAACTTTCCCGTAAAAATGGCTCTTCCCAGGAGAAGGGCGCTGCCACGCGCCTCTGCTCTCCCCAGGGAACACAGGGGCAATGGGCCACTTGGTTCCGGGAACCCACCTGGAGGCGTTCCCCGCAGAGGGCCGCAGGGTTGAGCCGAGGCTTTGCGGCCACTCTCTATTCCCGGACCTTTTCCATGGCTCACCCCAGCCCAGGCAGCAAAGGCACGACGACGCCTTCCCGCTCCCCAGACCGAGCGGAAGGGAGCGGCGATCCCGGGCTGGCCGCAGGAGGCTGCACACGCAGCAGGAGCCTTAATCACACCAAAGCTCATTAAAGCAGCCCATGGCCACGCTCCGGTCCCCAGGAAACTGCTTTCCACAGCCAGATCCCACTTATTGCCAAGGTGAGCAGCCTCGGTGCCGAGGTACCTCCAAAAAAAAAAAAAAAAAAAAAGCATTCTCCATGCCAGTCGGAAAGCCAAGTTGTTCTCCGTTGGATCAGGCACCAGGAGCAGAAGGTGAAGCGCGGAGAAAGCAGCGCTGTCCTGCTTCCCTCCCATGAGCAAACAGCCCTCGCTGCCTCGCCATCCCATTCCCAGCCCTTGGCAGAGCAGAAAAAAAACAACCAAAAAAATACAAATTTAAGCAGCGCTTCACTGTCAAACACCGCATGTGCCAAAACACGCAGCTTTCCCTTACCCAGACACATGCCACGGAAAGGTTGGCTGTGTGAGCACAAAGCCTCCTCTCCACATTTCACCGAAGTGGATCCCGGCTCCACAGGTTTTATTGGGGAAGCACCACCGTCCCCAAACACACCAGTGGGAGCTCAGAGCCCAGTTAAGCCTGAGCAGCTCCAGCTGCTGGTTTTAGGAAGGCAAATTCCGTATCTTTAGCAGGTTATCTCCTTCAGCTGGTCCCATTTCATGGAGCCAAATGACAACCAAAGGGAGTGAAAGGAGATTCGTTAATTCGGGACACAATGTTGCATTTCACAATTCCTTTAAATAACCCTTTATTAGCACTTACTGTGCAGTCACAGGGGATCAGAAGGAAGACGAAAGCAGAGAAAGCAAGGAAGTTCAGGGAATAGAGATGTTGTTTGACTACAGGGAAGCACAGGGTTTTCCCACAAAGCACAGTTTCTGTCAAGGGGAGAGAGGAAGTTTTCAACCAGGCTGACCATTATTTATTTATTTACAGACGTTAAGCACTGCATTTTAAAATAAGACAATGGTTTCTGGTTTTCCTACCTCCACTTCCAAAAAAAAAAAAAAAAAGAGAAAGTGAGAGAGAAACTGGGCAGGGAGGGGAAGAAAAGAAAAAGGTAAGGAAAAAGGACAAGAAAATCCTCCACAAAAGTCCAGAGTCAGTTTCTTCATCTTTCAAAATAATTAAAGCCCCTTTGAAATGAAAGTATGTGCTGCTTTCCTTTTCTTTTTCCCGTGGAAAGCATCAGTCATTGTTTCCATAGAGCACTTCACGTTATCAGTGCTGCTTTTCCCTTGGGAATGCCCAAGCCAGGAAGCGCTGACCCAGGAACAAAGGTCTGGAGCTCCGGAGGCCCTTTCCCATAGCACTGAGCCGTAGCCTCCTCACCTCTACCTGGTCTTCTGTGCTGCAGATGACTCAAATACAACTCACGCTCCGCAGGGGAGCCAGACTTGCTAAGGAAAACCACAAGCCTTTGGTCAAGCATTTTCCTGCGCCCATCCCTCTTATCTCCTGCTGTGCTCCATCCTAAGCTCTTGCTCCGGTTAGAGCTCGGACTGCCTCTCCCACACCGCATCAAAAAACAAAGAGGAAAACAAAGAAAAGCCCTGTGCTCTCTCAGACTCTTCCTGTAGAGTCACACATGGGAGGTTTGCCAACATCTGCATGTGTGTACCTCAAACAGAGCTAAATCCATTTGTTTGGGAAAGGACCAGCACCTGGGATTGCACAACTCGCTCGGGGAGCGCTCCTGAAACCAGCTGGTCTCTCCAGGAGCTCCTGTAGCCTTTGTCCTGATGAACAACCTCCAGGACTGGCACAGGCCATGCCGTTTCTTTGAGTATCTTTTCCTCATTTGGCACCGAGCATCACTTACTTGCAAAGTGTGAGCATGACCAGCTCCAAAGAGGAACGTTTCACAAGCTACGTGATCACACAAACCTGGCGTTCCAGCACGCGCGCCAGACTCCAGTGGGGTCCCAACACGTTTTGCAAGTCCAACAGCAGAGCTCCATCTCTGAGCGCACCACCGCAGCTCCAGATTCCTTCCTGGCTATGTTTCCACTTGCCATCAGCAAAATCTACCAGCACACTCCAAAATTATTTCCTTAGCACTCAGTTAGGAAACCACGCGCGAGCTGAACCCCAAAAGACAGCGCAGGCTGCCGTGGAAGGGGGACAGCCCACGAAAATTAACTCCACTCTGCCCTGACATCCGACGGACTTGAAGAGCTTCAGCTACAGCTGCATCAGCTGGGGCAACTCTACTGACAAACAACCAAAGTCTCTTTTTAGAGGGATAATAAATTTCCTACTTTGTGCAACTCTCACTTTGTTCTTCTTCCCCTGCCGTGGGTTTGCAATCCAACGTGGGCTTGTTCCTATCTTAGACAACATCACAAGGGAAAAAATATAGGACAGACAAAGGGATGGAATAAAATAAAGCAGGCAGGGCTTGGAAAATGCTCATATGCAAAGACCTTTTAAAAAGCAGCTCACATGCAAAGGCGTTTTAAAGAGAAGGCGGCAGCAGAAAAAGGAAGTCAAGCGCATACATTTCAGCTGGAATTTCTGGTGAAGGTTAATCAGACAGCGGCACCTAGAAAGAGATTTTGCAAGTTCTGAGGCAAGGACAAAGTCATGAAGTGACACGTAACTGCCAGTTCTAGGAAAACACAGGAAAACCCAGACAGAACAGCGCAGAGCTTTCTAAAGGCACTGACTTATCAAACAAGAGAAATCTTACTGCAAGGTTCTGACTTTGCTATCATGTGGTTGTTGGCTTGAGAGAGTGATGGGAGGGAGTGGGGAAGCACTGAGAAAGCCAGAAAATTATGCAACAGCTAATCAGACCCTAATGAGGCCTTTTTCCAGAACATAGAGGTGCTATTTCAATACAGCTCCCAACTCCGAGACCAAGCTTTGCGAGAGTCCTGTGAATCCATAAATCACGAAATAAGCAGAACAGCTACGAGAGAGGTTTCGTGCCTCATTAGTGAGAGGATACACTCACAAGGGAAAAGCCTTTAAGATCAAGAAAGGGTTGTTTGTGGGTTTTTAAAGTTTCACAACAAAAATCTACTCATCGTGCTCTCAAGAGAGATGCTCTCGGGAAGCTTCATGCTCAAACGCCTTCTCGGGTCGCTAAGGCTTCGCTTACCCATATTAGCACTTCAAACCTCAGCTCCTAAGATGTCCTCGGAGGAGAAGGACAGGAAGGCAAGGCCACCGCTCGCTTTCAGAAGTGCCCTGGGACCAAGCCAGGCTGCTTGGACACAAGTAGCCGGAGCGGCTCAAGTCACGCAGCAGCCGGGACAGGCAGCGGGACGGTCCAGCTCTGGGGCTGCCGACCACCCCCTGGACCCTACAGAAGCTCTACCAAAAAGTGGGCGCGAGTGCTAGTTTGCCTACGAGGCCTAGATGGTGCTAGTCATCAACCTGACAAGTTTTTCAGCAGGAAATCTGCTGTCACCGGGTTCAGAGCAGCGTCTCACCCCGCTCACAACCCACAGCAAAGCCCTGGCTTTGCCACCCGGGTGAACGCCGCCGTCCTCGCAGAGATGCCACCCCCCACCAGGATGTGGTGGCGCTTGCTCGTGTGGGACGTCACCGTTTCACAGAATGCCCGAAGATGCTGCAGGATGCCCACAGAGTATTACAGGGTGCAGAGGGGTCCACAAATGCCAGCTGCCTTTGCCAAAGCTAGAAGGAGCACCCTGAAGAGGACGGAGACGTAACTCAGTTCCCATCCTCATGTCCCCTTTCACACCCAACTGCCAACAATCTCGCATTTCTCAGACCCTTTGAAGCCGTTCTGCACTCAGGTCTCTGGATTTCCTTTGCAGAGAGCGGCTCTGCTGCTGCTTTGGTGTTTGCTGATGCTGTCAAAAGAAAAAAAAAAAGCCACAGATCTGCGCTGGTTTCAAATCCTTGTTATTTCTCAGTCTACAAATGAAAGAGCCCCCGCCTCGAGGACCGGGCAACCTGCACGCTCAGGGCGGGTAAGAGGGAGAGAGAAAGTTCAGCGTCCTACAGCTGGCACAGGGTGGCTAATCCAGCCCATGAGCCTCCATCTCCACTCCCCCAAGAGATACTTGACTGGGGCAAGCCCGAGGCTGGCCAGCGGAGCGCTGTGCACGGGAGTTTGCTGCTGCACTAAATACTCAGTTAAATACTTGGCTGAACGGGACGTGCAATGCCCGGAGTGTACAGCAACTGGTAATACTCAACGGTGCACTCAATAGTTCATTTCCGGAAAAAGCAGAATTACCCATTTACAGGAGAATTTCACAGCACAGCGAGGAACAGCAGGAGAAAGGGTGGGCTCTTTCCGAAGGGCTGGTCCGCACGGACACAGAGAGGCTTGGAGGTGGTTTCAGGTGCTTATGAAAGTTAAGCCCTAAAGCTGTGCACTGCAGGATCTCTGCTTATTACACAACGCTGCCAAACTAGTTTCCACCATGTTATCTCCACAGCCCTTCTCCTACTAAAAGCACAATTCCCCTTTTGAAGTTCCCACATCCTGAATAAAATTCCTGGATACAACTCTTAAATCCCTCACTGGTTCCTCTGCCGGCCCGAGCCAACGGCACCGTCACAGCTGGGAACAACAGGGCGAAGTCATGACCCATCGTGACCATTTAAATGACATCTAGAATTTCATTTCAGAGCCTGTTGTTTGTGCAAACAACCCAAGGTCTGAAATAGAAGAGGTGAGAAGCAGACGGCAGCACGCTCAGCTCTCTTAGCAAGGAGCTGTGAAAATGCAGTTGGGGAGAAATTGGTGTAATTCACAGAAAAAAAGCCAACGTTTCCAAAAGCAAACACAGATCTGTGGATGTCGAATCGCATAGCTGATTTCCCCCCCCTCCCACCACTTACTTTCTAAGCCAAAACAGGCTTTATCTGGGTGGATTTTCCAGGGAAGGACAAGCCCTTTCTGTACCACTGCCCAGTTCCTGGATCAAACAACAAGAAACGCCACAGCTGACCAGCTACCGTCACCCCCATCCTCTCCTGCGGGGCTCCAGCCAGGGAATTTGTCACATCAGCTGGGACAAAACATCGGAAAGCAAAGTGTTTTACCTGCGCGGGCAGTGGAGAGTGGCTCCTAGGAACGGTGCATCCCTGCAAACAACCTGTCCGAAGTCCATGCTAAAAACAAGCGCCCAGCCCGGGGTTGGGATCACCGAGCCCTGCGGCGCAAGGGACGAACAAATCCCAATGGCTCATCAGCCTTATTCCTACGCAGAGATGTTCTTCCCTGCTCCAGCCGCCCTGCGAGGGGACTTGTGCCTGCTTAGAAAGCTGATTATGAAGCAGTAAGTCATCCAGCCTGGGCAGGCCAAGTCAATCCAGCCAGCTGTTATAATTTAGCTCTTTTGTTCGTTAAGCTCTGCCGTGCCCTTAACCCCTCTGTTCCCAGGGCAGCAGCTCCGGGGAGCTCCCCCAGAGCCGGCTCCCCATCCCACAGCAGGGAGAGACCAGAGCTGTCGCATCGGCTGCAGCACGAGGCCATGCTGCACCCCACCTCTTTGCGGGGAAACCTTGTGTTTTGTGCTCCAGAAGAGCCATCGCTCCAGAAGAGCTAGAACCACATTCCGGGATACGTTTCCCATGACCAGCTCCAACCTTCTGTTGCTCCGGGCCAGGATCTGGCCCAGCTGGTGGCTAACTGGCGAGGCGGTGAAGGAAAACTCAACTGACCCTCTTTGCTCCTGCACATGTTTGCCTGTTTTCCAGCCTGTACAGTCCCATACCACAAAAGTCCTTTCCTATTCTGCCGAGAAAACTCTGGGCTCCCATCTGCTCCCTGCCCCTAGCCTGCTTCTGCTTGATCGCTGCAAGAAAGAGACACTACGCCAAGAATTGCATTTGCCCCAGATAAAACTGGGATCTGGGAGGGAGAATCATTAATAAAAATCCGTTTCTGATTTTACTGGGGCAAAAAAAGAAAAGCCTAACGATCCGCCTTAGAGATATATTTCGAATGGGGCCTTAAACCAGACTCTGGATTTGCAGTGGCCCTTATCCAGTTTCAAAGGATGAGCAGCCAGCACGAGCTCCTCGTGGGCTGCAGCCTGGGGATGTCAGTGCTGTCACTTACGCTGCTGAAGATGAAGGGCTCCGCACTGCGTGCTGCGATATCCAGAGCCCCAGCTGCAAATTTAGAAACATTGCCTGAATTTCTTTTTGTGCTCTCCCACGTCCTGCCCTGCTACAACTCTGTCTGCTTGCATTTCATTTCTTAAAAAGCACTGCTTAGCAACCTGACAGCCTTTTCACTCCCAGCACAAGGCAACCAGTTCCTCCCATTCCCACTCCTCCAACAGGGAAACCATGGCAGGCACCCGGCCCCGTTCGCTCGACAGCACCATCTGAGATGGAGCCAGGGTTATAACCCAGCAGCCTTGGGGACAAGAGGGCAGGTTGTGTCACCTCTTGGCAGCTCCATGCAAAGACAGAAGGGTCCCTCATCCCTCCTGATGCCACAGATCCCATCTGTACTTCCACAATGAACGTTTCTGCTGTGGAGTAACAGCCTCACTGGAGCAAAGGATAGGTAATTACAGAGCCTTCAGTAAACCTTTTAAGCCATTCATCCAAAGTCCCCAGAGGGAAGCAGGTGAGACTATAATACACATTGCACAAGAGATACGTATCTAGGGTATTTTATTTTATAAAAATCTCTCCCCTCCCTTTGCGGTTTGTTTAAAAGGAATGGCAAAACAAACCAGGTAAGCTGCAAGTCACCGCTGCCGGCGCTCCCAGCCCTGTCTTCCATGGCGGATCCACCACGGGACCAGGGTGGACTCCGCGGGAGCTGCTCAGCAGATAAGCTGCTGGAGAACAGAGAAGGGCCTCGGAGTAAGGATGAGGCACAGCTCTTCTGGCTCCACCATTTGGAAGCGTGCGATCTCCCCAGTCGCCTTCGGCTGAGAGCGGAGGGAGGCAGGATGGGGCAGGTCCAAAATGAACAGGGAGTGCTGTGAAAGAGTCTGGAGCGAGGGAGAAGAGCAAAGGGGGACAGATAAAAGCACAGGCCGGGCATGAGTCATGTTGGCATGTGGCCTTCAAAGGGAGCCCTCAAGCAAAGAGGGTATGAAGTAAACTCATAGTCGGGCAAAAATCCACTAAAACAAAAGGCAGCCCAAAATAGGCTCTTGCATACCTGTCTCCTCTGGCTCATCGTTAAAGGTTCAGCATCACACGAACTTGGCTGGGTTTCTTGCTGGCACCTGGTCACGCTTGGCCAGGCCAGGGCAGAGGTGGGAGCGCTCCCGGCGCCTTCGGAGAGCGCTGGCTCCCCAAGGCAAGCTCAGATCTCCAGCTAATCCTTGCAAAAGCTGCCTGCCTTCCCCGGAAGAGCGAGCTCTCTCCAAAGAGTCAACATGGGGGTTGAAGGTCTTACACACTTCCAGTTGCACACCCAGGAAAGAAACCCTGCTGCAGGCAGCTACTTTCTGTTGAGCCTCTCCAGACCTACCCACTTATGAGCTAAGGATGAAGCAGTTTAAGCCAGGATCCAGAAACCAACCCTCCCAGACCTTTGGGGAAAGCTTGGATCTGAAGGCAAGCAGCGTGGCCCCAGCTATTTCTGTCGTAAACCCTGCTCTCCCGCCTGGGGAATAGGAAAGCAAGCAGTGCAGGTGTTCTCCCAGAAACACGTAACCCAGGCACGCCAGCTCTTTGGAATCCGAACAGCAGCTCCATTAGCCGCAGCTCACACCGCAGCCTCGCAGCTGGGAGAGCCACAGGTCAGTTCCCTGCGACGCCGGGGCTGGAAGCTGGCCACCGAGCCTTCCTTCAGCTGCTGGCCTGCTTGCTTTTACCATAAAGAATCCAAACCCCAAGCCAGCTGTAGTAATGCTTCTCCTCTGCAGAAACATCGTTTCTACACGCAGAAGTTTCCACTTTAGAGAAAATTTTGCCATTTATAGGGGCCAAAGGCATGGGGGAAACGGACCCTTCTCTTTGGTGCTTGTATAGCACTAGGTCCTGGGCTGGACCGTGGCCTTGCAGCACTGGAACAACAAACAGCAGGAGACACAAGTTCATCGTGGGGACCCTCAGTGCACCAGAGAACCTCAGTGGTGAAAAGTGCCCTACCCCATCCGTCTCCAATCTCCACAGCAGCAGCATCTCCTTCAGGGGCAGCATACGCATCCCCAAACATACTAAACTAGGAATAAATCAAGTATTTTCAGCTCCCTTGATCCTTCTTTCCCTGAAGTCACACTGTGGTAGCTTCTCAACAAAGCTGGAAGAGCTCCGGTCGCTGCGCTGAGGAAGGAGCCGCCACCAACAGCAAACATCTCCAGCCACACGATGCTGCCACTAGGATGGATTGGTTTACAAGCTTGTGTTTCTCGCACAGAAGTTTGGCATCTCATCCAGAGATGCTTGTACCAACCCTTAGAGCAGGACTCCGTATCCATCCTCACCAGTCTGGCTTTTTCCTTCCCCAGAGTCATCACTTGAAAAGGGCTGGGGGGACCAGAGAACCTCCTCTTTGCTCTATGAATGTGCCCTCCACAGGGCAGGGAAGAGAGTTTAGCTCCTTTCCCTGTCCTTATTTTGGGTGCAATCAACACAGCTCAAGGGCAGCTCGAGACAAGTGCGTGAAGTCCTTCTCTGGAAAAGCACTGGGGTAACAGCAGAACGGCACGAGCACACCCGAGTTGAAAAGAGCCTGCAGGCGCTAAATATCAGCTTGAGACAGGCTGGCAAAGCCACGTAGAAAGGGCACACTGCCTAACTCAAACTCCTGACGCTTATTCTTTGTTTGTACAAGCAGCTAATTCCCTCCCAGATGTTTGCAAAAGCTCGGGAAGTTGGCACAGCGGCAAGGAGTTGGCCTTTAATTAACCAGAAGTCAAATACAAAAAGGACGTCAGCAACCTGCGAGCTGCACTGCTGCCCCCAGCCGGAGCGTACACCTTTTCTGTGGGTGCACGCACACCCGTCTCCCTCCAGACCAATGTTCTTTCATGCCAGCACCTAAAAAAGGACTTTGCGGGTGCTGCTTGCATTTCCCCTGACGGCCTCTCAATGCATTTCCCACCTCCCTCAAGCCGTAGCCACAACGTCACACTCCCCAAGGATGCTGGCGTGCCCAGTGCTTGTCGGGTGAAAAACCACCACCAGAGAAATGCAGAGCTGGTGACAACACCACCACCGTCTCGGCCACCCCGGAAAGCCGTCCCCGGCGTCTGCCTCAAGCCGCCGCTGCACGGCACGCCGACACGGTTCTGCCCGGATGCCACCCCGCCAGACGGGCTCACGCATACGGGTTTCTGAGCGAGTCCAGCCAGAACAAACCCTCTCTGGCTGTCTCTGAAATGCTGCTGGCCCAGAGCCTTGAGTGCCGGTGTGACTCGCAGCAGCCCAGGAGATGCCCCACGGCGGGGATGAAGCCAGTTCTCGCCTGTCACGCTGCAGCTGTGCACAGGGATCTTGTAAAGCCGCCCTCTACCCTGGCCCCACTGCCCTACGCACACGCTCACCCTGAGTTAACTTAGGTTTCCATCACATGTATTTAAGAGAGGGACAACAGTACCAGAAACAGGCGGTGAATATAGGTCATCCGTGAAGAGAGGTGTAACAGCGCAGCTCCTGTAAGGTGTGAGAGCCATTTCCCCCTCTTCATTAGAGTAGTGGGTTTTGAATTCCATTTCCCTGGCTGTGGGGGCTCCCGGACTCAGCCTCGCAAGGATGAGCAGCAAGACTTAACTTCTGCTGCCACCCTGGAGCGTCCGCTGGCTGTACGGCTGGCCCCGGTGGATCTTCACGTGTTTGGCTAAGTGGTCACTGCGGGCAAACTTCTTCTCGCAGGCGGCACACTGGTAGGGCTTGACACCGGAGTGGGAGCGCTTGTGACGGGAGAGCTCATCCGATCGGGAAAACCTGCAGGAGAAGGGAAGCATGCTGGATCCAGCCTTTGCTGCGAGCCAGGACAGGGAACGTGAGGACCCCGGCACGTGGGAGGCTGAGCTCTGTCCCTGCCACAGCCTCTTGGGGTGACCCTAGACAGGTCACTCCTGCTCCATCCAACCTACCAGTGAGACACAGGTACCCCAGGCTGCTGCTGGAGGAATGGAAAGAAATAAACCCCTCTACGGGGTGATTTAGAGACCGTAAAGAGGAAAAGAATTCAACCATGGAGATCTTAATTTCTTTCCCCTGCTCTTAAAGGACACTGTCCACCTACTTCCTTCATTTTAGACTTGCTTAAACCTTTTGGGAGCTGACAGCCCCAAGGCTGGATGTTGAGAGAAATTGCTTTTTGGGGCATCGGCCCAGGCTGGCAGTGACTAAAGGACACTGTTCACGAGCCTGGGTGGAAAGGCTTTACTCTGACTCCCACATCCAGCCAAGAAGAGCATCGCTGTCAAGTGAAGGCTTGTTTTTCCTGAGAGTGTGGGCTCTCCCTGCAAACTCTGAGCATCCCCTTGTTTCTCAGAATGGCAGCGAGTTTTCGCTGTCAGCCTGGGCTGGATTGGGAGCTGCAGAGAGGAAGAAGCAGCTTGTGAGCTGGCTTAAATACTGAGCACAAGGGAGGAAAAGCAAACACACCCAGCCTGGAGCACAGCAGCAGAGGTTTCCATGCCGAAGCAAGTTGACTGCTGTGCTGAGGATGCAGTAACGAGGACCACAGGAACACCCAGTGCTCAGCCCGCTTCTCTGTGTAATTCCCACACCTGGAGCAGACCAGCTGAACAGCCTGGAAAGTCCCTTTAACCACGTGCATGTCCCCACTTAATTCTCCTGCCCCCTTTCTTCCACCTGGCACACACATATCCAGGCCTGGGGGCACCTGCAGGGAGCTGGTCCGCAGCAGTTTTAGGGGTGCCACCTCAAAGGTCCCAACAAGGCCTGGGAGCTGGTGCGAGTTCAGCGTGCATGGCGTGTGCGAGTGTCAGGGGAGTGCTGGAGAGGACTGGGCAGGATTTACTCCTGTTCTGCCTCTAAGGAGCCAACACAGATGGCAGGAGTATTAGGACGGAAGGGTTTTTCCATCTGACTGAAACATGCCCACGCAAAGAAGCGCAAAGCAAGGAGCTTCAGATGTAACCCCAGACTCCCAGTGATAGAATTTCAAGCTCACACCTGGTGCAGTAAATACTGCGGCTGCTCACAAAAGGCTCTGTGAAAACAAAACGCGTCCCGAGGCCACCCTCAGGTCTTCGTGCAAACCACTGACTTCTTTTCCAGCTTTATTGCGAGAAGCCAGTTCCAAGGTCTCGGCTCCTCACAGAAAGCAGGGCCAGGAGAAATGACGTCTGTATTTACAGTGAGGGCCACATCTAGAACAGGGAGCATGACGTGGAGAACCGCAGCTGAGTACGTCACTGGGCAGGTAACTGCTCCCCCGAGGGGGAGGACAGGCAGCGAGTGGAGCAGAGCGCAGCAGCTCAGTGGACAGCCTGCAGGATGCTGCCCTACACGCTAGCACCATCCCTTTCCTCCTTCCCAGCGGGAAAAGTGACGCTTGCGTGGTTGTCACTGTCCCCTTCCTCAGTCCCCGGGCTCTGGGCGTCCGGTGCAGGAGGGTTCAGCATTGCTGGAAAAGCAGCCGATGCCTATAAACATGTGCTGCGGTTATAGGTGAAACGGAGGGACAGGCACGGATGGCAAAGGGATGGCAGGTTGGCAAGAGGGAGTCCCAACATTCAGATCTCGTCTCACACCTCCCGGAGTTTTCACCACCCCGAGACAGAAGCCATAACGCACCAGCCGGGGAAATCAGGCAGCGAGTGTCTGCCAGAGCATTGCATAAGAAACCAGGAAAGCTCAGTGCTGCCAGCACCCGTTTCCTTTGCGATACGATTCGAGATCTGCTGATGAAGAGCTCCGCGCGAGACCTGAGGACTATCAGCCCTTCTTGCCAAAGGCTGTACTGAGCATCCTGCCCCCCGGCACAGGTAGGCGCTACCAGGAAGAGAACACCACGGCAGAAAAATAATCAGAGAATTGCAGCAAGATTAAAAAGCAGGGTTAATTTAGGGAACACAGATGAAAGAGAGTGACAACCACCATCACATGCAGAGCAAACAAAAGGAAATGCAACACGGAGATAACGCTACAGGCCCACAGGTGTCTGAGGGACACCAGCAGCCAGGGCAGCACGGGAAAGAAAGCATTGCTAAAAAACCCCAGAACTCTGCTCTGGCTCCTGAGGAAGCAGCGAGACTCCTGTTTCCTGGGGCAAACATTAATGGGAAAAGCCATTTTTGTAGCCCAACCGCAGAAATTGTCCTGAACTCGACCGAGAAAGCTTGCAAAGTTACAACACCACTTGGAAAAGCTGTATTGCCAGAGGCTGTTTAGGCATTCAGTTCAAGGGGGATTTGGGGTTTTTGGGAGAGTGTCAGCGATGCTTCTCCAGCTGGAGGTTTTCAGCACTTTTGGACTGAGTGAAAAGGACTGAGTGAAAACGACCCAAAGTGCTCAACAAACTTTACTCCTCCAGGCCTCCTTCCAGCTCTCACCTATAATTCACTCGGGAAAGAAAGCCTGTGATTTTATCCGGGATTTTCACTCGCCAAGAGTTCTCCTGCACCTTGGCAAGCGGTGGCAGGCCTTTGGCGGGGACGCCCACTCGCGCCGAGCCCCGCGGCTCCCACTTACCGCCAGCCACAGTTGGGCCAAGCACAAGTGTAGGGTTTCTCGCCGGTGTGCCGACGGCAGTGAGCCTTGAGGTGGGAACTCTTGGTGTACGCCTTCCCGCAGCCCGGGTGCGAGCACTTATGGACGCGGACGAGGGAGGGGGGGCCTTTCTGATACTTGGGGGTTGCCTCCACCTCTTGCACATCCCCCGGCGCCCCTGGCCTCATGGCGACTGGCAGGGGGGCGATTTTGACATATTTTTGGTCCATGATGGTTGCAGGGGGCTGGACCTGAGGGAGGAGGGACAGGTTTTGGCCCTGCAAGCTGATAACCAGCTGGGCCACCCTGACACCGCCTGTAGCACTCTGTGCTCGCGGGCTGCCACTGTCCATCTGGAGAGGCTGGATTTGGAGGACAACGGGAATGCTCCCCGCAGCTACTGCCTGGTCACTACCATCCGCTGTGCCTCCAGGCTGAGCATCTTCTTCCTGAGCCACACTGGAGACGGGCTGTCCCCCACAGCTACCTAAGCTGACCTCAGATTTGATCCCGACCTTCCCTCCAGCTGGGTGAAGCTCACTTGCTTCATCCTTGAGGAACTCAGCCTTCTCCCTTAGGAACTCCTCAATCTCCTCCAGGGTGGGAACGAAGCCCTGGGAGAGGCTGCTGCGGAAGTCGGGCAGCCTGAGGTGAGCCTCGCAGACAGCGACGTGGGGTTTCGTGTCTTCCCCCTTTGCACCGGGCAGGGGGAGTGGGGTGCCTTCAGGATGGCTGCTGCTGCCTGCGAGGAGATGGCCAGAGCCTCCTGGCGGGCCGGATGCCCTCTCGCCGCCGTGCCCGGGCAGAAGGGATGGCGGCATGCTGCCTTGCAGAGCACTGGCCAAGCTCTCTAGCAGGGAAGAGCTGGTCAGGGAGGGTCGCAGCTCCTGGCAACTCACAGAGACCATTTGTCGACTCACGTCCTCTACCCACACAAAGCTCTTGGCTCGGCTGGGTCAGAAGCCTCTGTAAGAGCTCAGCTGGGGCTCCCGAGGCTGGGGAAGTCTTTGTTCATCTGCAAGGGAACACCACCAAGGTTATTTCCAAATTATTTTGAAGAATAAACAAGAAAACCTCAACCTTTGAATAAAGTGGACTGTGCATTAGAAAGAAAACATCAAAACTAGTCAGTGGCCTTTGTTTTTAAAGAGTTTGTTGCTCAAAAAACACAAGCTAACCATTTCCCTCTGCAGGATGCCAACAGGCTGCAAAGAGCTAGATTCCCCCCAGAAGCAGACTTCTCTGGGGAGTTTATTAAGCTAAAAATACACAATAAAACACTTCATCCCCCTTCCACCTACACCAGAGGGCAGGTATGTGCTGCTAGACGGCAGAGAAGATGACTTGTGGCTTACAACTAGGAGTTAATTGAGACCCAAGAGAAGGTCCTGGTTTCTCCACACTGCGAATGCTGGTTGCAACCACAACCTGACGTAGACCTATCCCGGCTGGATTAAAGCTAACTACGTTGGGAACAGATAACAAGACAGCTGCGAGAGTGCCAAAGCGCTCGGGGCCCTGGTGAGCATTCACCAGTAACCACGCTGCTGTGGTTCCGCTGGCTACCGGTGCCTGAACGAGCGCCTTTAAAGCCAGTTGGGGCAGGTCTGCCCCAGCTCAGTCACACCCCCCGAAAGCATCACAGACAGACTGTCTGGGGTCAGCTCACGGGGCCCTTGAGGACACAAACACCACTTTTCAAAGCAGGTAAGAAAGATCACAGTATCTCCAGGTTGGACCTGCGTGGGCTCCACGAGGCAGCCGGGCTCCCACGGTTCAACACGCCGAACCCCCCGGGCCCCGCTGTGGCTCGTGGGGTTGGGAGCACCCATGGGGTGGGCTCCTGGGCAGCCACACAGCACCCCTGCCCCTGCGTCCTGCTCCTGCAACGCCTAAACCACCCACGAAGGCAGGATCCTTTTACTTTTTACATTTCAGGTTTGTTTCCAAGAGAAGGAAAACCTATGCCAAAGTCCCTTGTGAACCTTTTCCAGAGTAAGTGACTGAGTCCATGGGATTTCTGCAGAGCTGCAAACCAGTCAAGCCAGTCCTTGCTGTCAGTGCTTCCTCAGGGTCCTGAGATGTGGGAAAAGGGAATTTTTGAGAAGCAGTCTGGATGGGATATAAAGGCCCTTCTCCCCTTAAGAAGAAATAATCCCCACATCGTTCAAAATCTGCGAAGAGCAAGATGCCCCATCGCTCGGGGCCGTTTGCGGTGCTGCCCACAGGGTCACCAGCACAACTCTGCATCGACCCGCCACGATGAGCAGAGGCCGTCGCTGCTCACACGTGAGGTAAGAAAGGCATTTGGGCCAGTCTCCACCTTCAGGCTTCAAGTTTTCATCACAACATGAATTCGTGCTCTGAATCATCACCTCCAAGGCAGCACCCAATTCCACTCCTCCCTCCACACCAATGCTGTGATCTCTTTCTGATCTCTGCTTCTCTGACTCTTGTCTCCTCTTTCTACAGAGGCTAGAAAACCCTTCTCCCTCTGGCTACCAAACACTTCTGTTTACCTCTCCCAAAAAGTCTTAAAACCTGACTTTCCAACAAGATCTCCTTGCAGAGCAGCTCAGGAAGTCGCCATCCCTCCAGTATGCCCCCAGGACAACTGAATTAAACTACAAACTCCTAAGCTCAGGAGCCTGGTTCAGTACACATCTTGCAAATTCAGAGTGAACGGTTCTGTTGAACCAACAACACGAAGAAAAGCACAACCAGAGGGCAGGAAGGTCTGGTGGTTAAGCTGCTGGCTTGGGACTAAGGAGATCTGAGTAGAGTCTCCTGCTCTGCTGCAGAGTTCTCGAGCCACCTCGGGGTAGTTGCTGGGTGCTCTGGTCCTCAGTTTCCCATCGAGGTGGGGACAATCATAACGTCCTGCCTTGCAGAGCGGAGCTAAGGGGACACGTGTAACCCGGTGGCACGCTCCGTTACTAACAGACTTTGGAGGTAGCTGTTACAGGTGTCAGAGCCTTGTCAATCCAAGGCGTTTTTGCAAAAAGCACGTCAACACTGTTGTCATCCCCGATTAGCTACTGCAAGAAAATGGAGACCTGACTTTGGCCTTCAGTGGAGCATACTGCAAGACAAGGTCAACGTCATTTTCAAGCTTCCCTGTGCATTGCTATTCCTGCAGCTTTTCAAATCCCTCGGAGCACTGAATTGCTGTATGAAATCAGCAGATGTGCAGTTTGAGCACATGGAGAAAAAGTAATTTGCCCAAGGTCAGCCAACAGGCAGGAGCTGGGAACGAAGCCGAGGGTTACGACTCTCCTCTCGTGACTAAACACCCCGAACAAACACCTGGAACCTCTTCAGAGCTGTGACTTACACTCAGTGTCCGTCCAAAACCCGGATCCGCGAAGCCTTTCGGGACAGCTGCGAGGCGCTAAACCAGCCGGACGCTGCCACCAGCGCCGCGGGCAGCCCATCCCGCCGCGACACGGGGATGCCCCACTCTTCGCCCCACCAAGGACAACCGTGGGCAAAGCCTGTCCCCGCAGCCGCCCCCAAACCCCGCCACGGGGAGCGGGGCCAGGAGCGGGCTGGAAGCCCCCGGGACCGAGGGGCCCGATCCTGACCCGGCCACTCGCTTCATCCCCGGAGGGAGTTAAAAAACCAACACCACCCCCCCCACCCCCCCNGCCGGGCCGCCTGGGCTCGGGATGTCCCGTGTCTCCTGCCTCGTCCCACCGCTGGAGCTGCTCCCGGAGGAGATGCCTCGCACCCTCCAGTTGTCTCCAGTGTCTCCTCTCCCTGTTAATTTATGCTGGAAACCGGCCAGATTTCTCCAGCGTTTCAGGGGGAAAAAAAAAGTCGAGCCCTAGCAGGTAGCAGCAGTAACGGTCGCTGCTGGCATCCATTCGGATACAGGTTTTCCTTGCGTTAGGAACAGTTTTGGTGGGGCCGTAGCGTTCAGAGGCCGCAGCTGTGATAAGGAGGCGCGTGGGGTCTTCTGTCCTCGTCGTGGCTTCGCAGGCAGCTCGCGGCTTCTTGAGGGAACCCCAGAAACGTTGGGTTGGAGTCCCTGCAAGGCTGAGTTGAGGGTGGCCTTGGGGCTGCCTGTGACAGAGGACAATTTTTCACCATGAGAACAATCAGCCATTGGGCTGATCTCCCCAGGGAAGCGCTGGATTCCCCAACATTGGGCACTTTTAAGATTCATCTGGGCAGGGTGCGGGGCCATCTTGCCTAAACCGTGCTTTTTCCAAGGAAGGTTGGACCAAGTTATCCTTGAGGTCCCTTCCGACCCGCTATCCTACGATCCTGTGAGAGTGTAGGCTGAGCCCCACCGAACCATGCGGAGGAGCACTTGCAGGCCACCGGGTACCGACCCTCTGCCAGCAGCAGTGGCTTTCCAGGCTCACAGGGTCCCTCTAAAACACCTTGTGTTCCCCATCACATCCCAGGAGCCACACACTCTGGGACAAGAAAAAAGCACGAGAGTAACAAAAATGACAGTGTGCTGCTCCACGCACTGATCGGAAGGAGGAATCTTGTTCACCTCAGCGCTCTCAAATCACTTGTAGGGTTTGGTGGTGCCAGTGGTTTGGGGCTAAGTATTTCCAAGCAGGAGGACAATTTTGAGGCAGAAAGCGTCCCTATAGGAAAAGGGAGTTTCTCTTGCCTACCACAGCGAGCCCCATAAACCCAAGGAAGTGAGTGCAGTTTCTCTGCTTTATAAGATGCTGGAGATTTTGAGCCTGAACAAAAACTCACAGACTAGAGTATGGCTTCACATTTGAAAAACGAAAAGAAAAGAAAAGAAAAGAAAAGAAAAGAAAAGAAAAGAAAAGAAAAGAAAAGAAAAGAAAAGAAAAGAAAAGAAAAGAAAAGAAAAGAAAAGAAAAGAAAAGAACCCAACAATGAAGGTGCATGGCTGTTTGGAAACACACTGCCGTGCCTCCGGGTGTCACTGATGCCGTGTCTCAACATTGCAGTGTTTAACGTACGTGCTGATAATACTTAAATTCCTTGCAAGGACTGGGGAAGTCTTAGCTCTTCCAAATCCTCAGGCACTCCTTACTGTGCTACTGCAGGGTTCAAACACAAACGGCTGGGATTGACACCGTGTCACAAAATTGCTGGGGGTAACAGCAGGGAGCAACTCTTCCTCTGGCTTTGTACAGCACCTAGTGGAGCAGGCGGGATGTTCAGGCCGGAGACCCGCAGGCACCACGTTACAGCAAGTCACAGGGAGCAGCAGGCGGCCCTGCACCCCCTTCTCCCGGCCCTGCACTCCCTTCTCCCCACCCTGCATCCTCCTCTCCCGACCCTGCACCCTCTTATCCCTGCTCTGCAACCCCTTCTCCCCGCCCTGCATCCTCCTGTCTCCACTCTGCACCCTCGTCTCCCAGCCCTGCATCCTCCTGTCCCTGCTCTGCACGCCTTTCTCTCTGCTCTGTATCCTCCTGTCCCCACTCTGCACCCCCTTCTCCCCGCTCTGCACCCTCCTCTCCCTGCCCTGCACCCCCTTCTTCCAGCCCTGCACCCTCCTCTCCTGGTCCTGCACCCCCTTCTCCCCACTCTGCACCCCCTTTCTCCCGGCCCTGCATCCTCCTCTCCTGACCCTGCATCCTCCTCTCCCGGCCCTGCACCCCCTTTCTCCACCTACTCAGCGGAGAGCGCGGTGGGAAGCAGCGCCAGCCCCTCTCCCCGGGAATGCTCGGCGGGCGCTCCCAGACCGCACCCGCACGTAGTGGCTGGGCCTTGGGAAGAGCCTTGGGAAGGGCCTCGGGAACGCCCGGGACGCGGATCGGGCCCGGTGCCCCCACTCACCGCGGCCCGGAGGAGCGTTACGGCGGGGCGACCCCCGCCCGGAGGCCCCGCCCACCGGCCCCACCCCTCAGACCCCGCCCATTGACTCCACCCCTCAGNTCATAAAAATTTATAATAACTTTCCTCTTAACATCGTATACAAAATATTCACTCTACTG
Organism: Chionis minor; assembly: GCA_013398295.1. NCBI lineage: Eukaryota > Metazoa > Chordata > Aves > Charadriiformes > Chionidae > Chionis > Chionis minor. The sequence goes on from VZSF01007391.1 coordinate 256,450, forward strand.
AATAAATAAACCACGGACATCTCGCAGACAGTATATGATCTCCAAAGGGAAAAAACAAACAAACAAACAAACCAAACCACAGCATCCATACATCCTTCCCGACCCGAGAGGTTCCCGAGTCTCCCGTTAAGACGGCATTCCCCCTTCTCCCCACCTCAGCACCCCCGGCCCACGAAGGGCAGGGCGAGGCACGGCACGGGTCACCCGTGAGAAGAACAAGCCACCCCCTCGAAGGGCTCGTACCGATAGCGGCACAATTGTGTCCCGGAGAGGTTTCCATGTTCACCCAGGTTATGTCGGTAACCGCGTGTAAGGGACGCGCGCGCCCCCGCCAGAACACCCCCGTGTCCTCTGCTGGTCCCTCCGTGACGCACAGGGACGCTGCTCCCAACGCCAGGTCAGCCAGAAAAGGACAATCTTAACACAGAAAGGAGTTTCTCACCAGACGCCCTGGAAAATCCGTCTCCTGTCAGCCCCAGCAACAGCTGAACTAGGCAAAAAGGTTTCTTGCACCAACAGAGCAGGTGGAGGGGGCCACTGCGGTGACAGCAAGTGCGACATCCCTCGCGGGTTTGGGGACGGTGGCTGCCCCCAGCCCAGCTGGAGCCCAGGCTCCAACGGCACCGCCAGCCCCCGAGCCGCAGACGGACCACGCTGGCAGGAGGTCGCCAGCAGGAAGGGTTTGGAAGTGCTTTATGGACAGGGCATGGCCACACCGAGGGGCACATGCCCACCCACGGCCAGGGCAGAGCCAGCCCGGCTCCAGCCAGTGTCCCACACCAGCCCCTCATGCGGCTACAAACCCCAGGTTTCCCCCCAAACCCCTATTCCTCCTGCTCCCTTGCCCCGATCCCTCCTCATTCTCCTCCGAGACGTGTCTCCCCTCCCCGCTCAACTCCTGCGCGGAAAGCTGCTCCCCTTGTCCCCCGACTGCCCACCCAGGTCCTGACCGCATGTGGCAGTTTCCTCCACCGCTCCTCTCCTCCTGCCAACAGCCACGCTCCCAGGGCAAACGGCCCAAATCTGTCTGGACTTGAACTCCCACGGGGGACAGGGTTAGCGAAGACAGAGCTGGGTCTTGGCAAACGCTCCTTCCTGAACCCATCTGCCCACTCTGTCAGCAGCTGGCAGAGGGCCCGGCAGCCTTCTCCGGGTGTAACAGGAGGGTGAGAAGGAAAGGAGCAATTACTGAATTCGCTGGGTTTCACTCCAGATGGAGAAATGGGAAGAAGGGTGCCAGGGGGAGGGGAGAAATCAAAGAGTCTCTTGGTGGATCATCAAGTAGCTCTTCTCGTACTTGCTGAACTGGCTAAAACAACAGTGGCGCAGCCAGCGGACAAGTGGATCAGGAGCCCCTGGTTCAGGCTGGATTGTGTCTCTCCAGCTGGAACAGAGAATAAGCTCCGTTATATCGATCCAGCCGCAGCCCAGGCCCAGGCAAGACGACGGGCGCCCGTCTGGGATGCAGCAGCAAAGAGCGAGAGCAGCTGGTTGCAGAGTCACAAGTTCAGGTCTCTTTTGTGAACACAAATGAAGTAAAAGCAGGCACCTCCTCGGAAGCGTATCTGAACTATGAGAAAACTGGACAAACCCAGCCTGCCCTCCCCTCGGAGCAGTGAGCTCAGAGCCAGCGCTCCGGATGCGGACACCAGAGCTGCCGAGGAGATCCGGGTGGCAAGTCCATGAGCCGGCAAGTCCATGAGCCGGAGCAACAAAGGGCATGGAAGAAGAGGGAGACGGAAAGCACGCTTGAGCTGCCAGCGAGGGATGGGTCTGAGACCCGACCTGCACTGCCTAATCCCCAGCCCTCCAGCTCAGCCAAGGCTCGGAGCCTCCCGCGCGTGCCGGGAGCCCAAACCCTCTCACATCCACCAGGAACGGCCAGGCCAGAGGGCACCGAAGCCACATCGGCGGACAGAGGGCAGGTCAGTCGGGGAATCTGGCAGATTTAAGCCTTCTCCTCTCGAGGGACAGACACAAGTTATGGATCAAGAACTGCAGCGTCTCACTCCTTTACGTTCCGAACCAAAGGGTGTTACAAAACAAGGCTGCCCACCCCCGCCAGCCCGCTGCTTTTTCAGGGATCACTTGGACGGCCGCAGTGAAGAATTTAAAGCCTGTATCATCAAACCCGTACACCTGAAGTTTAGTGTGGAAGTACTCTTTAGGCACTTAAACAAATGGCTCAATTATAAAAGATACTTAGCAGCGCAGCAGCCTCCATGTGTGAAGATTCCCAACGTTTTACGTTATAAAAAAATTAAAATAAAGGATACTTCAGCACTCCGGTAGGGACCCGTTTGAAAAATCTTGGGCCAGAGGTTACTGATCACCAGGAGCATCCACCCAAGAACCCCCCCACCTTTGGCAATGACATTTTGCCTCGAAGACTTCCTCCTGAAGCCTGCAGTGGACAGACCAGGGTAGGAAGTACAGACAATAAACTGTTTCTGTAGGTGGTTAAGCAGCTGCCAAATCCATCCCCAAAACAGCTGCATTTCAGCACACAAACCTTGTTGTGGGAAAGGGAGGCTAGCAGGCATATAATTTGAGAAGAAATAAAACAAAAACAGTCACCCTTTACGGGAAAGAAATGTTTAGAAAACTTTGGAGAAGCCCTCTCAGGACCCGGCTGCAGACAGCAGAGGAGTAACCTGGCTTCCAGGCCAAGGAATAGTCTGACAAGACCCCGCAAAAATAGCAACACGTCGCCCTTCAGCAGAGCCTCCCCAGTGCATCTCCCTGCCCACACGCCTCCGCCGACAGTTAGTCACAAACACTTTGTTTAGACCAGCCAAAGTTAAAGACTGTTGAACTTCTGCGTACTCACAGTCCAGCCTCCGAACAGCCCACTGCTGCTCCCCCTCCGCACTGGGGGCAGAGTCTGGATCAATTTGAAGTTTAAGTGCTGACTGCGGGCAAGACCTTGACTCCTACTGGGTGCACGGGTAGTCTTTGAGTGGCAGGAATCTGCCACCAGCAGAGTTACTCCAGCTGGTCCGCTCCTATCAGGAATGGGACTGGCCAGAAGGACACACAGCTGCGGCCAGTCTCCTGCCAGTGGAAGATGATTCCCACCTGGGAGCCAAACAGTTGGAACAAGGCAGGAGCAGTTGGTCCCAGTGCCGTGGGAGCAAGAGGCACTTCACCTTTCTCTAAGTGGTAACTGCGTTTATGCTGTGCCTCAGTAAGAATCTCGACTCCTGTCTGGAAATAAAATCAATTTTTAAAATCCCAAACAAGGGTAACAGTAAATATGTAACACCTGGATCAGCAAATGACTGATGCTCAATGACAAATGACTGATTTCTGTCCTGCTCCATGTTTTTTTGTCCAGCGCCCCGAGAAGCGGCTCCGTAGGCTGCTGCCGGAGGGGCTGTCGGCACGTTTCCTCCTACCCACCTCCCGTCCACGATGCTGTTCCCAGCGCTCCCCGGGCGTGCTGGCAAGGTGCAACTCGGCCGCCGTGCAGGGCACGGGGATGCAGTGTGCTCCCCGATGTGCGCTCCCGCCAGCCCACGAGCGCAGCCGAAAGCCTGTCTGTCTGTCTGTCTGTCAAGAGTCTGGTCTGAGGGAAAACAGAGCCAGTGACCGACTCCAGGTACCTCCTCCCGCAGCGACTGCTGCTGAGTTCACCCAGCCGTCAGCAGCCAAGCAATTCCTCCAGCTTCCTCAGGGATGGCACACTTGTTCTCAGGCAGCCTTCCAGGAGAGCTCTCCCTGCTCTACTTCACTGTCACGGGACGGAAAAACCCCTGAGAACAGATTTTCCTTGTGACAGGGCAGCATCTTTTAGGAGCCAGGAGTGGGAAAGGTACAACAGTCTAGATCTGTTAAGGGAGGCAGCAGTTCTGAGCGCTGAGGAGCGAGAGGTCAGAGCGACTGAGAACTGTGTAACGAAAGCTAAAAACCATCATTTAAAAAAAAAAAAGTTACAAAGTCCTTTGTACCTGATGAAGCTCGGTACATAGGTAAAAGATAAGTCACCTTTTGGAATTGGTCCTAATGAAACGTTACTTGTTTTTCCAAAACAAGACGTAGTAACTTTTCTCCTAAATGGTTTCTCCCAGGCGGAACAGAGGTAGGGAAGGACGGAAGCGTGCGTGCACACATAGGCACCCCCGTTGCTCCATGGCCAAACCTCAGCCACCCATCTTTTTTTTTTTCCCCCCCAAGGGAATCTCCTCCCAGTGTCCTATTTGCAGAAGTATTGCTCAAGAAGTTGAGTAAAACTACAACAAGCAGGGGAAGAGGATACAGCTACAACTGGAAAACAGGAGAGCCAACAATTTCTTCCTCCCTTCCCCATACCCCTGCCTCTCCTGCTCAGTTTAGGTAGAATTACACAGAAACATGACCCGTTATTAAAGGAAAAGCCCATTTCCTTTCTCTCCCCTGTTCAACCCCCTTTGGTGCTGGCTGTGTGGTGCTTTCTTTCCATGAAGGCACCTTTGGAAAGCACTTTCGGCCCGAGGTGCAACGCCCCGACGCCTTGTATTTACACCTGAGATTAGCCCTGCCACATCTCTCCGGCCCCCAGCCCCAGAACCAGCCCCCAGGGCTACAGCAACAGCGCGGGGAGAGCAGGTACCACGCGAGGCTTCCCACAAGCGGCCGTGGGAACACACACACACACACACACGCACACACGCACACACACGTGTCTCAGTTTGCCACATGCAGGCACCCGCGTGCCGCCCTTGCGCCTTCCACGTCACACCGAGTACTTCGCCATGTCACTCTTATCAAAGACAACTTTGGTTGCAAAGTAAATGGCTACCAGGCCAAAGCCGGCAGCTGACACCATGTAGGCAGTCACCGACTGCGTAAACTGGACGATGGACCCCATGAAGAGGGAGGGGACAACCTGAGAGAGGAGGAAAGCACTGTCCAAAATTGCCAGGTCCAAGCAGATCCCTCGGCCAGGAGCCACCGAGTCCGGCTCTCCCACCATCATCATGAGCGAGACGTCGCAGGAGGAGCTGACGCACAGTGCCGAGCCGGCGGCTGGAGGAGAGGAGGAGGAAGAGGAGGAAGAGAAGAGGCTCCCGGCATGTCCATTCTGGTAAGGCAGCTTCTGGCTGGAAAGGAGGCTTTTAGAGAAGGCTGACTTCTTGTTCGATCGAGCTGCGTCTTCCTCCTCTTTGCTCTTGTATTTATGCAAGAACACCTAGGGGAAAGAAGCAGCGCACGTGAGGAATGAGCAGGTAGGGTGGAGCGAGCGAGGTGGGGGCAGAGGGGGCCCTGGTTTTTGTGCAAGGGAACAAAACCACTCTGTGCTTTGTGCACGCTGGGTCAGGCTGTTAGAGGTGGGGAGTGCCTGCAGTGAGCCTGGCCCACGTGAGATGGCCTCCAGGAGCCAGCCTGGCTTTTCCCGACTGGGACGGGATTCAAAGCAACCCTGACTCACTGGGGGAATCTGGCCAAACGGGGCCTTTGTTGTGCTGGAGCTCCGGAGCTCAGGAGAGCGCTGCAGCCCGCAGCCAGCCCAGGCTCTGCACCTGGGGACATTCCGTGCTGAGCCCGGGGTTGTCACCTCCTCGCTGGGTGCCCAAGGGAATCCGGGCACCCACTACAGCTCACCCCATCCTGAACCCAGCTGATGCCCTCCTGCAGGACAGGAGCGAGGAGCCGGAGCCCGCTTTGGACGTACCGCAGAGCCCGCGCGCTCCAGCCGAACAGAAGTGTTCGTAAAGTGGCTGCCGGGGAAGTCAAAACCTTCCCACAGCAGAGCCCGAAGGGCAGACCAACAGTTCGGAGCCCTGGATGCACGGCCACTTCTTCATACCTGGTACTTAAAAGTGACACCTGCTGAGACGGCACAGCGCCAGGAACTCGGGAACGAGCCCTTTTCTCAGCTCCGCGGCAGACCGTGCACGCCTGACCTCAACCGAGTGGCTTCATCTGCCCGGCCTGAGCCTCCTCCCTTGGGCTAGGAAAGGGAGGGAAGGAAAATCTTTTTCTTCTCACCCATTTTTTGCCTCGCTCTGCTCAAGCTGTGAGATCTCTGGGGCACGGCTCACTCCAGCAGCCTTCACACAGAGTACGGGGATCCAAAAGCTCCCCACGTTAACGCCAACAAATAATGGGCAGTCATGTGCAGATTGCCAAAACGCTGGGGAGCTCCAGCTTTAAAACGCCAGGGCATTTGCAATTATGCACAACCACTGGTCTGCATGGGGTAGAGCAGATAATGGAGGATCCGTTAAGCCATTATCCACGTGATGAGATTGAACAAACCAAAGAAAATAAACAGGGAAAACCAGCTCCTCTTTGCGAGCAGAGAGCACCGTACCCTGCTGCAGCGCCCAGAGGGGCTTGCCTGAATTATCCTCCCTTCCTTTTGCGAGAGGGACCTGGGCACAGATGGGAGAGGAGGGAACCGCTGGTGCAGGAGTGTGGGTGCTCCGGCTTTGCTGCCGGCCATCCCAAAGCTTTCGGCAGCCCTGGCACCCACCCAGCTACACCCAGCCCTGCCCCGCTGTGTGTCAGCACCAGCCCGTCTCTGTTCGTGCCGCCCCAGGCCATGGCTGCAGACCAGTAGCACAAACCGTTTCAGATTCTTTCGGAGAAGAGAAACCAGATGAGAACTTCACTCAATAGCAGTCATCCCCCAAAAGCTTTACCTGGGCTCTGCTCAGCTGCTCACCGTACCCTCTGACTCCTCAATTCTGCCTAAGCTCACGAATTCCCACTTCAATGCACCAATCCAGGACTGTCACTTATCTCGTGTGGAGCTTAACAATCCTCCCACGTGCCTCCTGTTGCCATCAGACTTCAAAGCAACTCAAAACCCAGCACAGAAAGGGCATTGTGTGAGCCAAACCAGGATGTCCCCCACAGTTCCAGCCCTTCCCATTTGATGCTGCTGTTCCCAGAAGGCTGCCCAGCTGCCCTGCAGGCCCATGCCACATTTCTTGGATTCTGTACCAATCCAGGCATTTCAGAGATACGAGTTCTGTCAAGCGTGTTTGAATACCTAGCCTGGAGAAGTCACGTAAACCTGGAGAAAATGACTTAAACACATAGTCATAGGAATGAGCTTGGTGAGAATCTATGGTTTAAAATCAACCCTTGTAGCACAGGAAACAACCACAGGAGCCATCGATGCCTCGATCAGCAGCTTTGTCTCCCTCTACAGTTGATGGGGAGCAGTGGGAACGAGGAACCAAGCTCCCCCAGACCTCCTGCAGAAGGTGTGAGAGCCCACCATGCACCTCACCTCGACTGAGCTGTCAGGCACGGTTAGAACGTGCAGACCTTTTCCTCCTGCTCTGGACAAGGTTTAGCGGCCATGTGAAGACAAGAGGGCATGCAGGAGCACGGAGCGACTTACACAGCCTGCGCAAAGCAAGGAGCTCCAGCCGAGGTGGCCTCGCAGGCTTTCGCCAACAATCCTGCACAGGGTGGAGGCAACAGCCACTCTGGATGCCCCTTCCGCTGATTCGCTTTGGGAGGAGTGTTTAAAGTTACCAAAAAAAAAAAAAAAAAGTCAAAAAAGAGAGGGGAGAGAGGAAGCAGGAACAAGGGGAGGCAAACAAAAACGATGACAGATTTCAACAGTCAGGAAAAAGAAGAGAACGCAAATGGGGAAGATGGAGAATTTTCTGCGAAAGACATTTCAGAGACTGCTACTTGTGGGGTCTCCCTGCTGCAAAGTAGCTGGTAAAGGAAGGAGGAACTTTCAAGTTAGGGCAACAGCGAGACCAAACCCAGCTATACTCCACACCTCATTGTCCTCAGAGCCTTTCCCCGTCAAGCCTTGGCAAACATGTGGGCATGTGGCCTTCACGTTCCCAGCCTGTGGAGTTTGGTTTTCATTCTGTTGATATTATGTCCATGGGAGATCCCAGCCAAACCGAAGCTTTTGCGAAGCAGAACGCTCCCTCGTACCCCTATTTTGACAGGGTGCCTGGTGCAAATTGGGATGGGTTGGTCAGAAATATTTATTCAATGCGAACATCTGGATGCCTGTGGTAAAAACTCCTACTTATTTCAGTGCACAGTGAACCGCCTGCCATTGGGATGAAAGAGCTGCTCTCAAACCACAAATTAATTTTGCATTTGCAGCACAAGAGAAACTCCTATTAATCCAGTGTGCAACTCAGGAACCTCCTAGGACTTCTCCACAAGGATAACATCTGTGGGACAGGATTACTAGCTTTTGTGGTGGTGTCAAAAGTTGCACAACGTTTATTCTTCTTGGAGCTAGGGGAATAGGAAGAACCTCAGTTTTCATTTTACCGATCTTCGTGCTATGGACAAAAATTGGAAAGCAGAGGCTTTAAGGGCTGAAAATTCTCGTGTTTTTTAGCACCTCAGGTTGGCAGTGCTGCAGATGTGACTCGGTTGCAGGATGCACACAGGTATAACTAACCTGCATGTTTCCCTAAAAATACGCAGAACACAGGACAGCCCTTCTGGCACACCAATCCTAGCTGATTTCTCCCATCTTACCCGCTCACCACTTTCTAAAATTGCCTGGTGCTTACTGTAAGCAGGAGATGCCTAAGGAAGGAGATGCTAAACTCTCTTATCTCCGCCCTTTCAGCTGAATCTTCAGAGAAGACAGCCTGGAGACAGGAGGGACATATGGAAAACCTCTGCACATGTGTTTCTCTTCCCTGAGCTGAACTGACTGTACCAGCTACGAGTGGCCGAAGAGGCCGGCCAAGCCGTGCTCACAGCTACCTGGCACATGGCGCTCCGCAGCAGATCCCTACCTGTTTCTCATGATGATACAGTGATGCCAGCGTGTACGGCAGGATCTGGAGTGCAGAGAAGGTGAAACCCGTCAGAGCAGCTGAGATGGTGACAACGATGACGCTGCGGGAAAGGCACATGACGAAGGCAGCCACGGGGAAGAACACCACGCTGGCCAGGTAGACCGCCCGCGTCCCAAACTGCTTCACCATCCGGTCCATGATTGTCGAAAAGAAGATGGACGTGACGCATTGTAGGAAGAGCCCCAAACTGCCCATCCGGACACCTGCGGGTAAGCAGAGGTAGTGAGAGACGCCGCCCTGACTGCGGCCAGGCTTCACACAGCCAAACACCTCTGGGTCTCCTTCCATCTCCTTCGGTGCCCAACCCAGGACAGTCCACGCAGAGCGTGGCGCTGCCACAAACAGCCCTGGCAACCCCCTGGTGGGCTCAGAAGCAGAGCAGCATCACCTAACGCATCCCAGGGCTGCACCAGCCAGACGGCAGCTCCCACCCTCCACCAGTACCGAGCACTTCGTACACGTGCTCCCGGGCACCCTGGGTCTAACTGAAGGGGCAATGGGAGACAGGAATCCAAAATGTTCCCACCTTTCTGCTCTTGACCCAGGATCTGCCACCTGCTCATGAACCAGGATCTGTTGTTATCTGATGCCAAAACCAGCAACAGAACAAAAGGAACAAGGAATTGTGCTTAAGCCAAGGTAAAGTACACAACATCCACTAAACGACTGCAGTATCCGGTAGCAATCCGGACCTTACCCTTTGCAAAGATCTATCAGATTTCAGGGAATTAAAACCATTAACTCTTTGAAGCGAGGATCATTACTCAACACATGTTTCTATGACAGCTAGCACAATGGAGCCCTGACCTGCTGGAAGCTATACAGTGCAAGTGTTAAATAATAATTAAGCTCCCTCTAAGTCAAACAGACACTCAGCACAAAGAGGCAGTGTACTGCAGAGCTCACGGAGGCAGCGAGTGGAAAACTCAGAGGGAAAGATATACAGCTGGAGGAGGAGGGCCAGGAAGGTGCCTCCAAGAATAAAATACTTAGATCAGGGCGAGGAAAAGAAGGGCTGGGCAGCGAGTCAAGGCGCTGGCACAACGGGACAGCAGGCAGCTACAGTGAGTGGGTATCGTGCCGTGACGTGGACGTGGCAGCTCCCGACTGCAGCAGTGAGCACCATCAGAAAGCACCAGAGAGAGGGGGAAAAACTGGGGAAACTCCCCAGGTACAGACGCAAGACGGGAATCTCGCAGTAGCACAAAAAGAAGATGCAGCAAAGCCCACCTCACTACTTTCCAGCCCCTGCCCTCCGAGAGACAGGGAGCACCATCACCCCTCATTTCAACAGGAGGGAAGAGCAGTAAAAGGACCTGGCAGCGGCAGGCACAGGCTGCAGGCTGAGCCGGACACGTCCTGTTGGGAATGAAACCTGCCAGACCATTCTGCCACTTCACAATTCAGCCCCAGGCCAGGGCTGAGCTGCCAGGTCTAGTTCTGTGCTGGGTAGATGGGAGGACAAAGAGGCATTTCCCTGTTTGGTCCACTGTGCCATGCTCTGGGGGCCACGGAGGAATGCTTTGTCCTGACCCACCTCCAGAAAGTCTAGTTTCCCATAATGTTTTTTGGTTTTTTTGTGCATTCCTAGCAGAGCTGAGCCCATTCCTAGCTCCCGCTAAACGCTCCTGCCCTGGGGAACAAGTGCTGCAGCCTCAGAGCAGCTGGTTCACTTCTCACCTTCATCGTAGTGGCGTCTGGCATCCGTGCCTGGCTTGGCCCTGGGGACACCATGGTACAGTTCTTCTCCAACAAAGTCCGTGTAGAACAGCATGAAAGTCATGAGTGCCATCCAGCTGCAGAGCTCAGCCACGAAGAGGCGCCGGATGACCTTGGGGATGCGGCAGTAGAGGCTGTGGAGCCGCGGCACCAGCGTGCAGAGGTTTCTCAGAGCCTGCAACACGTGCCTGGCCTGCAGGAGACACGAGCTCCTGGAGAGCTGGCAAGAGCAGCAGGCAGGAGATGAGGGCTTAGGGGGAGCATCCTTCAGCGCCGGGCCATCCAGAACGTCTGCCTGGGTGGCTGCCTCCTCCGTCACGAAGAGCGTGGCCAGCACACAGCCGAGGAAGATGACAGCCAGGAGGCTGAAGAGGCAGGTCTCCTGCCCTCCCAGGTAGGGGGCCAGAAAGCTGCCGCCCCAGTCGATGGCTGGGAGCAGGTAGCCGATGCAGCCCCCCAGGCTGATCATGAAGGCGTACATGGAGAAGGCCTGGCGGCAGTTGTCCGGCTCCTGGAAGAGGTCTGAGAGCAGGGCTTCCAGCGGGGTGAAGCAGACCTGGCCGCAGAAATCCAGCAGCCCGATGCCCAGGATGAGAAAGGCGATCTCCAGCGGGCGAGTGTCGAGGGCGAACAGGCTGGCCAGGCTGCTGGCGTGCGGGATGACGAAGAGGCTCAGCAGGACTCCCAGGCACAGCATCCAGATGAAAGGTCGCCTTCGGCCATAGCTGCTGTGCCAGTGGTCGCTGGCAGATCCGATCAGCGGGACGAAAACCAAGCCAAGGACAGGCCCTATCCCTGGAAAAGAGAAAGAGGTGGTGTTAGGGGGACAGATCTGGAGGATTTTTTACACACTGTAAAAAAAGTCTGGGACATTTCAAGAAGTCAGTAAGCTTCGCTGGGTCGCAGCCCCCTCCTCCAAGCACAAAGCTACCCTTGACACAACAGCAGCCCTGCAGAGCCGAGCCTCCATGCCCGTATTTGCTCTTGCCCTCCGGACTCAAAAAAGGGGAAACAGGCACCTCAAAGACGAGCAAAAAAAACCTGCCTACCTAAAACCATGGTCATGAACTTCTCCTCCACACCCACTTCCAGCAGCAGCGGAGGCACGTAGGTTATCCCGGCCGCCAGGCAGACCTCCAGGCCGAACGTCAAGGAGTTGACCAGCAGGAGCTGGGTCTTGCGGTTGTGGAAGATCATGCTGCCCCAGGCTCGCTGAGCCATGTCGCCCCGACAGCCCTCACTGACAGACAGCTCCGGCGCTCCGGCTGCGGCGCTCCCAGGGATGCCCCACAGGCGAGGTCTGGAGCTTCCCTTCCCGGTCTGCTGGGCAGATGCTGCCTCCCATTTTTAGCAATGGTGAACGAAGGGTCTTTTCCTCTTCCTCCTGCTGCAAGATGTGGCCCCAGCAACGCCGAGGCTGGGCGCGGGTGGGCAGGGATCCCACTCCAGGCTTCCCCGTCTGCTGACGTGCTGCGGGCTGAGGGAAGAGAGCGCTCGTTAGGCACAGCGGGATCCAGGGCGGGGGAAAGGGCTACAACCAGGTACCACACAGACACGCCGTCGCCGAGAGGGACAGTCCCCATCCCAACCGGCTTGCAGGCACGGGAGGATGAAGGGGGGACATCTGGGAGAGCGGCAGGGTTAAAAGACACGAACTACATCGGCGCCAGGTTTCTCTCCGAGGGCTTGAGAGAGGTGAGACAGGCACCTGTCAGACACGGTTTGGGAAAATCCAATCCCGCCTTCGGGCTATGGGAGGTCTAATAACCTCTCTGTGTCCTGTCCAGCCTCATCCTGTCCAGTTGTAGCAGGGAGACAAAGGATTTAGGGTCCCCTCTCCCAGTGAAATCAATTAAGAGTCCCCTTGGAGGAGCAGGGCTGCCGGCACTCGCCTGCAGTCACACAGGGTCATCCCTGGAGACCCGTGCCACCACCTAATGACCGGAGCGTCCTCCGCGCTGCCCCGCAGGCTCCCAGGGATGCAGTTTCACCCCAATCCTGCCTCCAGCTCCTGAGATGGGGCACAGGGAACAGATGGTGCCTCTGTGGAGTTTCACAAACAAACCTGACCCACTTTAGCCTCATCTAACAGTGAATGGCAATTACCTTACTCATTAGTCTGAGTCATTTATTTGCCCTGTAACATGCTCCCTCTCTCCAGCCTTCTTCAGAGGGGAGAGGCCACCAGCTCAGGACCGGGGCTGAGCAACCAAGGCAAGAGTAAGCAGACGCCTGTTAGTAACCTGTTATGAGCCTGCCACTATGTCAGTCTGCAATGAGATCCTGCAAGGTACCATCATCTACCTCCAAACTGCTGTTCTGCTAAAAAGCACCTGGGGAAGATGGTCTGTAGTTACGCTGGGAAGGGCAGAAGGGGTCAGCAAGACACAAAGTTCCTGCACAGAGGGTGATGCCGGAGCGTACCAAACTGCTGCCTGATTCTCAGGATGCCTGTGCTCTAACTTCTCACCCTAAATGAGCCACTATCGAGTTCCTCTCTCTGGGGACAAGGCACAACGGGTCCCACTGGCCTGAATGTGCTTCAGCTCACGACCCATTCCTGGACTGTGCACCCCACTCCCGGCTGGCACAGAAGCTTCCAGCTCCTGCCCCACCGCAGCGCGGCCCCTGAGAGCTTCGGGTCCTTTGGATGAAGGAGGCTGCACAGAATGTGAGACACGCAGGCGGAGGAGTTTTATCTCCAACTGCTCCCTCCCTGACTGCGGGGAAGCCGTAACTGCCTCCCTACCTGCCTGCACACCCCCTCCCTGCCGGAGCAGCGAGCTGGTGCGGAGTTTCCTTCCTCGGCTGCGGAGAGCGAGCCCGTCGGAAGAAATGAGCTAGGAATTCAGTTTTGCAGCCTGGCCCCCTTCTAAATTCTTTGCCTCAATTACAGGGGAGAGGAAAAGACTCCCACAGGGAATGTCTCCGGGCCAACACTCGCCTCCCTCCTCAGCACCCCAAGGCGCCCCGCGCTGGAGGCCACGCTTGGTGGAGCGGGTCAGACCTCGCAGAGCAGGAACCGCTGCGGAATGCAAAGTGCCTTTGCAGGAAGGGCTGCCGAACCAGCAGTGCTGGACCTTAGCCTGGCCACAGCTCCACTGGACAGGGATAAACCCCCACGTTGTCACCAAACACGGTGCAAATCAGCGTTCCCTAACTTCACCGAGCACGTGCATTTGACCTCTGTCATGGCACAAGTGTTCGGAGACAGGTACAGCCGGGACAGTTTCTGCTTTCTCCCTTTTCCTTTTTTTCCCCCCTTGCCATCAGCCACGTAACCCACGCAGGGATGCCTGCGTGAGGCTGGAAGCGTGGCCACGAGGTTTCTGACGAAGGAAAGCATCGCTCTCCGCCTCTTGCTGCTGCGGAGGAGAGGCACCACTCCTGAGCTGAGGAGTTGACAGGCTGCCAATTACACACAATAAATACTGATTATTTTCCTCCCAGATCCCACACCTTCCCCCCTCCACACTCACTTAGGCCTTGACTGTCACAAAAGATATCTCCTTTTAACAACTGTGAACATTTAAACGACTCGCCCAAGGTCAAATAGCAGGCTAACGGCAGAGGGGGAACAGCTTTCCTTTAATCGCTAGACGGGGCTTCAAAGGAATACTCAGAGGCCCCAGATACGCTCAGTCTCTTCAGCTGCACTCTATCTGCGAGGAAGCGACTGGGGGCAGCAACCACCTTCCTCAGATGTGGGCTAGACACAGGATGTCTCGGCCGTGTTCGTTTCTGCCGGGTGCCCAGCTGGCTGACAGCCCTGGGGTAGGAATTGAAGCTGCAGCCCCAGCAGCAGGAGCCCGGGTGCCGTCAGCTGGAGACTCCTGAGCCAGAATGAAGCGTGAGCCACCCTCGCACGGAGCTAGAGCTGGAAGGGAGATGTAATGTCCACTATCTGCTGCAACCCAGGGTCTGGAGGGCTTACAGAGCCGGACTAATCCCAAGGTAAACCCCAAACCTGAAGGAAAAGATGTCTCTCGCACAGGCAGAGAGAAAAAATACGTATTTTCTTCCCTTTTGTCACAGCGACATCTCTAGCACTGGGGAGGAAGCAGGAATCTATCCACCTCCCCAGCTACCTGAGAATTTCACTTTTGAGGCAGAGAGGCTGAATTTCTCATCAGTAGGTAAGACAAGACCTGTCTCTTTCCCCCCCTCCACACCCTCTGAGGGCTTTAATGAGAAAATAAACCCCAGCGTACCCAGAAGCAACACCCAGCACAGCCAGGGATGAGAAGCTATCAACAGCAAACAAGCTGTAGCTACAGTTGCATCAGGTTATGAACCCTTTTCTGTTTAAGTCGCCCCAATACTCATCAATCACTTTTTTTTATTTTGTTCCCAGAACACAGAGAGACGGATTGATTGAGCTGGAAAGAAATGCCGGCGCAGGCTAGGGAAATCATCTGCTCCGTAAGGAGAGGGGCAGAGGGATGGAGAAGGAAGGCTCGGGAGGCTCAGAGGAAGCCAGGACTCACCTCCTCCACGCAGCGCCAGGCGATCCCTGCGGAGCCCAGCCCGGGTACGCCGCGTTCAGGAAAAGCTACCAAAGCAGCGTGCAGGCGAGCAGAGGTGGAACCCAGCCGCAGGTACACAGGCGGGTTTGGTTTCAGGGCCCTCCCTGCCTCCCGATAACGCGGCGGTGTTATCAGTGCGTCACTGGCACCGCAGCCACGCCGGCCTGCGGGCTCCAGCCCCGCGCTCCTCGCGGAGGGTTTTGCCACTGCGGCCCCAAACCAGCCAAAAAGAAAACGCAGGGTCCGGGCTCACACCTGAACTTTGCCCAAAGCCCTGCCCCGGTGATAACATTTGCTGCCTTCCCTTCTGATCTGCTGGCACTTCACAAATAGCCAGCAGAGAGAGGCTTAGTACGTGGGATTATTATTTTCTTTTTAAAGACAATTAGATGTTCCCTGCAGTTTTGCAGGTAACAATCTGGCTCTAAATAACAGTCCCAGCAGCAAGACCAAACACTTTGTTTAAACGGCTCATCTCTTCTAGGACAATCTACCTGGCAGACCACGTGGGAGGACGGGTTCGAGCCTGGTGCTCTGTAACTCTGTCCTGACGTGGAAGAAGCCCGTTACACCAACGGTGCCCTGGCCGAGCGATCCCGGTTACCCATCCCAGCAGCAGTTACCCATCACGCCCCAGCTGAGCTGGCTCCAGCCTGTCCATCGTGGTGGGATCTGGCATCTTGTGATGGGGAGACCTTTCACGGTCAGACGGGGGGTGGCTGGTCTGAAAAGCTGCCTGACAGCGGGCACTTCTTGCCCTCTGGCCTCAGTTTCCCCAAACATCTACAATAGGGACACAGCCTTTGTCCTTCCCCAGGGAGCACAATGCCAAGCACCTTGGCAAGGACAACGGCCAGTCCCAGAAAAAGGGGGATGCCAGCCCTTCTGTGTCAGGTTTCCTGCACGCAGAAGCAGAAGGGAGCCACATGTGGGGCTTTTCCACAGCTGCTCATGGAGCTGTTGTGCCACGGGGACATCCTCTGTTGTTAAGCGTTAAGGCTCTTCCTCTCCCTCCCCAAGGAGAAGCAAAGCACCTTTAAAGCCTGGGCTTCTGCTCTACTTTCAAGCTTGCAAACCAAATTTTTCCTCTCCTTTCTCTGCAGAGAAACAACAGATCAACGCGGAGAGGCTGGTTCACCTGGCAGCCAGGTAGGAGGGTGGGTCCCGGGGGCAGGAGCGAAGCAGCACACCTCCGCCGGACCAAGGGAAGCGGGAGCAGAGGGGGCTCTCTGCCACCCACCGGGAGACAGCAGCCTCGTCAGCAACGGCGACCACAGCAGAAAGGGCTGCGCCTCCCACCGTCCCGGCATCTCCTGTCCGCTCCCTCCTCTCCCGCCCGAGCACCCAGAGGGACAGGGAGGAAGGCAGGCAGTCTGCCTCCGCGGAGTCAACCCCTCCGGCAGCACTAGCAGGGAGCAAGGAGAAGGAGAAGGGGTGAAGCCAGGGAAAGCGGCTTCCGAGAGTCCCTTTCTCTAAGGCAGCGCCAGCAGATCGGATTCACACGCTTCCCCGACTCCGCATTAGTTCTCTGTTCTCACGCTACAGAAGTAGTTCTGACAAACGTCTTCCTGCGCTCCACGCGGTGCGGCGACGCGGGCAGGCCCTGCTTGAGGACACCCACCAGCTGAGGCTGGTGCAGAAACAGGGCTGAATTTATGGGTGATGTCAGATGTACGGACTCATTTACTTGATGCAACAGCATCGCCCGCAGAAGTTCACTTCCCACTTCCTTTCTCTCAGCCAGCACAGGCATTTGTTGCTCTGGGTGCCCTCGCTAACGGACTTTGAACCACCCCTTTCGCTTTTACAAGAAACCAACCCCGAGACACCTGAGGGAAGGGGACGAGGTGCTGGGTGCTGACGGACACACACGCACCGAGACTGAAAGAAGCCTCTCCTCCTCCCAACCTCCTCAAACCTTTCCAACATAGGGTCTTACAAGTAATCGCATCTAAACGCTGCTTAGAGAGAATGAAGATTGAGGGGTAGACATTTTAAAAATCAAATTTGGCCGTAGTTGCGCGGCAATGAAAAACTCATTTATTCCTCAGAAGAATCCATATCCTGCCACTCCATAATCCTTCCAGTCCCTCACACGGGTGCAGAAGGGACAGGAGATGTTATTAAATGTGGTAGCAGCCACTCTGGTTTATGACGGCCGTGCACCTACTCCGTAGTTCAACCAGCAGCAACAGTAATGATCAGAAAACAGAGAATTAAATTCATCAACTATCTCTGACCTGTCAGGGCTCTGTAATAACCCGAGCCCCATCTTATGTGGCAAAAAGCTACCCCAGAAAAGCCTTTGCTTTAGCAAAGGAAAAGCCATAGCTTTTTGGAGAAGCACCCGAGGTGGTACCGCCCGGCGCTGGAGGCAGGAGACGGTGCTGTGCTCAGGCAGGGGATGCTCCGGTCCAGCAGCTCCCAGGTGGGATGGCCCGGCACCCTCCCTCCCTGCCGCACGGCAGGTTTGCTGGAGAAACCCTATTCCCAACAGGCAGCAGAGAGAGGGGGAGGGCGAAGGGTACTGCGAGCTGTTGGGTTTCCATTCATATCCGCAACGTTACATTTCCAACCTTCCAAGGGGCTCTTTATGAAGGTTATTAATTCCCCGCTCCCTGGAAGCCCTTTGGAAGAAAGGGTGGGAGAGAGCACAAGAGCGAGTGCTTAGGGAAGGGCTGTTCATACAGTGCCAGATCCTTTCACAGCTATCAGTGTCCATTCACTGCAGCTGAATGTGAAATACACCATGGAGAATAGCTCTGGCAGCCTTGCGCGGGATGGAATGGAAAACTCACCTGACCTCTCCTGACCCTCTCCCCTTCCCCCCCTCCCAAATCTCCTTGACCCCATTCAGAGTGCGGGGAGAGGGGAGCGGTCATTAAGCAGGGATGGGAGAACTGGCGATTTATTTAGTCTCTCTGAATTAACTCTGCATTTCCTTTGAGCTTGGGGGCTCCATTATATGGGCCTTGGCAGCTCGGCTTAGGGAAAGAGCAGCAGCGGGTGGAAATCCCCTCAGGCGAGAACAAGGAAGACCTGGGTGCCCCAGCCCATTTGAAATTCCCTCCCTCACCCCACTGTGCCGCATCCAGCAGCTCAAATACCAGGAGATATATAAATATATATACATATCTCTCTCCAGGACAAATGCTAGATGCTAGAGATGCACCCAGAGTTGTGGGAAGGGGCAGGTCCCCAGGACAGCTCACGAGACGCAGGTTGCTTCAAAGGGAGATATTTGAATTTCTCAGGACTGGGGGTCAGCTCTTCCCAGCCACGCTGGACATTCTTTGTCGCAGCTCCTGCAATGTGCCCATCCTGCTTCCAGGGCTACCTAGAAGCCAGAGCTTAGCTCAGGCCCTTTTGTGCTCGCCGCTCTCCCGATGCACGGGTTGGTCCCCAGCCCGAGACGCGCCGAGGCTGAAGGCAGCTCACTACCATCTCCGTCTTGTGAATTGCAAGTGAGAAGCCGAAGGGAGAAGAAGGAACCAAGTTTTCAGCACCTGCAGCGATCAGCCGATTTTCCGGGGGCGGCATCTCCCGCTTTCTGTGGGCCACTAAGCCGGAGTGCACCCATCCCAACCAAAGCTCCTGTCTCCCACACCCACCAAGCCACCCACCTTCCCCGCAGATGGCCGGGGCTCAGCAGGGTGGAGTTTGAGATGCAATCGCAGGTCCTGCCAGGTTCCTGCTGCCTCGACCACAGACTGAGAAGTCATTTCAGAGCCACCAGGATAGTCTGCACCAGCCAGGGAGCAGAGGTGGGGCACAAGCCACCCGGTGACCTCCCCTCTGCCTTTGTCCCTCCTAACCTGGGAGCTGGTTACTCCTGGCAGTTAGCAGGGTCGGGCTGTTCCAGAGCCACCCCAAGGGATTGGGTCAGGTCTGCAGAAGCTTTGCGAAGCTTTTTTCTTCCTGGTATCACAGAATCACAGAATGTTAAGGGTTGGAAGGGACCTCTAGAGATCATCTGGTCCAACCCTCCTGCCAGAGCCGGTCCACCTACAGCAGGGGGCACAGGGTGGCGTCCAGGTGGGTTTTGAATGTCTCCAGAGTGGGAGACTCCACCACCTCTCTGGGCAGCCTGTGCCAGGGCTCTGCCACCCTCAAGGAGGAACTTCTGTTCCTCCTCATGTTGAGATGGAGCTTCCTATATTCGAGTTTATACCCCTATCAGTGGTTCCTTCAGGTAAAGGTGCATCTGTGAGGGCAAGTGAGTGTTTTACAGTAAGCAGCAAGGGCATGTGAAACTGGTCACTGTCCAACATTCCTCAACCGGATAAAGCAAAGGCAACAGGGAAAGACAAATGGAGGTCCCTATGAGATGGTTGAGAAGGTCAAAGTACTTGTTAAGAACGGGAGCTTGGAAAGGATGCTCTCCTAGCCCAGCAGGCTAACAGGACTGTCCTCGCTCTGCCTGTCATACCGAGAGGACGCTCCCCAGGGTGGAGAAAGATCTGCCCAGCCTGCCCTTCACCCTGCACATCTCTGGTGTCTCACGCTCCTTTCGGGAGCCGTGCCAATAGCTCCATGGACGCTTTATCCTCGCCCCGCAACACAAACACCAGCAGACAGCAGGGCAGCCCATGGGCTCCACTGACCTGTCCCACAACCCGCTTCTTCCCCGGCACACAACGGAATTGCTCTTGGCAGGAGGCTTTCTCCCAGGCTTTGGCTGCCTTAACTCCTGCGCCCTCCCGTTTGGCCGGTGAAAAAGACACAGCAGCAAAGAGCGGCCAGTTCCAGCCCGTCCTCCTCTTCCTCCCCTCGCCATTACAAACAGGAACCCTGTCTGACTAACGAGGTCAGGAGGCCATGCTGACATTTTCAGGGCTTGCCGTGCTTCTCAAAGGGACAGACATCAGCCTGGCGCGCACTGCGATGCCAGCGGGGCTCATTGACTCTCCTGCCCTTGGCAGGGGTCATTGCCACGTTCGCCCAGAGGCAGCCACGGGCTTCGGGCTGCCTGGGAGACCCTCCTGCAGTCCACGCTGGGAGGAGGGTGGCCGAGACAAGACAGGGTGCAGAGAGGAGCTGGGCACTGCGCCTTCCGCAGACAAGCAGGGGCCAAGGCTGAAACCTCGCCGTGCTGCTCTGTAGCGCAGCCCCGTTTCCATCAGGGACAGACGATGACCGCGCCGGAGGGCCACGTTCAGGCCTGATGCGATGAAGGACCGAGTGCACCGATAAATACCCCGGAGCTGAGCTCAGCTGCAGAGGGACCCTCAGCCTGCGCTGAAGGAACCGCAACGGGGCTGCTTGTGCCTGCCGCACGGTAGGACGATCTGGCAGCATTTCACCCGCTCGGGGCTGGGATCTGATCCTCAAACCGCGTCAAGCACACCGAAGCCTCGCAGGCTCCTAAACACATGCACTGCAACCAAAGCTGCAGCGCCCGCAGCCTGCACTCTCAAGAGCCTCACTCCTCCTGGTCACCCTTTCCTGAGCTGGCGGCAGGTCTGCTAGAAACAACCCAAGACCTCCAGACAAGGTTGGCTGCCTCCACGTCCCAGCCACAGCTTTGTTTTGCTACTGCGTGACCCGAGTTCTTGCTTTTATTCATGAGAAGAGCCCCCGTTTTGGAGCGGGAGAGGAAATGAGAGATGATCTGATTCTGCTTTTCACTTGAGCTCATTTTTGGTGTGCCCATCACCCTGGCATTTGGTCTCAGGCAGCCTCTCCCCCACCCCCTCTTTTTTTTTTTTTTTTATTATTTTTAGCAGAAGAATAAAAATGTAAATTGAACTGGAAAGGGAAAAAATAAGCCCCCTCCAGGTGCCCCCCTTCTCTGCAGCGTGGTAACGGGCACAGATTATATCCGGCACCACATGACCAGGGCCCGTATTTATATGTCAGTGTGTAAAACCCACCCTGCTGAGCCGCCTTTTCTCTGCCTGAGGCTGGGGGCTTCTGCTACGCGTCTCGTCAAACAGGCCCACAAAGGGGATTAAGGAGAGCCCCTCAGCCCCGCAGAGTAATCCATCAAATTATCCCTTGTTGGCATTGCTGCCCTCTTAAGAGAAGAGGAAAAAAAAAAAAAAAAGAAAAAAAAAAAAGCCCTCCAAAGGCTTTTAAAGGCACTGAAATTACACTTGAGCCTGAAACACTCCACCCAGCTGCTGTAGTCCACAGCACAATGGGCTGGTTGTAAAGGGAATACCGGGAAGCGAGGAAAAAGAGACGGACACTGTTAAAAAGGGCAGCAGCCTCCCCATGTCTGGAGCTCCAACAGGTGGCTCGGACCCCCCCCCCCACCCCCGGGACCCGGCAANCTCCCGGGACCCTGCAAGCAGAGCCGGCCCCCCTGTAACGCCGGGCTGCACCTCCCACCCAGGGAGGCTCTGGGAGACGTTTGCTGTGCCCAGACGGACCCACGGACGCGTCCTCACCAGAGGCGAGGCTGGCCAAGGCAGAGTCTGCGCCCAGCCGGAGGAGCTCCGGACGCTCTCCCGACAGGAACCAGGGCTGGGGTCCGGCAGCGCCCCTGACCACAGGCTGCAGCACCGTCACCCCATGCTGCCACCATGGTCCCCAGAGCCCCGCAGCCGGACACTCCTGCCGAACACCCATCGCAGACAAACAGGCTGCTCTGAGGCTCACGGCATCTCCACCAGCGTCCCCACAGGCAGAGCGAAGCCACAGAAAGGTCACGCTCACCTAAACCCTGTGAAAGGCTGTGTGGACATTGAATCTGTATTTTCTTCCACTGCAGCGACCTAAACAAAACAACTGCACATGAACTTTTGTGCTGGTCAGCACCACCTTATTTTGAGGTACAAAGTCCTCTGCCCACCAGCCCTGCCTAAGCAAGCACAGGGGATTTCATAGGTTCACGTTACTGTAATCCCTCTTAGGGAGAAACAATCACCGGGAATGAAACGGGGAAGGCGGATAGTAAAGCACTTACCACAGCAAAGTGGAACTGGCAAAGAGAAGAGCAAACCAGTTCTTGTGGAAGGCTGTTAGTGCATACAGAGAACACATGGCAGTCCCACTACATGCTACACGGGTCACCTCAGCACCGGAAATAGTGACAGAAAACTTCTGAGTTTTAATGACTAGTGCTGAGTAGAAGGAGAATAATTTCCCCGTCTGTTACAGAGAATAGCTGGGAATGCAGAAGCCCTCGCTGCTTTATCGCGTCTGCCCTGCAATGCCTGTTCACAGGGCTGGGAAAATGGGAAGTGAAATTGAAACTTCTTGTTTCCAGCCAAAGCACAAATGCTGTGTAATGGGATGTCTGACTCCCCAGTAAGCCAACGCCGCGCTTCGTCTCCTCGTACCTCTGGCACACGGTGGCTCCAAGGCAGCTCTTGGACTTCTACCCCACCATTCCGGCTTTATTTGGAAAGCTGTGACAGTCATGGGGCCAGCCGAGTCTCAGGACCAGCCTTGGGGTGGAGAGGACAGTTCTGATGTACCAGCAAAAACCAGGGGCCAGAGCAAAGGCTGCGGCTGGCACCGACATGGGAGGCTGCAAGTCCGGACCATCCGCTGTGGGTCCCGGGCCAGTGGTGGCCAGAAGCTCTGCAGAAACAACCTGCCAAGTCCCGGCAGGAGGTTCCGGCCCAGCCGGTACCCCAGCAGGCTAAAGCGAGGGCTCTGACATTTAACTGCGGTGGAAGCTGCCTCCACCAACACCAAAATTTAACCTTCCCTCCTTTTCCCAGAAGTCACAATTGCCGAGGAAAGAGGGAGGAGAGCAACCAGCCACAACTCCACGCATGAGCCGTCCTCGGAGAGCAACAGGCACAGACTTATACGGTCCCTTTTGCTTAAAGTTTTGGGAGCGTGACCTCGTGCTCTTCCTCAAAGGATATACTTTGAATCCTAGACACACACAGAACTAATGGGCTCTTTTGTAATCACATGGTAGTTAGTCCATTTTTTCATGGTAATTTTCTGGTCTGCAATTCCAGTTATTTGTGTCCCTGCCGGAGAAGTTTGATGCTAACATATCTCTCAGCGAGCCCTTTGACCTCCGTTGGCAGGTTGGTGGGTTTCTCCCTCTCTGTTTTCTGTCTCTAAAATGAGGTCATGGCTTTGAACGAGACAAAGAGCCTTTGCAGCTTGAGGAATAGCCCCAAGACAGCTGTGAGTACAGAACCCCCATCACTCACATCAGCCCCCAGCTCTGCTGGGAAGGGCCAGGTTTCTCCCCCCCAGCTCTCAGAAGAGATGGCACAACCGTCTCTTGAGAGCCGCTGCAAGAAGGGCTGTGGAACAGGCGGCCACCCGCAGCGGGAGCGTTCGAAGCGGGAAGGAATACAGCAAAACTCTCCAAACACTCTGGGCTGGGAGTTGCTGGAAGATACCGCTACTCCCGCCGCCTGCCCCTCCGGCGGGGGTCACCATTCCCAGCCCGCCTGCTGGCTCTCCAGCCACCCGCATTCCCAGCCCACCCTCTGGGCTTTGGCGACCAGCGGAGTTGGGTTTACGCCGACACACCAGACTGTCAGTGAGGCACCTCCTGTCACCGCGGCCATGGGCCAGCACCCTCTGCCAAAGGGACAGGTGAAAAGCAGGCGCGCAGGGAATAACAGGATTTCTCTGGGCTGCTCTAAGGTCCAAGGCCACATGTCAGAGTCCCGGGCTCTTTCTCAGAAGAGCAGCGGTTTTACGTGCCTGGGGCACCAAAAACCGTGCACCAGCTCTGACTTCTGCCCGCAGCACACCAACTTCTCTGCGTTAACGAGGGCCCCCAGATCACCGCCAGAGCACAGACCGTCTTTTCCTTATCATGACAAACCAGTCATGAGACCCGGGTCTGAAAACATGAGATTCTGTGATTTTACTTCTGCCTGAAATTGCCTGGGCAATCGCAAAGATAAGCAGCAATCAGATTTTCTTTTTTAAGACAGATAAGTTTCACTGGAATATCTTTATGGGAAACTTAAAAAGCCTTTTCCTTTCCTCATTCTCACTATCAGTTTAACGTGTTACGGACTCCGAACATGCAGGGATTTGACACGAAGCTGCACCTATTCACACAGAACACACAGCAGCACGGAGTATCTGGAAGTGGAGTTTTCTGCTTTTTGAAAGACAAAGCTCAAAGCTGCCATTTCTATAGGAGGTGAACGGAGCAAGGCTTTTTTACCACTCCTCTCACTCCGTCTCTCGTCACAAACAGGAACCTGACTTCTGTTTTGAGCCCTGGAAAGAATATCAGCCCTCATTTATTAGCTTTTTAGTAATTAAGCATGGAGTCCAAGTTCAAAGCTCCCTGGATTTTGCAGAGCCCTCTGAGCAGGGGCGCTCAGGCTTTTTGTGGCACATGGTTAGTTTCTCACTCCGATACGGAATACAGGCTGCATCTATCACCCAGGACAGGCAGGGAAGGGGTCCGAGTGCTGAAGGGACGTAGTGCTTGCTGAAAAACCCTGCTGCAATGCCAGAGGATAGATGGAAGTTTGTGCCTTTCAGCCTCTGAGTAGAGGCAGGATTTTCTTTCCACACTGGGCTCTCTCTTGCCCGTATTTAGTGGGGTAAAGTTCAGTGAGCCACAAATGAGGCAGAAAGACCTCTGATATTCCCGCAACGTCCTCCAGGCTGCCTTGGGCACAGAGCCAGGGCACCTCGGGCAGGCACAGAGCCGGCTTTGCCCGGGAAGAGGCTTATCACCAGCACCGTCCCGGGCCATTCTGGCTGTGCATCAGCATGTGCTAACTAGCCCCAGCCCCGGTCTTCTGTCAGCGCGGGGATAGCTAGCATTCCCTGCTCCTGCCCAAAAGGCTTATACGCCGCTATCAACATTGGCCACAGACAGTGATGAATGGGAGTATCTGGGGGCAGCACAAATGTAGACTGTGTTCACAGAAATCAAAGCTGAAAGAGGCCCTGTTGAATCATCTTCCCCGCGGCTGCTGCAGGACTGCTCCCAACAGCGCATTCTCCAGTGATTTGGCCAGTCTGGATGGATGGATCTCAAGCACTGAGGTTGCAAGAATTCCCCCTGAAACAATATCCACGGGCTAAGAGATTTAACAGCTGAAAAGCGTCCTTCCTTCCTTCCCTCCCTCCCTCCAGTTACCCTCTGTGTAATTCCTGCGCTCTCCTTTTTATATGCATGGTCAGACCCCTCTCCAGACTACATTTAGCCGCTCTCCTAAACCTAGCTTTAGTCAATTCTCATGAAAAGCCACCCTTCCAGGCCCATTAATTGCTCAGCCAGCCTTGGCTGGAGCACAGCAGCCTTTTGTTCTAGCATTGCTCCAGCTGCTCCCACCGCCCCTCGCACACAGGAGCCGTTTGTCATAAACATTCCCAAACGCACCTCTGGAGTCCAACAGCAACAGCGCCCGCACAAAGCCCTCCCCTGTGGCGCCAAGAGCGGTACCTGGTACGCACAGCCTGCTGCCCTGGAGAACCCCTGTCACCTCATTGTTCCTTTGTGCTCCATCCCTTTGTATTTAGGAACTGCCTCTCGCCACCGACCCACGCGGAAGCTCCCTCCGCGACCAGAACAATCCTTTATTCTCTTCGCGCAACTTGGGGAAAATTTTTTCCCGAATCCAGACCAAGGTAGCACAGCGATAACCGGCTCACCGCAGGGGCAGGGAGAGCACTACCAGAGGACAATCAGTGACAGCGGTGTCAGCTCAGGTCCCGTAGAGCATCGAAAGGCTGTGGGTAGCCTCTCACGAGAGAAGTGTCACGACAGCCCCAGGCAGAGGGGACAGGGAGCAGCGTAACACCCTGGGTCAGCTGCGGGAGCTTCTCCAGAGGCAGAGTACAGCCCAACGTTTCCAGGCAGAGCACCGCTGATGGAAAGAGCATAAAATCACCAGCAGGGAACTCACGCACAGGTTCCAGAGCAACGTAGAAGCTTTTGGTCTCTGCAGAGAGGACAGAGAAGGGAGCGAGGAGCCTTACATCCACTTGGAATCTAACTGGAGAGCCAGTTCTGCCCGTTGCTCCTCAATTAGAAGCCGGCAATTGGGAGGAGATGGCAGAATAGCGTTCGGTTTGAGGTTCGCTCCCCACCTCAGTTTCTTTGACGTAGGAAGTCAGATCCCAGCAGGAATCACTCCTCATGCTTGGTAAAGAAAGTGCGGATTTTATTGCATGCACCATTTCACTGAAAGTCTCAACCCATAAATCTAAAGCAAGATTTAGATGTTATCCACAACTTCGTTCCTGAAGTTGGCTCTAGCCTGCTCTGCAAGAGCATTAATGTCTTTTGAGTGCTGACAACTTGCACGGATTTGAGTCACTGCACTCATTATATTTGCATTTTTCTTGAAGCCCTAGCTCCTGGAAACAAACCACCATGGAGAACTTCAGCTTCCAACAATATGAAGGTGAAAAAAAAATCTGCTCCCTTGATGGAAGGGAAAAACCTTAGACCTCACAAAGCAAACCCAGCGCCCGCCATTGTTTTAAGTTTCTTTTTTTCAAATAAACCTCATTATTTTGCCAGAGGCCATCTTTATACCTTCTGAGCATTCAAAACCTGGCAATTACGAGAATTCAGCTGTAAGCCACCAGAAGTTGGTTCCTTCTGAACTCGACAGAGGTGATTTCATGTGTTACTCACACAAGGTTTCCCTGGATGTAAGACAGGGCCAGGTCCTCGAGCTCCGGACCAGCAGCAGCTTCTGTTAACACGTGTACAGTAACGTGGAGAAAGAAAAACGGTTCAGAGCTGCAAATCAAGCACCTGCTTATTGCTGTGTGTGTTCCAGCCACCCTCCAGCGCTGAGACAAAGAAGCCATTGGGACCACATTCCTACATTACATTTCTTATTTTGCCAGACAATATTCACGGGGGTCTGTTTCTCCTCTTATGCAGGCTGGCAAAATGTTAAACAAATATTTTTGAACTGCAAGAGAAACTGACATTTTAGGATATGAAAACAAGGAGGAAGGGCACAAATTTGAGGACCTCCAAGGAACAGCATGCATACAAATAATAATAATAAAATGGTGACTTTATAGTCCCACTTAGCTATGTTTTTTGAACAAGCAACCGGATAGCTGAGTTGGTAGACACATCAGCAACTTCTGCAGCGCTGTAATACAAGATCAGACTCAGATTCTTACAGCAGCACAAGAAATAGAGCCCGTTTTAAGGGATCCATGGATTCAACATATTGTTAGTCTCAGATAACTGGACAATACAAGCACCAGGACACGGAACTGCAAAAATAATCCTCTGGTTTACTATCTTCCTATTCTTTTGTTTGTGGCGAGTGCAAGATTTCCTTTATATTATGCAGAGCCATGCTTACAGGCAGTCTTCTGCGAGCACATCTATTCCTTTGCTACCTCGCAGAGACTGCTTTAAAGTTTCTCCCTGTTTTTGAGAAGCAAGGATTGCCCCGTGAGGGTCTCTGTCTCCTTTCTTAGCCCAGCCCTAGGGTTCCTGTTTTCACACGGACAGTCTCATATTGAGCATTCAGACATCAGGTCAACCCTGAAAATACTTCACAGCTGCTCACAAGCTTCTCATGACTCCCTTGCTCCACTCATAGCACAACCTCGATCATGAGTTCAGCGCCGGGCTGCAGGATCACAAGACGCCGCAGGTTGGCTGGGCAGGGTTAGTTTTAGCTGAACGCAGCTGTCTTACGCTGGCTGCCCCCCACCTCCTGCAGAAGCCACAGGGCACGATCATATGATAGAATTATTTGCAATAGCAGAAGTGAAGGGAGGAGATTCGCCGTATATAACTCTTTTTGGTTTCTGCATACCCCTCTCCACACTGTCTGCCACTTACTTCTCCTGAGGTCCAAGGCCCTGCAACCATTACTGCCTGGTCGCCCCTACCAGCCGCTGCTCTCCTCCATCCCTCCGGTCCTTTTGCTCCCTCATAGCCTTGAATCCACCACAAACCTCCACAACTTTCACCCAATGGGTCAAGTGTTTTGCTTTGATGCTGCCTTAGCCAAGATAAGGAGATAGCAACACACACACATTAAAGAAAACCCCAAACAGCCAACTACCAAAACAACACACTCCTTGGATGAACTGCTCCAACGTGGAGAAAAGTGGAGGATAAACACAAACAGATGGTGCTCACGCCGCTGCCAGCTCCTCTGAAAAGCTCCACAATCCCACTGTGACAGAAGTGGCATAAACCTCTGAAGAGGCTGAAGTCAGAGGAGCACGTTAGCGCTGTATCCATTGCCGTGTATGAAACAGGCGTAAATTGCCTGGGAATATACAGACATGGAGAAAAAGACAGACCATCAGCAAATTACTTTGCCGTGTGCGCTATGTGGTTTTTTTCCTTGTCATTTAAGCAAGCTCCTAGCACTGCTCCAGCCCGGGAGCAGACCCCACAGCCCACCAGGCAGCTTGAATCAAACCAACTGCAGCTCACGTCCAGGGAAGAGCACACAAGCCCAGCACCGGTCTGCCGATCTCTGCCACGCTCCCGAGAGGGGCAGGAGTCGGGGAACCGCCGCAGGCGTAACCGTTCACGCTGGCTTTTGGCAGTGTACGACCATGGAAGCCAGAGATTGAGACTAATATAATCTATCAGATGACACACAGCGCGTGTAAAGACTACTCGTACAGAGCATCGATGTTTTGTCTCCCTTTGCTTTTCTACATTCCTCAGGAGTAATTTGCAAACCCTCAGAGCTTCTTGCGGATCCAACACAAAAGGCTCTGGGTTGAGATTGTCGGAGCGATGCAGCCAGTCTGAAGACAGGCTAATGCTTCCAAAGAGGCTTTGCAAAAAGCCATGCAAGGAGACACACGCGAAGAGACCCACACGGTTATGTTGGAAGAGCAGTTTTTATCCTGTCACTTCATCATACACTGGAATTGATGCTTTTAGGACCAGCGTTTTTGGTCCACACTCTGAGCAGAGCTTCTACTAGCAGCTTCATTATGAAACTGGGCAGCTAAGGTTATTTTTTTTTATTATTTTTAAGAGTGCGCACTCACGATGCCATCAGGCACAAGAATCCAGCCATCACCCTAAACCCGATATGGAGGCTTTAGTCAAAGAGCAGAGATGTGTAACTCAGAGTGAAAAAACAAGAACAACACCCCCCCCTCCCTCCCAAACACTGCCACTCGAGTGCTCCAGAGAAATAAACAGTTTGGGGGAAAGGTTAGCAAGAGTTTACGCTAGACATCCATATTTTCTAGGGAGTCTGGCAAAGATAAAGCAGAACAAAGGCTGTATTTTCTAACTGGGCGATCAGCCTGGCAACTGCAGCTTCCCACACTGTGGATATAGCATATCCCGCTGCCGACAAAAACTGACCGCGCACCTTCAGAAAGATGCTGCCGGTGGAGTCTGCTTGGAGTACGCTGCAATATCTACCACTGCGCCACTGTAGGACGGTGATGATAATCCTGAAGTCTCCAAGACGCCCGTTTTGTTCACAGCTAATACTACCCTTAAATCTCCAGGCAGCTTCTGCACGAAGCCACGTGGCTGGGGCCTTCCAGCAACAGCTCCACGTGAAACGGGAAACACCCAGAGGTTCAGGTACTTCAACTGGAACCTCTTCAAGAGGACACGACAGTCTCTCAGATGACGCTGGCCAGGCCACGCACGTGACAAGCTGTAGGGGAATATACCCACAGCAGAGAGCGCAAGAAAAACCTCCCTACAAGGAGAAGTTTCCTGCTAAATCCCAAGATTGGTTTATGCCCTGAAATACAGGGATTTAGATCCCTTGTAAAGCTCTCATTTAATTTGCTATTAATTCTGGAGATTCTTGTTATCCATATCAAATTTCTAATCCTTTTTTCAAATCCCATAAGCCAAGCACTCTTGGCTTCCACGATGTTTTGTGGTAATAAGTTCCAGAGTTTAAGGCACTGCCTGGAATCCAAGCACAGGGCTGGGAATCTGGCATTCCTAGCTCCGCCACCACAGCCACTCCCTGCCGAGCGGAAGGGTAGCAGCTACGGATGATGCAAGAAAGTCCAGGTAGCATCACACTTTTTTTTTTTTTTTAAAAGAAGAAGAAGAAAGAAAATTGCAGGTAGGGTGAATAATAGAAAACATTTAAAGGCTGGTACACGTTTTTCAGGAGTGCCTGCATGACTTAAATGCCGAAGTCTTTTGGGTACTTTTGAAGTTCTTACTCATGTCCTATTTCTATAAATTTCTAGTTACTCTCACGTTACACGTACAAACGCTGCTGCTCCTCTGAGCACACGTCCAGAACCAGAACAGTGCCAGAATGGGATCTGGTTTGAGCCTGGCCCCTTTCTCTGCCTCTAGATGAGGACCAAGAAAGCTGTTCCTGATACATTTCCCTTCCAATTTCTTTTTTTTTTTTTTTTGAAACATAAGCATGAAAACCAAGCGGCTCGCCAAGTCTGGCCGTCACCAGCGTAAGAGTATTAGTTTATCCTAGTGTGTTTCTCTTCCTCCTAAAGCTGTCATCGCAGGAAGACAAATTAGTCTTTTAGTTTATATTTACCACGAACAACTAAAGCATCTTATCACCAAAGTCTCCAGTCCTGATGAAGTCGGGAACCTTTGGAATTGCCCCGCTCTGCCATTTGGGTACCGCTTTTGCGAGGCGGCCGCCGCAAGCTCCCGCTGCCGCCGACGGGGAGAGACAGGTTCAACCTGGCAGCAAACCCAACAGAGCCTACAGTTAGGTGCAGCGAAAACTTCCCTTTGCCAAGTGCCGGCTTCCTCCCGTTCGAAGGACTCCCCGACCTGCCCCCCACAACTCCGCAGGATCTCTGGAAGTTCACGGTCACCTCCGCGCGTCCCAGACTCTCTTTCCCGTCCACCAGCCCTTCAGACGCGCTCGGCCGCAGCAGATGTCTCTGCGACAGTGAAAAGCGAAGGGACAGACCCCTCAGTGCGGCCCCGGGGGGGCTGCGGGGGAAGGCGCGACCCGCCACCTCCCCTGCGCGGGTGGGAACGCGCTGCCGGGCGGCAGCGGGACCGGGGCTGAGTCTGCAACCGCCCGGTCCCGGCGCAGCCCCGTCCCCGCCGGAGCGGCGCTCTCTTCTCCCCCGCAAGCCCCAG